>VZTX01024060.1:111535-178075 GCA_013400915.1 Pardalotus punctatus | reverse complement strand
GGCGCCTGGAGCACCTCCTCCCCCACCTTCTCCACTGACCTTGGTGTCTCCATGTTGTTTTCCCTCACATATTTTTACCTGGTGAAAAAGAAGTGCGTGCACCCATTGTTTTGATTTCTTCTTAAATATGTTTTCACAAAGGCATAAATAATATCTCTAATTGGCCCAGGTTTGGCCAGCAGCATGTCCATCATCTTCAGAGCCATCAGAGAGTGGCTCTGCTGGACAGGGTGAAAAGCGTCCAGAACCTTCACACAGGACACACAGGAGCCATCTTTGTGCCCCTCCCTACCCACTAGCAAAAACTGGGCCAAGTAAAACCACCACAATGATCACAGTGGCCCTCTCTGGCTTTAATCTTTGACTCCATGAATAAACAATGAGAGTATTTAGAGTGCAGAAGGAAACAGGCAAACCTTACCAGCAGGTGCTCGGCTGGGTTCCCAATGATATTCACTGCTGGATACCCTTACTGGTCGGGGTCCACTGTTAATTGGATGGTGCTGAGAACACAAGGATGGGCAAGAAATGATCGCATTTCTCTGGGAAGCCTGTGGAGGGCTATCAGCCATTGCAACTGGGGCACCAGGAACACTTCAGCAAAGTTTGCAGCCAGAGTTCTCTGACGACAGCTTCTGGGTTTGGAAAGATTGGTTGTGATGAGAAAGTGCTTTTTTGGCGTCTGAGGGAAAAAGGTGAATGGTACTTTAGGGAAAGCTGGGGGAAATTTATTTTGCTGCTGATGTTTATTAAGCTTATGGTTGCAGTATATGAGCCAATTTATTATGATACTCGTAAGATTAAGCAAACTGCATAGCTATACAATTATTAGGCAAAGGTCATTGCACTGGGGATCACTTTTAGGATCTATGAAGGCTGAAATGTAAACCCACCTGAGTGTTCACTTATTTTCAGTGATCTCTGTTCTTCTTGATGAACTGAAAAATTGAATTTATATAGAGGTACAACTCTCTTGCAAGTCCAGTCTTTGCACAGGAGTCACAGTAGTGGTGAAAGAAATGTGCAGTGAGAGAGAAAGCTCTTTCTTTCAAAAAGTTGCCTCCATTTGCATGTATTTCTAAAAATAATATACAGTATGTTTTTAAGCAGATGGTATTGGTATGGGATTTCCCCGTGTCATTTACTTGTGCAAGACTGAAATTTTATAGGGAAAATAAAAGACAAAGAGAAGGATTAAAACAAAAATGGAGTGTATTAAATATCTTTTTGGCGTAAGACTGCAGCCAGATTGACTCTCTGAGCTACATTTTTGAAAAAGCCTCCTGCAGTATTGGCCTAAGCATCCTCTGAACTAGGATAGGTACAATATATAGAGAAAGAGCAGCATCTGCTTAGTTTTTATATCATCCCTCATCAAAATAATTTTAAAAGCTATTTTCCAGGGTTAAAGGGTTTATTACAAATAACAGTATTCATGAACAAGATACAGTTTGATTCTGGCATCATCATTTCAACAAAAGTATGTACCCAAATGAGGTGAAACACTTCCCTTTGATGCCATCAAAGCCTTTTCTTAATGTCACATTAACCACTTTATCTTGGATTTTGCATATCACACTAGCTGAGATTTAGCTTTCACAGCTAAGCATTGTAATACCTTTGTGAGCTTGTCTATAAACAAATGACTGGGCACCTTCAGTTGCTATGGTCAACTTTATGATTGATGAGCATGAAAATCCTCCCAGAAAATGTGCTATCCAGTTTTGGAACTGAACATTAAAGGACCACAGTATACAGAGTGCTAATGGAAAAGGAACAAAAGTTACACTGCCATCACAGTATTGCTATCTGCTTTTGTCATGGAATTTTTTTCTTCTTTAACTCAGTCAGGGGGAATAACATTCTGTGTGAAAATAACGTAGATCCAGTATAGCATAAATTTAAGTAGCTTTAGCTTGAGGATTACCCATAGCCTGTTTCCCACAAATGTGTTGAATTTCAGGTTTGAGTTTTATTAAGCAATACATCATTTATAAGTTCCAATTTATTAAGAAGTAATACATCAAAATATAATAAAATAAAGTCTTAGCTAACCACTCTGTGATTACTCAGCTCCTTACTGCAGGGGATACTTGATTTTATATATATGTTATCATAGGCAGAGTTAGTCAACTCTGCCAAAAATGCTAGTGTATTAAAATCACAAATTTTCACCGAAGTTCAGATGAAACATTCATTGAGAAAGGTTTCTTTTCTCCAGAATGGAATTTCTGATCAAAATGAGAGAGACAGACAGACAGACAGACAGGAAAGAGAACAGCACTGTGCTTGTAACATCCACAGAAATTGAAGTCCCCCTTAAAAAGACCCACGTCAGGAGTTTGGCTCTCTTGCAGTCCAGGTTCCTCAGTGGAGCACTTTAATCTCTTATCCTCTCTCTCATCTTAAAAAAGTTGTGGCTTTATCTTGTGAAATAAGAAAAGTTTTGAAGTTTCACCAAACTGCAAAGCTTTTTCCCACTCTCTGAGTGGGAATTGAATCCTATCGTTTCCATAGCATTGTGTAAAGAAAGAGTTGTAAAATGAAGAGACCTGATATCAGCAAGGAGTTCAACTAAAAGTAGTTCCACGTATGCAATTAACTAACCAGTTATTAAAATAGAAGTTTAGTTGTCACCTAATGATCTATCATAGCCACGCAATCATCAATACACACGTAACTTGTGCCCAGTTTTCTATAAAGAGAGGTACTATAACTCTTATGTTTGTTACTTGGCCAACATTAATTTATGCACAAAACATTAGCTAATTAAAAAAGAAAACCCATATTATTAAGGTGCATTATTCCTATGACAGATAACAGAATTTAAGCGAAATTATTCTTCTTCATTAGGCTACATCTAGAAAATTCATGACAACTTTCTGAATTCATGTCTTCATAAAAATTGTGGTCTTCATTACACGTTTTAATCATTATTTTAATATGAAGCCTAATTCTATACTTTTGTACAAGGCAATTTAAAAAAAAATTTTTTTTCAAACTTATTGGGAGTTTGCTGCTAATAGAACAATAGAAGCTTAGAGAGAAGAGGCAAGCAGAAACCTGCCATTTCTCATCTGAAGCCTACAATGGAAATTGACCCTCTGTGCTGGATAACTGGTACCAAAATATATTACTCAGCAGGTAAATGTTATTAAAATGAAAAAATACCAAAAGAAAAATCAAAAATAAAAAAAAGGAAAACTAATACCATACTGACACAACCCCCCCCCCTTTTATTTACATAATCCATTGGTACATCACTATCACTGCCCTTCACCATATGATTAGTAAATGATGACTAATGGTATCATTAAAAATTACTGAGTTGGAAGGGACCAATCAGGACCATCAAGTCCAGCTTACAGAAAAGGACAAGGCATATGAAAGGAAAGCAGAAATATGGTTTGACCAGAAAACTGGGAGAGGTA
Organism: Pardalotus punctatus; assembly: GCA_013400915.1. Classification (NCBI taxonomy): domain Eukaryota; kingdom Metazoa; phylum Chordata; class Aves; order Passeriformes; family Pardalotidae; genus Pardalotus; species Pardalotus punctatus. The sequence continues at coordinate 174,644 of VZTX01024060.1, read as the reverse complement.
ATGGGTAGGACTGGGAGGTGGTTCCAATTATTTTGGTTCTGTTCCTATTATCTGTTCCTATTCCAGCTTCAAATTCAGGCAGTCAATAAAATAGCTCTAAATGCAGAAGCTCATCTCTACGTTGAAGACCAGATGTTCATAGTGTGTCTCAGTCATGCCTCTAACTTTTCCCTCTTTGCTCTACGAAATTTATGACTGGGCGTAATATGCCCATCTAGATACAAAAAAAATGTTTCTCTTTTATCCTGTTGACATGTTGAATACAGACAGTCTTAATTTGTTTCTTTGCCTTGAATAATTAACAATGCTGGTGCAATTTCCAAAAGCATCTTTCAAAACAAAACTATATTTTTTGTGATGGTGCAATTACTAGCCATCAATGAAGAATCTATAGGAAACCGATATAAAATATTTAAATTGGCATTAAAATTGAAAGAGTAGGCTAGGTACATATTTAAGCTTCTGCTTCGACAGTTTATTATAATTGCAGTAACGTAACAGGGGAGCTGCTATAGCAAATATAGCTGTAGAATTACTGCTAGAAAATAACAAGAGTTTAAGTAATAAATATGTCTCTTAAATACAAATGAAGCAAAAGAAATCGTAAATGTTATTTATAGTTTCATTGCAAGCCATGCGACTAAAATCAGATGGTGCAACTGAGAGATGGTGACTGTGCTTCCTTTCAGAGAAATGTCATTTTTCTCATGATTTTAGGTGAGGCTGCTGCCTGCAGAGGAAAACCCCCTGCAGCTCTGTGACACTGCCCAAGACGTTCCCGCTGTCCCTGCGCTGCAGCAGACACTCGCACACCCCCAGAGCTGCAGACAGAGCTGAAGGGAGAGCTGTGGCTGCCTCCCTCCTGCTGCAGGGAACTGCCCCTGGAGGAACAGAGATCATCCACAGACAAGGCAAGCAAGAAGGAAGGAAAGATGGGATGGCAGAGCAGGTGTGAAAGGACAGTCAGTGAAACAAAAACAAAGGCCAGAAAACAGAGCTTAGCGCTTTTATTTAGCTTTAAAGAAGAACAAAAACAAGAGCAAAGCTGAATTACCTTTCTCTTTTCTCCAGTGCAGACAGAAAATCAGGTGGAAAACACAACTGTTCTGGGATGACATGAATTTTCTGTGCAAACAAAACGAAACATGAAAACATTCACTCAACTCTGAATGTGTCTTCACTGAAAAAGCTCTGGTTTTTATCTCATGCAATGAATCCACATTAGTTTTCTTGAGGTAAAAGCATAACAATGGTACAGTACTGCAATTTTAAATACAAATGATATCCAAATCACATACACCCAGAGCTGTGATATAACTAAATGGTCCCTGAGATCTTCCTCAGATAGCGTCACATTGAAGCTGCACACCTATCACATGGATAAAATGTATTACACAAGGATGTGGGGACAGGCTGTATTTAGGCTACATTTTGCATCAAATTCACTAAAATCCACTTGCTCACTCTGGATGGGGGAGCGAGGACTTGGGGAGAGGCACCATCGGTTGTCAGCAGCCAGTGAATTCGGTGTTCAACGAAATACACTGCACTGAAGACTGGCTCATCTTTATCCAGGCTCTCGCTTCCATCACCAGAGTAACTACTGAAACAAAAGGAGACATTTTTAAAACAAAGTAAAATAGCTTGTAGAGCAAAAAGCCATCGTCTGCTCATTCTTAGTCTGCAGTGCAGTGATGGGCTGTTCTGAGAACACACCCCAAAGAAAGGTTTATAGACCCAAGGCAAGGAAAGCAGCGGGGGGAAGAAAGGGCTCTCTGAAGCATCCTGGCTTCAACCTGGCTTGAAGTGACTGTGAGACAGCACCAGGACAGAGATTAAGCTGGGAAGAGGGAGTGTTAGTTTTCCTTAGGGAGCTCATACTCAGAGTTTCTGTCTGGGACTGAAAAAGTACTTGATTCAACTGATTTTAAAATCATAGAATCATTTAGGTTGGAAAAGTCCTCTAAGATACTTGAGCCCAACCATTAACCAACACTGCCAAATCCACCACTAAACCATGTTCCTACAGGTCACATCTACATGCCTTAAATGTCTCTGGGGATGGTGACTCCTCCACTTCCCTGGACAGACTGTGCCAGTACTTGACAACCCTTTCGGTGAAAAAATTTCCAAATATCCAACTTAAATCTCCCCTGGTGCAACTTGAGGTCCTTTTCCCTTTTTTTGTCCCTTCTGTTGCCTTAGAGAGGTGACCAACCCTTACCTTGCTGCAGCCACTTTTCAGGTAGTTGGAGAGTGACAGGGTACCTGCTGAGCCTCCTTTTCTCCAGGCTAAAGAATCCCAGCTGCCCCAGCTACTCCCCAAGATTTGTGTTCCATACCCTTCTAAGGAAATAAAGTTTACCTGGTTTGTATGTTGTAGTTCCACCTTCCCTCAGTAACTTGTGAATTGTTTTGCCTGCTTAAGCTGCCTCTAACACATGTTAGATCTATTAAGGATGTGAATTCTCCAAACATCACAGAAGCACACAACCAGGAAGAGAGAGACACAAGTCTGTGTCCTCACAGCAGGGACTGGCAGGAGCTCAGGTGTCCTTTGGCCACCAAAGCAGGCTCTTTGACTCTCAGGAGCTCCCAGAAGTGCTCCTGCCACAGCACAGATATCCAACAAGGCAAAACCAAATGGAGCACCGCAGAAAAACCAAGCTACATATGTTTTGCTCTTCCTGAAGTGTGGTTGTTTTCCCCAGAATGTCTTTTGAAGCCTTAGAACTGTCATTCCTCCTGCCATGTAAACCTAATGAAACACCTTGCAAATTCTATAGGCCATAATAATTTATTTTCTCCAGTTGGTTGTTCCAGAGCAGGAATTGAAATTAAATGCACACATTTCAAAATTTCACATTAGGCAAGCCTAATCTATACGTATTTGCACAAAACATAATGAGTTCCACAGCCCCAAGGGTTTCATACTCTATACACTTAGTTGCAGTAATTATTTATATTAAGAAGATATCTTCACAGCCAGAAGGACTAGAAATAACTTAGGTTCTGTGAAAACTTTCCAGCTTCTAGATTCATGACCCTAAAGTAAAAAAAAAACAGCTACAAGCACAAATACATAAATAAAAATCCTTCAGAGATTAGTTTAAAAAACATTACACTGAAATCTATAACTCCTCCCAGAATTTCGGCAGTGGTTCTCCCAGCACAAGTAATAGTGACTGCATTTTAAAGTACTATACTATTTCCAAAATATAGTTTAAGCAAGAAATTTGACATGAAAATACGAGTTTATAGATTCTTACCTGGACCTATTAAGGGCAAGCAATAGAAAAGAACAGATAGCTGTTTTTTCTCTTACTATTTTATATGGAATTATGCAGGAACAATTTCCCTAGATTATCATAATTAAGCAACAGAGATCGTACTTTTGTTTCAGCAATAAATATTTTCACATTTCCATTTGCACCACTAAGTAGTTCAAGAAATATTTACATTCTTTGCACTATGCAATGTAAAAGCTCTAATGAGAGTAAAACAAATTGCTGGGATCACTTTTTAGAGCAATAAATCCTGAAAATATTATTAAATAAAACGCACAGTTTTTTAGTAGTACTCACAGAAATCTGAACTAGAGTTTTGAAATGCCAGTCTGGGTTTGGGGTACCTAATTTGCAAAATTTTAATGTGATGTGAACTGTTGGTTTCACATTTTACAAATGCACACTTACAAAATAGATATCTCAGCTTTACACATCCAAAAATTATTATTATAAAACAATATATATATAGGGAGCTGACCCTATGTTGTGCATTACCTGTACATAACACTTGAATGTAGAAAAACTGAAATCTTTCTGATACATTTTATTTCTTTCTCTGATAAACAAAATTCTCATCCCTGTTGCTTATAACTATTTTCTGCTTTTATTTTTCACTGAAGTTGATGATGGTTTCCTGTGCTCTTTTAATTGCCTATTCCAAGCTGTGATTTTTTTCTTGTTGGGATCATTAGCATAATGTAAAGACTGGAGCATAGGTATTCCCCTTACCAGATTAATCCTTTCCACCTGATTGGTTAAGGCATATGTTCTAATAATTATGGTTTTCCTCCTGAAAATACACTTGCTCACTAGCAACAGTCTATTATTATTATTAAACATCCTTCAAAAAGGCAATTGAGCTACTTGTGGTCTCTTATCTTTTCCCTTTTCCCCTTTTTTGTTCACCAATCACCTTAGAAACTGGTAGAAAGTGTAACTTCTTTTTACTCAAATGGTCAAGTAAAATATGCAGAAGTCCAAGAGGAAGAGTAGATAACAAAATTGGACACTACTCTTTATTTACAGAAATTCCATGCCTACTCCACAACAAAACTAATGCCAAAGTATCAGAGGGGCTTTTTCTTGACTTACAGCTTCAGGTCTTTTGAGCCAACCTCTTGCCAAAAGCTTTCCTTTCTCATTTTTTTTCCCAAGACCACACTGTAAGAGCTTCCTCTCTGTGCCCCTGTTGTGCTTAGCTGTCTCCCTGTCTCACACACAACTAGTTTAACGTAATTTCCTTATCTCTGCATTTTTTACAAAATCGTTGAAGAAAAAAGTGCAATTTAATTGTCTGACTCGTGGTCCAAATGTCTGTGTGGGTAATGGTTTCATGTTGATAACCAAAACAGCATTTAAGTTTTCCTTGATCTACCCTAAATAAAAGCTGCTTTTTTTTAAAGATTGGTCAATGCATCCTCATCCACTCCCACTCTCTTCCTCACCCAATATTAATTTTATACTTTGCCTTCATATAAAAGAAAATACCAATTTCCCCTATGGCATGATAAGAAAGAAACCAAAAATTTCCACATGATACAAAGTAAATGTGGATATAAGGGCATGTTATATATATATATATATATATGTGTGTGTGTGTGTGTATATATACTTTTTTTTTTTAATTTTTTTTTACATCAGGACAATTTTACCTCAGCCCAAATTGGTTTTGTGGCTATCCAAGCCTGCCTCACTGCTTCCCACCCAATTTGCTTTCAACCACACAGGATGGGCATCTTTCAGTGAGCCCCTGAGGAATGTCTGTTGTTGCTGTGAATTCTGCTGACAGAGACAGGTCTTACTCATTTTGTTCTAATGGAAAATTCATCTCTGTCACAGGAGTATCCTGCCATCAGTCTGTGCCAAGAACTCACATGGATATCAATGGGAACTTTGTGAGTATTGTGCAGGTAGGATATAATCATCATTATTTATTAAACACTAATGGAGTCCCAGGCCCAGATCATTAAAAGTTACAGTTGAAATGCAGTCTGCATAAGACTGGTGATTCTTTAGGAGTGGTGGTATTTTCTTTTATTTTCTGTTTCTTTGCTGTGTTTCCACTATATTTAACAGGAGAAGTGGGTGTATTTTTGATTCAACAACTAGTCCAAGTGAGACAGTGAACTAGTTAAACTGTTTGGATAAATCAGCTAGCCAATCTGTATAATAATGATTCTTCTAGAAGATGACCTGCATTAAAGGCAGAGTCTAGTTAATCCTGTATGGATATCTGTACGTGTCTGATAGTGATTAAAATGTATAATTTGTCCTGTATATCTCATATTTACCTCTCCTGGGATTATGCTGTGTTCTGAACAACCCACCAAAATCTTCAAAGACAACCAGGCTAAATGAGAGATCCAGCATTTATTTCATTAATTGTATAAAATTTACCTACTTCACCATCTTGTACAAATCATTATTTTTTTCCTTTTGCTGTTTCTTTCCATTTAAAAATTAAATAACTGTGTGAAGTTCCTGATTTTTGCTCAGTTCTCTGAGCTTTACTTTACCTGTCTTGGTGATAACAGGACTTGACTAAGGTGAAGACAGCAGCTCGTGGAATTATTTCAATGAATGTTTAGTCCAGAAATTAGTCTCCTGAAGCACCAAGCTGTTGCACTCTTCGCACATTGCATTTGATCCAGCTAGATCTACTTTTTCTTGTTTTGTTATTAATGAGAAAACCCAGACCTAAAGCCTTATTTTGTGCTATTGATCACATTTCGCCCCACAAATCACTCCTCGTGCACAATCCTTCAGCTGCCTCCTGTGAGGAATTCAGCAAGTACAGAGTGAATTTCTAATCAGCTGCGACTGTTCAGCACTAGGGCTGGCAATTATGCTCCCAGTGCCTGTATCTGCAAGTGTTACACATTTGTATTTGCTTCTCACTGAGATCACACAGTTGGGAAAGCAATCATGCTCCATTACTCCTGGGTTTGACTCTTGGCCCATATGGCTGCTTGTGGACACTCTTTCAGCGCTTTGCTTCATTTATAGCTAACATGGTTAATGACTCTTTGCCTGCTGCAAGTCCTGAGCTGCTGAAATTTGCAGCTGCTCTTTGTTAGTGGGGAAAGCTTCCCCTCTCTTACATTGCAGATTTCTGTTCTACCTAATGACAACTAGACAAGCACTCCTTTTTGGGATGTGAGGAAAGGAAAGATGAAGCAAGGTTGCCCTTTTACTACCAGCAATTTTATCTGGGAATGGATTATATGAGAGTTTTCAGTCTGGCTCCAGGGAGTACCACTGTCCTAGGATTGCTTTACTTAAGGTCACAAGTGATTTATCACCAGCTGCTGATTCAAGTTAAATTACAGTACTGCTGCTGATGGATCTCTCTGCTGCCTTCGATACAGTAGATCTTGGAACTTTGTGGAACTGTTTGAAGCAATTGCTTAGGTTATGAAGCACCATCCCTGATCAGTATCGTTCAGAATTGATGGTGTATTATCAGGTTGTAACTTGGCAATTGTGGATCAAGTTCTGCCTCACTGGTCACATTGCTCCTCAGAATATAATATCTTATAGTCCTCTCCCTTTTTTATTTGCTACAGATGTGGACAGAATTCTCTAGCAGCACAATATTCGTTTTCACTGTAACACAACGTATAGATGTATTTGTCTCTTACTGTTTAGCTCCTTGCTGCAGTTTGGACCACATCTGTTTGTTTTACCAAAGCATGGTCTTGGATAGTCACAAATGGTTTGAAATCAAACTGAGATAAATTATAATTGCTTTTGGCAAACCCTCTCTGTCTACTAGGTGGTTCTTTCTAGGCAATTGAAACTATCTATGCATATCTAAAGTATGCATCTGGAGCTGGTCCGAACATTTTCATTAAATGAAGTCTCATCAAAATATGTGGTTTTGTCAGAGCCAAAAATTTTGCAGAAAACATGTCTGTTTACATGAAGCTTTAATCAGGGAGGTATTCAAGGTTATTGGTCACTTCTGAAGGCCAAAACAGAGAAGGCATGCAGTTCAGTTTGAAAATCCATGATTTTTCATCTCAAACCAATTATTTCTGAAAAGCATTCAGGAGGTTCTGGTTTTGTTCCCATGCCAACTGAAAAAAATATTGACACCACAAAAGCTGCCATGAAACAATTACCACCCTCCGAAAGGGATGTTCACAAAAGCTGTTACCTGCATCATCCCTTCAGCTGCACAGAGCACCATGTGTGGGTTATTGTGAGTTCAGAGCTGAAGGAATGGGATGGCATGGACTTCTGTTGTGGTAATTGGCAGGTCACTACAGGCCTTTCAGTGCCTGGGAAATTGTAACCTATAGAAACAACTGCTTTTGATGAGAGATTCCAGGAAAAAAAACCCACTTTCCACCCTTGAAAAAAAATTCCTAGAAGAAAAGATAAAAATTCAAAATCTAATGTTTTCCATAAATTAAAATATGGAGGAAAATTAGGTGGTCAATCAACATGCACCAGTAGTTAAATAATTTAAATATGTTTTCAATATTCCAGGAGGTTTTAACTGTTTAATAAAGTTTTGAACTTGTTGATATAATTTTTCATTGAGAAATATACATATAAAATGAATAATCTCTCAAAATCTCAACAAACTTTACAATATACCATCCTTTAGCATTTACTCTTATAAATTTTTCTATTTCCTAATCCTAAGGGTAAGCCCAGCTGAATTCTGTCAAGGAGAAGTACTAGACACTTGTTTCCAGGAGAGAGGTCTAACCATGGTTCATTTACCCAAGCTCTGAACAAATGGACTCCTTGGAGACATTTGTGGTTTTGTTGTCCTTCACAGAGCCCAGCTAGGTGGTCCAAGGGCACATCACCCTCCTGCATGTTCTGCAGCCCCAAACATGGACCTTGTAAATCCACTGGGTCTGCGCAGCTCTGCAGCGCTTTGGGAGTGGCAGCTCCACATCTGCAAACCCAGTACCATCTGTTTCAGTAGACCCCCGAGATCTTCAGGTCAAGTGCTCACCTTCAAGCAGAGGAGGATGTGTGCTTCCCATTGCTTTAGAAAGGGCAGGGAGTGCTTTTAGCAAGACCACTTGAAGATCAGCAGAGAACAAGAGACCTGCGCAGCAGATGAGGGTGGACATGCTCGCAGTTGGGATGGCAGAGCTGAATCCAGGCTTCCCCAGGCCAGTGCATGCTCTTCACACAGGGACATACAGATGGCCCTTCTACCCCCACACTGGGCTGGTTCCCTGTAGGCAACTGAGATGTTTTCTTTGTGGGACAGAAGGGCAGGAAAATCCCATAAACGCCATCCTGCTTCTTCCCTAGGTTGGGTAGAAAGCATGTAGGTGGTTGCTTTATTGGAAATGGCTTGGTAAAACCAGTATAAAAGTATTCAGATATCATATTAAATCATGTAAATAATTGGCATTTAGGCCGTGCCACACAAAGAACAGCAACAGGCTGTTTTGACAAAGAGCTCTCAATTATTTGGTAAAACAAAGATTGCAGAAGCATAGAAAAATATTTTATCTTCACATACATGCCACCCCCACGCACCTGCTAATGGCCAACAATTGCACAGTTCTGCTTTGCATTAGCCACAGTCAACAGGGTCACGTGGTCGTTACAAGCTGGAAAAACATTGTCAATGTTATAACAAGGTGCATTAACTCCAGCAGTCTGCCACTGATCTCCAGTTACCCCCATTGCTCAGCACCTAATCTTGAAAGCATTAGGAGCATGAAATACAAACTAAAACAAATCACAATCAATATTTACATAATACTATCACAAAACTCATAAGACCATTAAAATATTTCAGGGGAAATATCTTTAATGTGTTTTTTTAAATTCTTGCAGTGGCTTTATTCTTTATTCATTACTTTGTCTCTGCTGTTGCAGAGCCTGAAAGAGCCTCATGTTTTCCTTCCTGATTGTATACAAGGTGCTTCAGAGTCCACATTTGATTTTAGGTTTCTTGTTGCCACTCACTTCCTTCTTGTATATCCATAAAGCACTACCCAACAGCTACACCAATAAGTGCCAGTAGTAATGCACTACACTTGAGTAACCAGCATTCAGACTCTACTTTACAATAATTTAAGTAATCATAACTTAAACAAACACAAACCTTATGGCCATATCAGGTTTATTCTGAATACTGGATTATTATACCAACTTTAGTAATAGTCCAGAATATTTTAGAAATCAAAAGTCAAAAGTTCTCTTCCCCTACAGCATTTAAATACCATTTCATAGAAGGTTGAACATGCACATTATTTTGTTTAAAAAAAAAAAGAAAAGAAAAAAAGAAAAGGAGGTAAAATCTAAATTAATGAAACAGTAAGTACTTACTGGATTTTTTTTTTTTTGTACATGTATGTAGAAATAGTCAAAAATTGTTTTGACTCTATGAAATTAACAGCAGCCTGACATGAGATGAATCAACAGGAAGAATCCTTTTTATTGGAGATAATTCCTTTCCCATCTAGCAAAAATAAGCTATAGTAGATATATTTTCCCTGTATACAAAACTTACTATAGGATGGGAATAAATCCATTAATATGAGGATACATGGGGTTAGTCCTGCCAAAGACTGGCAACACAGCTGCACAAGTGGAATTATTCAAGTGGAAGCTTGAACACCTTTGATGTTGTTAGTTACTATATTGTGCTCCAGCAGCAAAGCTCGTGTCTGGTACCCAACGTTACACATTTACATTACTTACCCAAAAGTTTGATTTTTAGTATTGGTGGATTTGAATGGCTATTTTGACTCCAGACCATTGGAGTTACCCAGTTCATGAACAGAACGGTAAGCGTTTTCTAACATGTCAGAGGGGGCAGTAAATTGGTCATGGATCTTGGGGACTTTCAAGCCAGCTTTGGTGCCAAATCTGCACACATCAAATATTGACACCCTCACTTTTCAAACCAAGGGTGGTGAGGCATTGGGACTGGTTGCTCAGAGAAGCTGTGAATGTGCCATGCCTGGACATGCTCAAGGCCAGGTTGGACAGGACTTTGAGCAACCTGGTCTAGTGGAAAGTGTCCCTGCCCATAGCAGGAGTACTGAAACTGGATGATTTTTAAGGTCCTTTCTATAGTAAGCACTGGAAGGACAAAAACCTTGCAAAATATCTTTTAAATTAGCTCATTGGAAGAAAGGGTATGTCACTCTTTGGACATTTTCTTTCCGTTTATTTTCTCAACCCCTTCTAATTCATAGCTTTCTGCTTCGGTCTCTGAGATGGCACTCTTGCTCGCTGACTCAGTCTAACATGATAACACATAATTCAACACTGCTTTTAAGAGCACTGATTTAACTGCCACAGACAAAGAATATACCTTTCTTTTACATCAAGTGGTCCTTTCTGCCCTCTGTCTTCACTGTTTGTTGCCTTGCTCTGGTTTTACACTCTGTTGTTCTATTTTTATTGTTGCACTTCCTAAAACACTGCAGAGAGTTCTATTCCCAGTTCTAATGCTTCATCATTACAAAGTTTCCTACTGGAATATACAGACAGAATTTTTCACAAGCATTTAACACTGACAGTATCTTTGGAATCATAATCTGAAAAATTAATAATCCTAGATATGTGTTTATAGGCATGAACTGATCAAATCTGCTTTTTATCTTTTGTCTTGCATCTTGATACTCCAGTTAGGCTCTGTCAATAATGACTTGACTTGCTTATTTATACAAATGACTTCTTATAAGTTTCTCAAAGCCATTTACAAAGGCACCAGGCATTATCATGGTCTCTGCAGATGTGGAAAAGAGCTAGTAAAAGCTGACTTTGTTGCACAGTGCCTGAGTATGAGACACCAGCACTACTGCCAGTCCAGTACTTCAACAACTTTTGATCTTAATTTGTAAAAGAACTTTCCAGGATTTGGGCATATCAAGAAAAACAGAAATCAATGACACTTTCTCCAGTCTGAGAACTTAACCAGTGCATTTTGGGGGGGCTAGGTGGGCATAGCAATTTTCTTGAAAAAAATAATTGTTCAAATGCTCAGTGGAAAAAAAGTCTGCATAGGATCCGTGAAATTATTTTGGAAAACGCATATACAATTAAGACTTACATTATAACCATAGCTGTTCCTCTGAACAAAATTCACTTTCAAACACTGGAGTTCACAAATGTTTGAGAAAAATTCTGGAAGTAAGCTAATCAAATTCCTACGCTGTATCTCCTAAGAATCCTTAACTCAACTGCTCTTCTGAAATTTGTTTCAGGTTGCAAAATTACTTGCTACATCAAATATGTGCTAGCCTTTTCTGCTCCACGTCATTTGTATTCACGTCAGTTTGTTTCTTCCAGTTGGATGTTTCAGTACCCCAGCTGCATATGAGAGAGGGGCTGGGGTGCAGTGCAGGGGCCTGATGAGCTCCTGACTGATGGATTTGTGGATTGTGGATCTGTAAGTGCTCTAGCAGGAACCAAGGACCTGCTGCTATCATCACCCAAAAGCACTGAGGGGAAATACTAATTTGTGACCCAGCTTACCTGGGTTTGTCACTTGACCTGCCTCACGGGTACCTAGGGCAGAATGGCCCTTTGGGCAGTCACTACGTGCCTGGCTTGAAAACCAGCAGCCCTGCAGTGCTGGCAGAGACAGCACAGCATTAACAGCTTCTTTCGCATAGATTAGGGCCACGGAAGATCACTTGACCTGAACTCCTGGGACTTCCAGCCTGTAATTAGCCTGATTTGCTGCCTTAACCTTTCTCCCTGCATATTCCCAGCTAGTGAGCCTAATTAAAGCTCCTGAATGTGGGAAGTTTCAGACTGGTGTGAAATGCCTATTGCAGCTTGTCTGTACCTATCCAGCCCTACAAACACTGGGGTAGGAGAAGAGACAGATGGGAAGATGCTCCTCCTATCTCAGCAGGGCTAGGACCAGATTGTCCTCCCTCCACCCCACCTAAACATGACAGAATGGAGGTGAAAAGCACAGCAGGAATGAGACCTACGAGAAAGCAACACAGTTGCCAAAATATTCAGTAAATGGGATTGGAGTTGATCATTTAGTTGTATTTTGCTTGATATCCGCTTACTCAAAACGGGACATATTCTGTCCATTTTCTCTAAGTGTGTAGTCAAGTGAACAGAGAAAGAGAGTGACTGTTGTTCCCAGCTGCCACTGTGGGCCTGTATGGCTTAACCAACTGGAACATGTTAAGCGCCCCATCCTGCACAAAAGGCATGGGAAGAACCCATCAGACAAGCAGTTTTCCATATTCTTCCCAGTAGTGCCTAGTGAAAATAATTACAGGAGGAACATAAGACCTAAAACTAAGCAGAGCTTCATTCACTTCTCCCAGATACTTTTTCCTTTGGAACCTTGACTTAAAGCCCAAAGTAGCACAGGGCAGACACTGCTTTAGGATGGTTATAGCACTAACAGCTCAGAAATGAATAGCATATGCCAGTCTGGATCAGGCTGGCCAAACATATTTGAGCATCGCACTGCATGACCCTTGACACAAGACAGGTTGATTTATTACACTGTTAGCCCTCCTGACAACAGGCACTGTGGGCTTGGCACTGTCTGGTCATTTTTCAAGCTCTTTGTACATTACTGGCACCTATATCCTCTAACATATTACATCAGACAGCTCAGCTACAGAATACTAAAAGCCACTCTCTCCTGCATCACTCTTTTCCTCTCTCTCTGTTTTCCCAGGTAGGGGATGAATATATGAATCTAATGCAAGATAGGAGGTTAATATTTGTATCAGCAGAAAGAATAAATATGCATGACATAAGTAAGGTCAAAAGGATGGAGTAGAGGGTGTTACAATAATGCATTTGCAATGATTCTTATTAAGTGATGTCCAATTACCCATAAAAGATGTTCCCTGATCCAGAAAACACAGCCCCATAAAAGATCCTGTCTTTCGTGTGCCAGGGAATAATCCAAGACAGAGGACAATCCAATAACAGATTTTTGAGTAAAAGTCACAATATCCTCTACATTTCAGATGGTTGAAAACTGTTACAGTTCTATAGTAGTAAGGAACTCTGTTTCTTCAATGGCCACCAGACAGGGCACCAGGTTTGTAGACTCTAAGGACAGAAAAGCTTACTTTTACTGCAAGGATGAATAGCTTAAAACTCTTGAACTAGGCACAGCTTCCAAACATGGTTCCAGTATTCATCATGCACCATGTTCATGTGTTACATCACATGTAGGGCTGGCGTGGGGACTGCTGAAGAATGCAAATGCAAAGCAGCACAGTGAGGAAATAAGACACTTGCAACTGTTAACACAACCATCACTGAACCATCCTCCAAGGATGACCAGGACAGCTGCACACCACAACACAGTCATTCCTTCTGTCCCCGCTGTCTAGGCAATGAACCAGCCCAGATATCATTTGTTGTCCTCACTCTCTGAAGCAAGCTTTGCAGCAGTCACCTCACCAAACACTGTCATCAACTGAAATTCTGCCCAATGCTTGCTACAAAAAAGAAACAAATATTAGGGTAGTCCTAAGGCAAGGCATGCAACTCAGTCTAGGAAGTCACTGCCAAAGATGTATTTTATAATACCAAGGTGAACTTCAGCATCCTTATAAGAGTGAAAAAGAAAAGATAACTACCACGAGTCTTACAGCATTGAGATTAGATAGGGAGTTGCATAGAAACAAAGAAGTCCAATGAAGGTAAAAAAATTAAGCAGCTGAAGGATAAAATGCTTATAAATGGCTAAAGGGGCAGTTTTAAGATATCGCTGTGAAGGTACACTAGAAAGCAAAAAGATTGATATAGACTTTTTCCCTCAGCCCCACATATACAGTCACAGAAGGGAGCTGAGAAGACAGCCTGCTGAAAATAGAATCTTTGTCTCAATAAGGAAATAAGGAAATAAGGAAAATGGGAAATAGAATAAACTTGACATATAAAGGTAAAATGGCCATAAAGAAAGCCAGAAAGATTAAAGGTGCAACCTGTTAAAGGCCTAAAGAGCATGAAAAAAATACCTCTTCCCAACACAGAAGTGCTGCCAATGGTCACCCAGTCATCACCAAAGTGTCAGGGCAAGGTAAAAAAAGACAAGACCATAAAAGACTAGTTAGATGAATGCTTTGTATTACTGTTCATTATAGAAAAGTTTTTCATCTTTCAGCCTTTCTCTGCATGAGGTGTATGCTAAAGAATCACTTCAAGGCTAAGGGTCAGCAGAAAGAGGCACAGAAGAGCCAGCCCAGATTGTACCCATTCATACTTTCTTCGAACTCTGTACTGAGCTGTAATTTGAAATCTACGTTAGCTTTGGCACTGAAACATGATGCTAATTTTTTTTCAGAGATCTCAGAGGAAGCGAAAACTGCACATACAAATTTTCATGCTAGGTAAAGTGGTTACACTGAAAAGAAAGCATAGAATTAGAAGACATGTTCAAATACAACAGGTAAGTGTCTAATTTGTACTGGGAGCCATTTGTCACAAACCGGTTAAAGTTGTTTGAAGGAGCAATGAGCAGGTAGAACAAGATTATACAAAAGGGTCTGAAGACACCCATTAGCAGAGACTCTTAAAGAAAACTGCCACATACCTTGCATACATTAATTATATTTTAAATGACAGGGAAGAATGATCAAGAATAAAAGGCCAGTTACATGCTGTAGGAATTTCAGTAAGGCAGTCTCCCAGGGAGTTGCAACGGAGCCTGCATTGCTCAATATACCTGTAAACAGCCTGTATAAAATCACTGATAGTGACAGAGCTTCAGGATGAGATAGGTTCACTAACCCTACAGCAGAGGCTTTCAAAAGGCTCCAGTCTTCAGTAAATGGGTCGTCAGCTGAACTGCAACACTGACAAATACAAAATCATCAGCATGGGAAAATCTGCAGTAATATGTTAAAGGTCTACATATTAACTACTTAACTGCTGCTGCTTAAGAACATGGCATAACAATGGCCTGTCTCAGCCAGGTCCACCTTGCATAACATTCTGCCTGATTGAGGCCAACAGCAAAAGTTTAGAAAGAAGCAAGAAAGGGAAGTTAATGGTCCTTTCCCACCATACTCTCCCATCTCTTTACACTGTGATGCCTGAAACTCCTGAACCAGCAACATTCCTTCTGTTATTTAATAGCCACTGATTAAGTCTTCTGTCATGGATTTTTAAAATTATTTTTTTAATCCATTTAAATTTGTGCTATTTGTACTATGCTGTAGCAACCAGTTCCTCAGTGAAACACTGCATTTTATAAAAAGAAATTAGGACAGTTCCCTGACAAGTCAGTGGCCTGGAGTAATCAAATGAAAATGCTACTATTAGAAAGGGAATTAATTGAAAAGGTGTAGAAAGAAAAATAGGAAACACCATAAAGCCACGGTGCTGATATGTGGTGTGCCCACATTTGATGACTGGACTCTGTACTGGTCATCCGAAGAAATTTAGAGTCTGTAAAAGAGTGTAGGGCAACAGAAAGATTACCATATGGGAAGTCTTTAACAGGAGGTTTTTTAAAATAAAATAAGATTCCTCAGCTTGTAAAAAGAGATGAGGAAGGAATGATAGATAGAAATAAATCAGAGGAGTTTGAAAAGGAAGAATTCAAATGTAGGAGTGAGAAATATCTCTTTGGTTTCCATAATTCTTCAGTTTTCACTTCTCCTATATAGCATCCATAGAAATTAGATTTTTTTTTAGATTTTTCAAGAAGAGCTAGAATAACAGGAGAACAAAGCTGCAAGTAGTTGCCATTGACACGTCAGGTTTTACTGCAGAAACTGGGAGAAGTAGAAAGAATTCCTAGCTGTAGTTTCTGCTCTTCCAGAAAGCTCACAGTGAGATACCTTCTGTGGCCTCACCCATGTCTGAGACAGGCAACTGTGCTCTTTAAATCCTTACATCCCTCTTGAGCAGGGAGGTTGCTCCAGATGACCCACTGTGGTCCCCTCCAACCTGACCTGCTCTGTGATTCTGTTAAACCAATGCAATCAGCACTTTCTATGCGACAGCTTCTTTCAAAAAATTTGGGCTGAGGTCACTTCTGCAACAGGATATTTGCTGCCCTGGTTTTCTAGAGAACGCTCTCTTGACCCTTTGGGAACAGAAAAGGAGTTGGGAAATTGGAAAAGGAAATACCTATATAGAACTGTGCTGTGAAATAAGACTTTCTGAAACATCTGTATAATCCATCTGTCCTCTATACAAACTAACATTCAGAGAAGAATTAGCTAAGGAATACTGTAACATTACTGTGATGTAGCAAGAGAAATGTTTATATATTTAAAGAATTCTTTTTCAGTGTAAATTTAATATTAAAGAGGTGTGTTTCTGGATTACTGCCATACCAAATGCACAAATATCTTGTGTATAAAGCAAAAATTTTTTTCTCCCCTTGCTAATTTAAATTGCAAATGCATTTAGAATCACTCCATTAGAGTGCAATATGGTCATTAAAATGTGTAAAGAAACATTTGATATATGACAGATCAGGATGTGACTTGAAGAAGAGGTGTATGATTGTGTACCATTTCTGGTGTGTATTATGTGCGTGATGTATGATCGTGGCTCTAAGAATCCAGTGTATGCTCTTTCTCTTCCCCAAAAGCTATTGATAGCATTAACATAATGATGGCTCCTTACTCCAATCTCATGATGCTTTACAAAATTATATAAATTTGTGTTCAACAAAGAATTTGACTTTTTATTAACCAATAGCTAATTGGCTGATGGTCCTTTTCATGTTTGTAAAGGTTAGATTCTCCCCACGTCTGTTACAAGCTACAACCTTTTTTCTTTTTTTAAAAATTTTTTCCTTTTTTTTTTTTTTCTTTTTTTAGCTTTTAACCTGCTGCTAGTTGAGAATTGAAAGAAAAAAATCTATGGCAGATGAGCCACAAATGGCAGCTTTGAATGCTGGCTGTCATTGAACAAGTTATTCATGTGTTAAGATTATAGCAAAGCAAGTAAGAAGAATACAAGGAGACTTCATAACGCCCAATTTCCATTAACTAAGTTTTTTAACTTTCTCTACATATCTAAAGGACATTGCTAAACTGTGGTAACTCACTACCTCCAAACCCTTCAGTGTACTACTTCATCCTGACAGTGTGTGTTATGACAAGATGAAGTGGTCACCGTTCCTCTGCACATCTTGATAGAAACACAGGTGTCTAAATTGGAAGTAATGTGTGGTGCACCAAGGAAAAGTCCACCAATCCAGTAGGATTGCAGGATACACAGGAAACTGTATCCACCACTCGTGTTAGAGAGAGACAGAGAGAACAAACTCCCTGAAGTTATTTCTAAGTAACAATTATGAAAAGAAATAACAAAGAATCGAGACTTTGGAAGCCTGGAAAGTCTGAAGTTCTGTCAGACAGGGAGCCTACAAGAAAGATGGAGAGAGACTTTTTACAAGGGCAGGTAGTGACAGAACAATGGGAATAGCTTCAAACTGAAAGAAAGTAGGTTTAGATTAGGTAATAGAACAAAATTTTTTACTCAGAGGATGGTGAGACATTGCAACAGGCTGCCCAGAGCAGTTATGGATGCCCCATCCCTGGAAATGTTCAAGGCCAGGTTGGATGTGGCTCTGAACATGGAAGGTGGAAGGTGTCCCTGCCCATGGCAGAGGGGTTGGGACTAGATGATCAATAAAGTCCCTTCCAACACAAACCATTCTGTGATTCTCTTCTAGTAATGTTTGTCTAGGGTGCTTAGCATTTGAACAGATATTGCTGTAAATTGTACTAAATTGTATCAGCTGTTTTAAGAACTGACCCATGAAAATATTATTTCTTTCTGAAACTCTTTTAGTGATTTGTCACATTATATAGCAATTTCTGCCTATCTTACCCCCAGCCAACATTTAAAAAGTAATCATTAGTTATATTTATACTACTTGTAATATAAAAATATTAGTCAAATTACAATGGTCAAACATGGTATCAAGACAATATTCCATTAAGTTACCAATAAAGAAATTGATAGAAAAGTAATGATAACAGGAATGGAGCCTACTATTTTTGAAAATAGTTACAATGTTCTTCTTTTCAAGCAAAGTAGTCATCTAACATATTCTAACATACATGGATTTCAAATGTGGGAAATTGTTCTTCAAATTGAAATATGTATGGATGGATGGTTGTGAAATCTATAAAGTCAGTTAACACAGTGATTTTACTTCATCTGCACTTTCTTCCAGGTTCATTTAAAAGGGGTGCTACCAAGTCAAAAAGAGAGAGATGACAGAATTTTCTAAGGGTAAACATATTTAGTAAGACAGGCCCTATTTATTATCTTCATTAATGGCTTTTAGAGGGGAAAAAAGAAGGAGTACAGTGACCATCAAATTTGCTGATTAAACAAAGATAAGTCACCATGGAGGCAGAAGAGGACAAGGAGTGATGGATGACCCTACAATAGTAAAAAAGCATAACAAAATATAAGACTAATAATTTTTGCCATTAGCCCATCATCTGGACACAGCAAAGAAAAGGATCGTGATGGGGTAGGGTAGTGAAACACTGACTGATCACAGAAACATGAACCATCAGATGATGATGCACCTCCATCATCTGCAGTCTTCAGGCAGATTATGTCTAGGCCTGATGTCCACCTTCCCTCTTGTCCCACACAAGCCCTGCCAGCTGCAAGCCCACTGCAGCAGCCCCATGGAAGAGCATGGAAAGACCCCACAGGTATTGCACCATGTTACTCAGCGCTCTTCAGACAGAAGGAGATATGGGATATGAATTCTCCCGTCTGAGCTAAAACTAAAGCCAAGGCTTCACTCCCTCAGCAGGTCCCACTTCTGTAAGGCTACTTCCCATAGATGGTGAGGAGGGCAAAATGTCTGAAAAGCATCTTTATAGGTCTCAGGCATCTGCTCTCAGGCACGGACTACGAGCTGTTGATATCAGCATGACCTGAAGAGGTGATCAGCCCATCCATGCTATATTTTGCTGCATCTGGCCCTTCGTGTTATCTTGGATGCTGCATGTCATAAACGTACAGAAACACTGTCTGTGCTGAACAGTGCCTGAGGCAGTACAGTCTCCCAGCACCTACCTCACTGGGACTGTGATGTGAGCATTCAATTAATCCACAGGAATCATTGAGTCCAGGAAAAACTACCACTTCAAGCTCAATTCTATCAATGGCAGACCTAAGCTGGCAGCATACAGATATATTCAGAGGACTCTTTCTGCCATATGCTCCACAGTAACTGTAGTATCCAATTTATACCATTCTACAGAATAACCTCCTCATAACCACAGATAACAGGGACTGATGGTATTGTTCAAAGGACATCAAACAGGTTTTGAACTTACTAAGAAGTTGAACAGAATGAGCACAGCAGAATTTGAGACACCTGATGTTGGGATATTACATGTTTCTAAAGTATTGCGTAGCTTTCCTTACCAAATGTAGGAGACCTTATTTATTCTTGGTTTACAACATATCAGAAGAAAAAATACATCCTTTAGTGTATATGATGATATTTATTTCACTGATGAACTGATAGCTGAGTTGTAGCTTTTAATACTAAAATAATTTTTAAAATCTGTAATTTCTAGTTTATCTGAAATGGGAAATATAGAGCTCATTTTTCATTTGCTAATCTAACTCTGTTGCTATCACTGTACAGAAATGGCACGTGTTCAAAAAAACAGAATAGTGAGCATCCATTAAAGTTCTCTGCAAAGGAGATGCAAAAAGTGTAATTTAGATCACTGTAAACCACTGAGATTGCTTTTCAAGGGGAAACTTCTTGTTCAAGGCTTTGCTTTCAGCCATAGTTTTTACAAAGGGATGGGATTCCTCAGTATCTAAAGAGAATCCTGGCCCTTCTATCCAAAAAATATGTGCTCAGGGCTGACAGTCTCCACAGACAAGGGTGCATAAACCCAAATGATCATACAGGGATTCACACCTGATAGCGTGGTTTGGTAATGAAAATAAAGGATGTCTATGACAGTTTGCCAGATCATTTTGCATGCATATTGAATGAGGAATGAAAAGAAAGTCCCACCTAAGTGGCTGGTTTTGAAGCAATACTCCAGCACATGTAAAGCTTACACAGAATTTTTTTTCTCTTTTGTCGTGATGTAGAGTGGGGGTAAAAAAGCAGATTTGTCAAACACTAAACATTTTTCAGAAATCTTTAATTTCAATGAAAAAGTTCTTGACCTTAGGATACACTTTCTGTTCTTGTGGCCCAGAACATTCCCTCCTGAATGACCAGTGGACATTTAAATACCACAAATTCCATGGAGTCCCACATCCAAGTCCCTGTGCTATTGGACCATTCCTAACTGAACTCTTTGAACATTTCATATGTAGTTATTAACTGAAAACTAAACAGGACTGACAAGAAATATTTGAATTTCCGTGTGATAAAAACAGAGATATTTCAGAGGCATGTTCCTCTGTGGAAGTATTATTCTAATTATCTCATAGTGAGGTGAGATTCAATGCAGACCAATTTTTAAATGTGCATTTTATTCCATTTTACCACCAGTGATACATCAGATGATTAGATTAGGCTAGACTTATAACCAGATAAAGAGTAACCATCTTACTGATGAGATGCCAGTCTTGGGAGAGAGATTTTTACTCAGTTTTGAAATATACTATTTACTTTGACAGTCAGTTTTAGATGTCACTCAAAATCCTAGACTGGAAACAGTAGTGGAATTCTAATTAATTTTTGATGTATGTCACAGCTACCCTTATCAGAGAAAATGAAAGTCGGAATCACATGTTTTTGTTTAGAAACAGAGGTCTGCCTAACTTTAGGTTTTAGAAGGCAGAATAACTTTCACTGACACCATTTAGTCTCTTTTTAAACCATAGTAGGGTTTCACTGAAACTATTTTACCCTCATAACCTTACATTGTAATGGCTTCATAATGGCACTGTCAAAAAGGTCCTTATAGACTTGCTCTGAAACAGTTTTCCCATAATAACTTCATATCTCTGACTTCATTGTAATGATTTCATCGTGAGGTCATGGACTAGCAATGAATGCCTTTTGCCATTGAAATCTTACAATTCCTCATTACAGCCTCAGTCACCATAGCATTGTGATGGAGCTCCACTGGATAACAATGAAATCATTTCCTTGTGATACATTAGGCTCAAATAATATTACCACCCTAATGATATAGTCAGGGGTTAGGAAAGAGTGAGCCACCCCCTTGCTCTTTTCAGTGTTTCAGTTGAGTGTTTGATGCTGGGGGCTGAAGGTGTGTGGTTTGGCTGCTGAACTGCCGCCCCTTGTCTCGTAATTGTGAATGCTGGCTACACACCCTGCAAGAATAGCAAATTCTAAAAGAACAAAAACAGTAAAAGAGCCTTTTTTACTGCTTCTGGGCCCCAATTCAGCAAATGCTTCAGTTCATTCCTCTCTAGCAACAGGTCTGTGATTAATTTTAAACCTGGATTCAAATCTCCTTAACTCCAGCGTGATCTAAACACATGGGCAGGTGCTTTCTTGTGTCAAGTCAGACTTGTGAACATTGCAGCACTGAGCTCATGTTCTCACATGCTCAACCTAGCTGCTTCAAGACAAATCCTGAAAAGTGATGCAGGTTCTAAGCTCCTGCCAGGGTCAGTGAAACTATCCCACCCTACAGATGTGGATTTACATGACACCCTCAGCTCTCCCATCAAACCCACAGCCCCCCAATCCCACAACTCTCCATTTCTACAGAAACTTGTACCTACTCTGTTTATTCAGCTTTCTTTGGCAGAACAAACACTCCTGATTAAACTTCTTTAATCCAGCTGACTTAATGAAGCGGACTACTCCCTCTAGCCTCTCTCCACAAGCTATCTTCTGCCAGCCTCCTAAAATCCTTGCTGTCATTTTCCTTCCTTGTGGACATGGAAAATTATGGTCTCAACATCTTGCACATTAGGCTACTGAAACCTTGAGTCACAGTTGTTCTGCCATTGTCCCATCGCAAGTTCCACACTGACTGATGTTCCTTGTGCTGTCACTGCTCTTCCTCTAAAATCCTCCTACCTTCACATCACTTGCTGATGCTGACTACCTTTAAAAGATGAGGCAAAACAATTCCCAAGTCAAACCAGAAGCTATCCATGTTATTTGCTACCTCAGAGAATATGCAAGGATCCTAGGGGTGCTGCTGCACGTGGAAGTTCCTTAGAGCTAAGAAGGAAAACTGGAACAATGTAATTGTCTTCACATTTCCTCAGCTTCTTTAAAACTGATGACTGGAAGCTAGGAAATGAAGGCAAGCATGGGCTCAGCCATTCTTGCCATTGCCTCTTTCAGTTTGGTACAGATGGTATTATTAATGGAACCTATCATGGTAAATAGAGGCTAGATGTTTTTTCTTTTGTTGTTGCAGGTATCTCAACTGTTATTTTTCTAGGTTTATGCATGGATATGCAAATATGTGCAGAATAACTGTAAACCCATAGATGCCTTTACAACTTGTGTCCCACAAGAAGGTGATAGCCTGTAAAAAACAGATGATTAGTGAACTCTTTTAGTTAGTTGCAAACTGAAAAATAAAACAGACTGAAATCAACTTCAACAGTGTATTTTTCAATTATGTAACCAGGGCAGGAAGAAATTGTTGTTTCATTCAGCACAAAATGTCCTTTGGTAACCAAAATAAAATGCTGTGTTCTCAGACACCGGCTAAATTATTGCCAAATTTATTGAGGGACAATATTTAGAAAAACTGTGTTCATATCCTCCATTTACTTACCCAATGTCTCAGCAGCCACTGGACCAGAAAGACTTGTTTTGGTACCTTCCACCACCTCTAAAGAAAATGTCGTCTACCCAGTTTCACTACATCCACTCAGGTTTTACTGACTTCAGTGCCAATTTTTTTTTCCTTTTTTTGTTTTCTTCAAAGCTTTTCCCAACACATTTCTTAAAAAAAAAAGATAGAATGGGTATCTTACCAAACACCCTTATTGTGCTTTATGAAAGCTGCAAAATTCCTGAAAAAAAACATAAATTCATTTGCCAAAGACAATGAGTCACACATCTCTTCCAGAATAAAAGAAGAAGCAAGAAAACTAATATTCCTCTCATGGTTTAATATGATCTACTGGCCCACTTTATAACAAGATTATTTTAAATAAATTGCCTGTAAATCCATAAAATAAACAAAATCTCTTTTCATGAGCTCCAGTCAATTAATCTGAAAATAATCCCATAAAGATTTTATTTAGAGCTGAGCACCTTCCTCAAAAAAAAAAAATACACACTGATGCAGACAAATGACTTTCAGTTATAAAGGTGTATCCGCGCATTTTTAATCTTTATATTGACTATAGTCAACAATATATACCCTAATATTCAATAACAATAGTCAATATTCAATTCTCATCATCATCATGTGAAAATTGTCTTCCTGGGCCAGCCATCTACTTAATATAAATTTTTATCAAATCCTGTTACATTTGGCTGTATAGTTTTAAATACATACAGTTTAAATATTTTCCAATATAATTTAGAGTGCATGGCACATATATACAAGTTAAAATGGCTATTACAGAAAATGCTATCAGAAACCCCAAAAATTGGATAACTGAAGTCTGAAGTCCAAAATCTTTCTGATCTAAGTGAAAAGCATTCTCTATTTTAACTGTATGTACTCAGGTGTTAGCATTCTTCACTTCTGCCATTTTTATGGTTCAAAATATTTTTAAACTACAACAAAAAGAATATAGCCCCAGCTGGAAAAAAAAAAAAAAGCTTAGAAAGCCATGGGTCAAAATAATGCAAGATGCCCAAAATCTGGAAGAGGTAAAATGTATTTAAAAAGGGGGAACTACAAATTCTATAATACTTGCACATGTAGAGAGAATATAAAGCACTGCTAGATAACCACATCACCCCAAGATTATTACACAAATGACCTTATGGATAAACTATGTGTAGTGAGACTTCATACCTGCCTTTTCTGCACACTCCAAGGTATTAGGCAAATTGTTGCGGGGAGCAGTGGGACAGCGGGGAGAAAAGACCTGTGGGCTAGAATATGGGAACAACTAGATAAAGAAGAGTTAGATAAGCAAGACATGTTTAAGTAAGCTGCATTTTTGCTGCAGGTTTAGGAAATTCCAGTGCCTTCTTTGGAGTGTCTGCAGGGAGTATTATTGTGTGTAATTTTGCTTGAGTGTTTACTATCTCAGAGCAAAGCAGGCAAGACTTATGAGCATCTCCAGGTTACTAATTTCTCAGCCAGCAGAAGTTGCCACTGGGAAGTGCCCTTTGATACCACCAAGCACTGCTCTGAAAAAGCACATTCCTGAAACAGAAAATATTGGAGATGGTGTCAGTAGCTGACATTATAGTCCTGGAGGAATGATAAACCAAAGCTCTGCTTCAATTTGAGCTAAGCTACCAGTGAATCCAATATAAAGAATCCAATATAAACAGGCATATCAAATATGCTTTAGCAGCCTAGAAGCACAAACTTCTCAGGTTTTCTGGGACAGTGTATCTCTTAAATCGTGTAGTGCTTTAAAAAATCTCAACTAAATAGACTTACTAGAGGTTTACATTGCAGGTTAGATTTCTTGGGTTTGTTTTGGTTTTTTACTTGCATTTTGTGGGGTTTTTTAAACACAGAGCAAAGAAAGAACTGTTTTCTTAAATATAAAACCAAATATATTTTATACGCGTCCCCCCTTCTGCCCAGTATGTGCACTTCAACACACTGACTTTAGTCCTATGCTGTAAAATTTGAGTCAAAAGTCGTAACATAATAAATTAGAAGTACATATATGCATATATATGCACAGTCACCTGTAATTCTGCACATTTTACCAAGAAAAGTATCACAGTGAGGAACAGACACTGCAAACCAAACCCTCCATATTTCCCTTAAATAATGAATTTACTTGAAAAAAATCACATCTAAGCAACTGCAGTTCTAGTAGTTTCTTCCTTTCCATCATGCTCAACTATTCCCTTTTTTCACCACTCATCATTTCAGCACCCACTGTAGTGGACACAAGCAGAGGTTGCAAGGACAAAGTATGCTGTGTATGAGATAATAAAAATATGTTGTCTCTTATCTTTTCCACCCCAACCAATCCTTAAGCTTCCCTTTACAGACACTCAGTGACTACCTCTGCTCTGCTTGAAAAGATGGCTCAACACGTCCCTGCTGGGTGACCAGACGTGGTGCTATCTCACTTATCTGAGAAGAAGCAATTTGAGGCATACACTTCTTCCTCCTATTTTATGAAAGGGGGAAAAAAAAAAAAAACAAACCGGAGGGAAAAAAAAGAAGGGAAAAATCTAGCCAGGCTGAAATTGCAGATCAGATCATTTACCTTTACTATGTACACCCCTCAGAATGCAAATTGTTGCTGGTAAAAGAGTGATTACCAAAAAAACCCACCCCACCATAATATCTTAAGACTCAATATAAATATTAGATGGAGCTGCCAAATCTCCAGTGGCATGTGGCCTTTGCAATTTCTGTGGATTCCTGGAAGGTAAGTGTTAATTACAGTATGTGGACAAAATCTAATGACTTGTTTTGGAGTTAATGTCCCATTCAAAAAGGATTACTGTTGTTATCAACCTCATCAGGCAATTAATGGCATCCATAATGCTTAAAAATTAACAGTGGCAGCATAGCTGAGTGACTGTTTTGAAAAACTGGTCATTCCTTGGAGATTAATGAGCAATTTTCTGTCAGAGAGCAGGATGCACTCTGGTAGAAAACTGACAAAAGAGGCACCATCCTCAGGGGATTATTTTTAACAATCCATTTTCTTGCGCATATTTAAAAGGAAATTTGGTAGATATCACTGCCATTCCAGAAGTATATTCTCATTTATTTTTCCCTTTAAACATTATAAGACAATATATGACAAGTTACACTGAACTGGATATCTAGAATCTAAAATGAATAATTACAGGGGAAGAACCAACAAGGTGTAAAACACTGCATAAGGATTTTTTCCCAAGTGCTTTCATTTGGGTTTGTTAGTCAAATAAGTATCAGCATTGGAGGCAATTAGATTGCACTTAAATCAGTCACAATCAATTAATGTGAAATGTTTCACTATTTTTGCTTAAGTGTGTCTAAACAGGTATGCTGCTTTAAAGAAAATTTCAGAAGATTGTGATGAAACAAATTTAATTTAAACTATGAGTATGAGTCTTAGTAAAAAGTTGAAGAGTGATTTTTAAACATATATATCAACATATTCTTTTGTAAAGAACTGCCCTACTTTAAAACTTTAATTTTTTTAAAATCAAAGCTTAACCAAGATTCTGTTTTCCCACTTAGCAATTTGTTCATCGGCTTATACCTGCACGGAGTAAGAGAAATCAGGTGTGTAGTACCCAATATAAACTTAGCACAAAGTATAGAGGGGGCCAGCAGCTCCCAGCTATCCCAGCTCACATGGATATTTCACACGGTAAAACTGGCTGTGACCCTCAGCTTGTGGGCTTGCAGGTGAGGTCCAGGTCCGAGTCTCCTTTTTTCCCCTGAAGGTTGCTGACACTCCTACCTTACTTCTCTCAGAGAGCCTCAGCAAGTTCATAATTTATAGCTCTCCAGCCCACTTCTAATAAAATTATACATTGCCACCAAGGGCATTGTCTCTGGGCCTGGAAGAAACTGGCATATATAAGCAGTTTAGAGGCAGGAGGAAAAAAGTTTCAGAGTGAAAATATTGCTGATTGATTTGTTTTGCATGGAAGTCATCACAAACTAAGCTCCTCTTCCAGAGGCTGCAGAATTGTTACAGCTGTTTATGATGTACCCCTGAGCAGATCTCATCCTGCCAATGAGCCCAAATGTCAGAGAAACAGTAAAACTTGCTTCTAGAGAAAGGGAAGCAAAGGTGGAAAAGGTGAGACAAAAAAATCAGGAGCCATTGATTCCCTCAGAGAAAATTCTGCAATGGTCTAGGCTTTCACCAGGCAGGTGAAAAAAAAGTAAAGCACAAGGGAACTAAGCAAGTTTTAACAAAGATATTCAGGGCCACCTGGGTAAATGACTTTCCTTTTCAAGGACCTTTCTGAAAAGAAGTAGGTTTTCTGTCTCATTCAGGATTTACACATTACAGCCCCTAAAAGTAACCCGGTGCAGGGTCCCTGACAGTGTGTTTCTGAAAAGCCTCCCTCCACCCCTTGTCTTGGCTGCCGTGGCTTTAGCTGCAAGGCTTGGCAGTGGTCCACAGCTTTGTCCCAATGTTCTGGCGGCTGCTCTGCCAGCATATGGTCTATTCGTTTTTTCCCCAGCTGTTAGTCAGCCAGGGAGACCATGCTCTCTCCCAGCTACAGACCTTTGTTCAGAAACAGGGAATCAAT
Organism: Pardalotus punctatus; assembly: GCA_013400915.1. Taxonomy (NCBI): domain Eukaryota; kingdom Metazoa; phylum Chordata; class Aves; order Passeriformes; family Pardalotidae; genus Pardalotus; species Pardalotus punctatus. The sequence continues at coordinate 147,086 of VZTX01024060.1, read as the reverse complement.
TTTCTCCTTATTAAAGGGGCACGAGGAGCAGAGGGGAAGCAAGCGGGTATTCCTGTGAACCTCACGCATATCCCAAGCCAAGTGCTGATACAGGGGCTGCTCTCACTGCACAATCAGCCAAGCCTTCAGAGGGCAATTCCCACTCTTTGGTGTGGAGCACTGGTTAGCAGTATGTGGCAACTAACCTCGTTACCTCCCTACTATTTTCCCAACTCATTTATCCATCACATTCTACTTCCTGACTCTTCTGGAGCTTAGATTCCTTGTGGATCAAATTGCATGGTCCCTATGCCAAAATGTGTGCTCCTGGTAGAACTTAAAGGGTGTCTTTCCGTAGTGGGCAAGACCAAATGAACTGAAATAAAGAATTGACTCACCTTTCCTTGAATTGTAGGAGTGTGACTTGACTAACCAGTTAAGGCAAAGACATGCAGAAATAGTGCTGCAAACTTATCTGACCTTACTTAAAAATTGCTTGAAATACTCTGCAAATAAGGACCTATAAGTTAAAACATGTAAGACCATTTGACATGTGGAAAAGGTACATTGAAAGACTGTCACTGGCCCACACCTCAGAAAGTCAATGAAATAAAACTACAAGGAAGAAAAGATGGGGAGTTGAAGAAGGAGAAAAGGTTGGTGCAGCAGGGAAATCAGATCAGTTCTGGAGTAAAAGTGATTTTTACAAACTCCCATTAAGAAATCAGTTGTCTACATGAAAGATATTTCATGGCTTGCTTGCTTGGCAGCTTGTCACCAAATGACCAAGACTAGTAGCTACTAGAGTTATTGGAACCTTCTTTCAACCTAGAAACTTATTGTTTGCTTTCAGTTCCTTCTAAATAAAATAAATAAAATATTATCAAGCACAATCACATGGATAGGGTGTTGAACTAAGGAAGAAAAATTGCAAGCAACAGAACTCTCAGCCACATAGCCAGAAAACAGAACAATATAAAGTACAAAAAAACATCAAGGGACATTTTCATTTACCAAAGGTTCCACGTTTTTAATTGTCTGGGACAGTGTTGTGAGCATAACATATGAAAAAACATCAAGGGACATTTTCATTTACCAAAGGTTCCACGTTTTTAATTGTCTGGGACAGTGTTGTGAGCATAACAGCATAAGAGTCTGCTCAGATAATGGATTGATAAACAGAAAAATGCACAGGAAATAGATCACAAGCTTCACATATAGCTGGAATTCAGTTGTAGCTGGACAAAACTTGTAGTTCCAATCTTAAATTTTTGGCATGTGCAAATCAGTCTTGGGTTGTACATGGCAGAGGCTGGATGGGACTCAAAAGGAAAGCCTCAAGTATCTCCCTGCAATTCCATCTGAGGTGACCCAGCAAATAACAGCACCGTAGTTTTTCTAGTACTTACTCTATTGAATACTACCTGGGAAATATTCCCACTCTTGTTGCTGTTGCTTCAGTAGCAGTCACAGTCACAAAGACAGTGGCAATAATTTCTGGTTTTTGACTTCAACTCTGCTGCTTCTTTCTCCCATAGATTCATCTCCAGTATGTCCTCAGCATCCTGTTCAGTGTAACTTCCAGGTCATCAGGTCATGTTGGGTCTGTTTCTTTTTCCTTCCTCCTTCTGCTATGGGATTCACCAGTGTTGACCCCAGACCTTCATCTAAAAGAGAGCAACCTCAAAGTTTGTGGAAGAGGGTACATGGAACACTAAGGAAAGACTGCAATCTCTTCAATGGTCACTTGCCAGATTTGCCCACTGCTGTGGTTTTCAGAATTTACACCAGCCACTGTTACTTTTGTCCTGAACTAAACTGAAGACCCTTTACCATGCACAGACATCTGTGTGCTCTCACTAAATATGTGGTTTAGCACAACACTCAGCTTTGCTTTGAGAGTGTACAGATAAAACAAGAATATCAGGATAAGAGAGCAAGACACTTAAGTTGAAGTGACAGTGAATAAAGCAATGTGTAGACTTGAGTGCATGCACTGAAAGGACCCTTTGCTCTAGTTTTCATTGTTACAAGACAGCAAGACCACAAGAACAGTGACCAGTAGAATGTCAGTGGGGAGGAAAGAAATATTCTTCTTGGAGTGGCAGATTAACTTGTACTGCAAGAACCATGTCAGGGTCATGATTCAATAGATATGGCATTGCTAATAAAAAGCATGCTGGCCTGTTCAGAGGTGTCTTGTAGCCCATAGCAGAATGCACAGTAACAAATATTTCCCGGGTCCCTACCTGGTGAATTAGGAATCATGGCCTCCTGTACAAAATGGTCCAGAGGACAACACAAAACATTTTGCTATGAAATACCCTGAATCACATAGACTACTTCAATAAAAAATTCTTTTCTTTCCCACTGTGCTCCCTGTCACTCTTTTTTCTCTTCCCTCCTCTGTCTCATTTGCTGCTCATCTCCTTCTGGATTTTCTACTTGAGAACTCAGGCTTCCAACTCAGCTTTCTAAATTAGATGGCATAGATAAGATACTTCAAGATGTGCTTATGTGTGCGTAGTGCTCAGACCAATTTTGTCTTTCCTTCAGAGGTGGAAATATTCATTCACATCCTCTACCTATGAATATCAGCATGACTGACTTAGCAGTGTTCTGGTCAGCAATCAACCTCAAACAGCTTTTTTTTTTCTTTTTAAATTACTGGGCGAGACAGATTCTGCTGGTCAGATATGAGGCAGAGCATCTGAAATGAAGATTTAAATGGTAACCACACACAAACACATACGCATGCAGTCTCTGGTGCAGGAGGAAGGAAAAAGGTGAGAAATTCTCAGATATAAAATAGAATTGAGGAAACAAAATAAGTTTCACTCACATGTTCACTGCAAAATAGATAGGCTAGAACAGTTCTTAAAACACAGCACAGACTTTATCTTGTAGCTTTGTTTGAACAAATGTGTCGATTTTCAGCAGACAGACAGGCAACAATTTAAGGGGATGTGAATAGCAGGGTGGGATTCCAGGTAAACCTCAGATATGAATGTGGATTTCACCTACCATGAGGGCATATCCATAGGAACCACTGGTATTTCTCCCCTCCTGTACTTTGGTATGGTTCCATTCTTTTTCAAATGCCATTAAATCTAACCACCTACCTACTAGTGTACCAAGACTGGAATTTTCATTGAAATTAGTCAAGACTCCAGTAATTCCACTAGTCTTAGTGGATCTTCCTACAGGAGCAGGTGTTTGTTAGCAAGAGAAGGGATTTCATAATCTGATCTCTACTTATTGAAAATCAATCTACTGCCGGGATTTTTAGAATCCCTGCACTGGGGATACAGCACATTGGACCCTAGAAAATCTATTTCAGTTACAGAAAATACAAATATACAAGTTCACAGGATTTATATGAACCAACACAGGAGCTCCTTTGGCCTCTTTCAGACCAGACCATTGTGTTTTATAGATAGTGCCGCAAAACTTTCAAACTTGTGTATCCACAATTTGGGGGCATATTTCCCAATTTGGGGATGTATTTCCGAATTTCTCATTTTTGAGCTAATCAATGAAATCTATTCACACATCTCTAACCATCTCCCTGTACTGTCCACAAATCCCAAAAATAAATATGCACAAATCATCTGAAATTCTGCTCCATGTCCAGGGGAGTCCACCACATCTGTGAATCCCACAGTTCTACTGAAGTATTAAATGTCTGGTAGGAATGCACATTCAAGCAGCGTTGCTTGTTTTCATTCTCTGCTTACAAATGCAGTTTTCCATGGACAGTCTGTTTTCTGAGGCTCACTGCTGGAGATATTCTAGATTAGGAATCTCTGACATACACCCTTGTTTTACTGTGCACCATAATAATATCCTACTAAATCAGTTCCCTCCCCCAACCAGCCCAGACCAGTCCCTTAGGCTTTAACACCACTCATTGACAGCCACCTTGGTCATGCTCCTCTGGAGAGATTTCACTTAACTGATTGCTTCTTGGTTTTATCAGAATAAGTATAAATACAGGCTATCTCAACCCAGCAGCCTAGCTGTTCCTTAAAGTACTGAATTATCTCTGTTGCCCACTGTATCAGCAGACTTAGAGATATGAGATACCAACCCTGAGAAAATGAGTCCATCGTGGTACGACTTGTTTCCATGAACTCTTGGTTTCTTGTATTTTGAATTAAATTAAAATACACTGATTGATACTGGCATACTGGAAAAAATCAATATTTGACCCGAATACCTTCAACAGTAACATGTTCAAGTGTTACAGTGATTTCCTCTGGAGAGCACAGATTAGATTTCATATTCATTCAGTCCAGAAATGACAATATTAATGGAATATAAATTTTAAGAGTTGAACCCACAAATTACAGGTATATCAGAAATAAAATGTGTGTCCTTGAGTTCTGTCAATCAACAAACATGGAGTTCACAACTAACAAGCACTAGTTGGTTTACCAACTCAACCAGGAGAAGATACGGAAATACTTCTTGGGCTAAACAAGTAAATTATGTTAGAAAGAACCCTCTCTAATTGCCACATCATGTTGAAAAGACAAAAGTAAATAAACACATCACTAGACAGGGAGGATGGAGGTACAGAGTGAAGAAGAGACAGAAAAATTCCATCCTTCAATAAAGCTCTATAAAATTTCTCCACCCCTTTTGCCTTGCTCTTCATGCTGTGTTGTTTTGTCTTTTTTAGCAGATGTCTTCCTTTTCCTGGTGTCCTTCTTATTTCTTCTCTCCCTCTTTTTTTTCTTTTTGTCACCACCAAAGCACACAGCCTAACAAATTCCATGTGTGTGAATATGGAGTTTGAAGCTCACATTTTTCTTCTATTGTCTGTGCATGTTGAGGAAAGGGGTTTGAGTTTGGAGCTTGAGGTTTTGAGTTTTGAGCCCAAATGGTAAGTGTTCACATAGCATGTGATATATCCTCTCGAAGGAGACCTGGAACACCTGCTGTGACTGCAGCTCAGCATTCATGTGTGTACAGCTATTCTGAATGAAGGAGAGCACAGAAGACCTACACACATGTTTGAAACCTTATGGCACAAAAATAGTGTAAAAATCTCTACAGTTCTAATGCAATAATATTGCAAGTACAACTTGCATTATTTTTGTGCCATGACAACATTTTGGATTTTGCTATAGTGCTCTTGCATTTGCAGTGATAGACAATGTAATTCTCTCTGTAGGAGTTTCTCGGCAAAATCATATTAATAGCACCAGTCTGGCTCAAAAGTACAAGGTCATTCAAATCCTTTCCAAATATATTCTTCACCAAGGGCAACCACCACTACAAGACACAACCCCTTACATTGCTAAAACAGCAGTTCGTCCCTTATGGTGTTAGAGCCACAGATATTTGAGGGAGGAAAAAAAAGTCAAAAAATACAGTCTTTTAATATTTACTTGCATGAAAATCACAAGTCTTTCCTCTATGTTTCTGACAGAAATGTTTCAGCTCAATTAAAGGAATTGCATTTAGAATCTGCATATTTATCAGCTGCTGTCTGTTGTCCTAACATATAAAGGCAGAAGATGGAATATGTTTTCATATCCATATCAAATAACATGAGAGAGCTAGAACACATGTTATAAGTGTAGCTCAGCATAAACGTCTTAAAATGAGTTAAACTAGGTGTAGATCTCTTTGAACACCCTATATGAACACTTGCCAGAATAGAAAAGGTGGCATGTTTTCACTGACAAGAAAGGGGTTTTTGGGGGAAAAAAAAAAATTTNCGTCTTAAAATGAGTTAAACTAGGTGTAGATCTCTTTGAACACCCTATATGAACACTTGCCAGAATAGAAAAGGTGGCATGTTTTCACTGATAAGAAAGGGGTTTTTGGGGGGAAAAAAAAAAAATTTAAAAAAATTCAATTTTATGACCTACATAATTAGAGTAAACAAGGGGGAAGATGAAATATTTGAATTCCTTTCAGTTTGTGGACTTTTTTATTTAGGGACTTGTATTGAAAGCATTAAATTCAACAAGACAGGAATGATCTTTTTAATTTACCGTATTTCATATCTCCAAAAATATGAACACATGAAATAAAGATACAATCAAGCCAAATATGCAATGTCTTAGGCAGAGCTTGTGTGGGATGACACCTAGGTTTTCTTTTCAACACCAAGGACAGAATGGTTAAAGAAAGACAAGAGCAGCCTAAAATAACCAAGTTAGAAGTTTGGAGCATTGTTCTACTATTAACAACTATCTGTGAAGCCCACTGAAAACCATCTCCTGTCAGCCCCAGACATGTGGCAGGAGTCTGTTACTGCCATCTGCATGCTGTTTCCTGACTGTGACACTGCTCATATTGCCTGTTTTGGATAAAACAATTCCGCACAAACTGTGCTTTTTTACAGACATTTGAAAAACCCCACATGATATTACATTGTTATATTACAAAGAATTATAAAGAATTTCATATTATGAAAACTTTAACACTTTTCTTCCCACCAATGGCATATTCTCTACCAATTCAGAGGGCTGTGCGGTGAATCAGATTCCTACTCATATCATTCACAGCAGATGCAAAATCTGTGTATGACTGGGAAAAGGGAGTTCAAAGAAAGAAAAATAATTTTACATGCATTACCTTGAAGAGATAAGTTTTACCCTTACTTCTGCTATGGAGTTTTTGTGTTATGCTGTCAGTATACATTTACAGAGGTCCCTTAAACCAGACTTCTCCTAGATGGTTGCATGCTCTTCATTTTATGGCCTCCACATGGTCCATGGAATCTGTTTTAGAGATAAGGTAAGTATTTAGGGTTACTCCCAATAGCCCAGGGAATCTTTGCTACTAGCACACACAAATTATGAAAACAGATAATGAAATTACACTATGAATGCTTTTCATACGATTATGAAAAAACACCTCCTACCTTGTTTTAAGCAAGCTTGGGAATCAAGGGCAGTCCTTCTTTACTTTAGTTCTCCCATCTGTTAAACAGGAAGGTGACATCCTTTAACATAAGAACACACTGAAGTTATGTTAATAAGCAGATAAAAGCACTAGGATGCTGTGGCAAGACTAGGATGCTGTGGCAGGACCATAGAAAGTATTTCTACCCTGACAAGGTCAGCATTTCTCTATCCAGGATTAGGTTTAAATCTTGGGAATAGAAGGGCAGGCCACACCTCAAACAAAAAAAAAATAAAATACAGTAAATATCAAATTACTACTCATTTTGTGTGTGACTGGGACACAAATTATATGAGATCTTGTAACTAAAAACACTTGCATTAAATACAGTGATGGGGGTTATGTTGAGATTGCAAAGGCTTCTAGCACTTTCCATTATTTATGATTTTGATTTTGCATCCTTAAAATTCTCTATATTAAATCTTTTGTAATACAAAAGATTTGTTTTATTCCACCTTTGTAATTTATTTCAGAGTCCAAGAGAATCAACTTTCTTCCACTGATGGGGATTTCTGCTCTTCACAGAAAGTCTTCATGCTCGTATATCTCAAAGTTTGATATTCTTTATCACATGCTCATTTTGTTTTGGTCATAGAACTGAAACACCTTTGAATCAACAGGTATAAATATATTCCATCATAACATGAATAATGCCAGCCAAATTGGGCTTTTGTAGTCTATTAAACAAGGAAAATATGCTAATGACAATAGAGGTACACCAGTGTAATTTAGTGGAAAGTGAAACTATATTCTCAAAAGTACTCTAGTTCCTACTTCTCATTGAAATAATTTTTCAGGGATTTTTCACCTGAATAACTTAGAAAATTTATGCCTTTAAATTTTTGTTTTTATTTTGCGTTTGATCTTTGAATGAGTAACTCAGAATGTTATTCAGTGAGACCACGTTTGAGAGGTAATGTACTATTTTCTGTATCTGTGAGATCAATACATGTTGGTCAAATACCCTTTTGCATCGGTCACCACTTTCCTTTTTGCTTAAGATAAAATTTCTGGAAAGGCAGAGGGAGAGAAAAGCAAACAGTCTCGTAAATAAATTCAAAATGCATTTAGAGGATGGAGGGAATTAATTGCCTACCACATGAGGCAGCCAGGTTATCTCCTGAAGGATGATATTTCATAGATTGACGAGAAATACAAGTAATATCTGTTGTAAAATTATCTAGCCATTACTCTTACTGATTCTTTGCCAGGTATAATCCTTTCAACAAAGACGGTCTAATACCTTCAGAAATATTTTAAAATTCAAGTTTCTTCAGCACCTCTTTGCCATCTGTTAATGTTTGGTTATTTTAACTGTGGCTCACATCAGTAGCTGAGGGTCTTGCAATCTTCCATTCACAACATCCCAAGAGATAAGAATATTTCCATTTTATAGACCAGGCAACAAAATATATTGAAAATACTAGAGAGGCAAAGGAGTTAGGTGCCCTATCACTCCTGGAAAGTCACAGACAAAAGTTTGGCATTAGGTGCCAAAACAATGCATGGAAAGAGCCTGGAATGCCACAATGGGATTTTTTGGGCCAATGTCCTAGTCAGGAGTCACTTCAAGCTAGCTGATGCTGCAGAGTTTTGGGAAACCCCAATGAAGGAATGCTATTCTTTCTCTCTCTGACTGCATGTCATCCTCCCTTTACTTCCACCTGGAGTAAAATTAGCCTTTTCTCAAAAACTCACTTGGAAGACAGTTGTACACCAGTTTCTGCCTCCCTTAATCCAGTGTCAGTGGTTAAAGCTCTCTGCTCACCTGTGACAATATATCTTCAGTTCCTTTCTCTAATTGCGAGGAACTTGCAATTCCCAAGTGAATTATTTTACTCTGAGGGTGCATACTGTTGTGATACGTGATCTTTGTAGCACTGTCTGTTGAAACTGCAATATTTTGATTGTCAAAATACAGAAGGAAATAGTAAGCATGAGCATGGCTGGTTAGGTACCACGGTGGTTAGGTGGTTGGAAGGAAAAGCTATGAACCATTTTATGCTCCTCTGAATATTTAATACCTAAGACTTAAACATTCATTGAATTCAGATAATATTTACTTAAGCCATTATTCAATATTTTTCTCATTAAGGATGGCAGGATTTGACCCATTCCATAATCAATCCAGTTGTACCAGGTAAATAACACAGCTTTTAACTCACATTTTTCATACAGAAGGTTTCCTTAAGCAAATGACATGAAATTTACAGATGCAGCACACATAATATTTAGATGTAATATTAGCTCCATCAGGAAAAAAAAATCCTGAAAGTTAACAAAAATTGATTGATGCTCCCTGACTGGAAGTGTCTGTAATTTTTTGCATGATAGCAATATGGAATGTGTTAACTCCATGAACACCAGTGTCTCCTTTACAACTGCTGTTGCTATTCTAACCACATTATCAACCTCACACATGTTTACCTCTGGGATATTTAGCCAGCCATAATTGACTTTTGCACAAAAACAAAGCTGCAGGCAAGGTTTAATCCTTTTGGGCTTGCCTTCTCACTAAAATAAACAAGCATCTAAGAGAATTGTAACTAAATCAAGTATAAAATCAGAGCAGGGGGTGAACCTGTTCAGTCTTTTTCAATTTTAAAATTCTTAAAATTTTCATAATTAGGATATCTGGAAATTAACAACATCTTTGCATGTAAAATGTTACCAATAAAGAGAATTCAGCACCTCCACTTCCAATAACAACATTTCTCTAATTGTTATTTAACCATATCAGATTCCTTCATGGGGGTGGAGTTTTTGAAAGCCTGTTGTACTAATATCACACTAGACTTCAGCTGATAAGGTTAATGCCAGGTACTGGTGATGGCACATAAACTCTAGGTGAGATTAATCTTGCTTAATATGGCAGGTGGTGCCATGGTTTAACCCCAGCTGTCGTCTCAGGCCCACAAAGCCGCTCACTCCCCACCCAGGAGAAGGGTAAAATTGAGAAGGATAAAAGTGAGAAAAAGCATGAGTTGAGATAAAGAGAGTTCTGTAGGTAACGAAAAGCTGTGCATGCAAGCAAAGAAAAGCAAGAAATTCATTCACCACTTCCCATGGGCAGCCAGGTATTCAGCCATCCCCAGGAAAGCAGGGCCCCATCACACATAACAGTGACTTGGGAGGACAAATGTCATCGCTCCAAATGTCCTCCCCTTTCTTCTCCTTCCCCCAGCTCTATATGCTGAACACGACACCATATGATGTGCGATACTCCTTGGGTCAGTTGGGATCATCTGTCCCAGCTGTGTCCCCTCCCAACTCCTTGTACACCCCCAGCCCCCTCTCTGGTGGGGTGAGGTGAGAAGTAGAAAAGCTCCGGAGCCTGTGTAAGAGCTGCTCATCAGTAACAAATCATCCCTGAATTATCAACACTGTTTTGGTCACAAATCCAAAACACAGTCCCATACCAGTACTATGAAGAAAATTAACTCTGCCCCAGCCAAAACCAGCACAGGTGGCTAAGACTGGTGTTCTGCAGATCCTTTAACCTGGTGCTACCAGGGAAAGAAAGCAGGCCCACACTGCTTTTACTCACATGCCCTATTCCCAGTCCTGCACAGATTTGCCTCTTGTGCTGATACCAACATTTGTACGAATATATGGTAAATTGTTCAGTGAGCTGATCTGGCTGAAAACCAGCCATTTTTACCCCAGCTAAGTTTTAGCTTGGATCCACCCACCGCATGGTGCATCTCACACTTCGTAATGAACACATGAACAGGGGGGAAGACTCCAAGACTGTTTCTTTTGACAGCAGGGCCATCTTAAACTGATAATTCATCTTTGTCTTCCAATAGTTGGAAAGAAGCATATTCTAGAGTTGCACCTTTTCTTCGCTGACAACAAAAGACACCCAGAAAACTAGCTTGAGCAAAAATTTCTAATTGCAGATAGCTGAAGTGAGAGAGCTCTCATCCATGAGCACAGCAGTCCATGTTACGATAAAAATTCAAAACAAAGCATTGTTTTAGGGTTTAACTCCGAATGTCAGGTCAATCATCTCAAGTGTAGGTAGAGGCAATCAGTGCTAGGCTTATGCAATAGATGACAAGGTAGGACACTCGGAATAAAATTGTTGCTTCATAAAATGAGCAGCAAACTTCTTGTTGATGTAGAGCACATAAGAATTTTATCCTACAGTTCTACATTTTAATCTGTTTTTATCCATTGCTTAGGTCTTAACAAATCAATTAATATACCTCTCCTTTTTCTTTCTGTAAAATGGTCATTGATGAGACTGTATTTGTAAAATCCTTTCTAATAATATGTATGAAGGAATTATTTAAGTGTTAAGTACATTATTATCTACTGACAAGTCATCTGCTCAACTAGTAGAGCAATTACAGAAAATGTTCTATATATTTATATGCAGATAAATCTAGATTTAAGGGAAAAGATTGAAAGGGGGGAATGAGCGATTTCCTTAATTTACTCTTTCATATCTGAAATCTTGTATAAAAGCTTTTGTAAACTGTTCTCTGACCTATGTTAAAAACCCTATTCCCTACAAGAAAAAGAAAAAACTCAACCCCTTAACTGTTAACTTTCATCACTTATCAAGTAACTGTGGTCCAAATGAATGTGTATGTGGAAACAAGTAGCAGGTTTTAACCAGAGAATGATATTCTGCACTCAAAGTTATGGAAAGAAGTTTGATTTTCTGAATATAGCAATTTTGGGTGTTCCTAGCAGACACAATAATTTTAAACATATGTGCATGTGTGTAGGGAAGGTGTTGCAATGAGTTGTGCATGATATCAGTGTTTCAATGGAATAGAAAAATGGAAAAGTATGAAAGCCTATAAAGGTACTATAGATATCAATAGATAGATATAAATATCTATAGATATAGATAGATACTTATAGATATATCTATACATAGATAGATGTAGATAAATATAGATATTTATAGCATGTAGAAAATTTGACCTTTTCCTATTTTACCTGTTTTTCCCTTAAAATTTGTGACATTATCATTGAGTAAAAGATCTTTGAGCTAGATGCCTTAAAGCATTACTGTAGGTTTGCAGAATGAGGCACAACTTTGCTTTATCAGTAGTACGTTACCCTCACAGTGTTAGAGCAACCAAGCACTATTGGCAGAGGAGGCAAAATGCCAGTCTTGTGACAAGTCCCTGACAGAACTCTGCTTTCCTTCAAGGAATTCAAACATGACTCAAAGGAAGCCAGGAAAGGGTCACAAACATTTGAAGACTGAAGGCTTGAGACAACTGAAACTAAGACGGATGCAGTAAGAAGGGCAACAACTGCACTGTGGTTCAGAAATAGAAATATTTTCTAAAGGATATAGTGATGAAATCCAGGAAGTCAAGTTATAGAAAAATAGGTCAAAAACCAGTATCCTGTGAGTATAGAAATCTGTAAGAATGCCAGCTTTAATAAAATGTACACCTACAATATGCAGTTACAGCTGAAAGCTCAAAAAAGTACAAAGCTGAGTCTAGTTACATGTTAGAAGAAAATACAAGCTTTTCTTACTAATTGTATTTTGTAGTGATGACAATCACAAATAACCACATTTAATGAATAAAAATAAGAGTATTCTCATGAAATGAGAGTATATCCACACACATCTTAATTTCTTTTATAAAAGTAAATAGAGGATCATAAAATGGTTGAGGTTGGAAGGGACCTCTGGAGGTCACGTGGTCCAGACTTCCATTCATGAAAAGTCACCTAGAGCTGTTTACCCTTGACCATGTTCAGATGGCTTTAGAGTATCTCTGAGGATGGAACAGGGAATTTATTATCACAACTCCAGAACTGTCTCTGCAGATACTATTGATTGTCATTCTATAGAAGGATAAGGAGGACTTCTGAAATTTCCTCAAAATCTTCTTATAGATCTTAGAAGAATCTGGATATATTAAACCACTGTTAAAAGACATTGGGACAGGTTCTCTCATTAAGAGTGCAGCAACCCCCTCTGCAGACTATGAGTCTGAGAATAGAATGCTGTAGAACATATGCAAGAAATGTGAATATATCTCAGTTTAAACTCTTGTATAAAAATTAGACCAAGTGTATTGAAACTAGAGAGGTTGAAAGCATACGTTGAACCTGCTTTGAAACAAGTACATCATAAAAAATATAGAAAGCTACTACTAAATATACTGCATTAAAGGTAGATTATTATTCATTGTCAATTTTTAATACATCAAGATTTTTCTCATATACTTATGTAGTTGTAGACAACTGGAAATAACTTTTTTCTGAAATCATTAAAAGAAGGATTCCTCCTATTTTGGAGTATTATATGCCATCACCAGTCTAAAATCCTTAAGAGGTGGTCATTTCTTTTATTATAGTGTTTCTAAAGCCTCCCAGAGTACTTGCAAAGCTGAAATTTGTTTTTATGTGTATGAAAAGGTAACAGTTTTTCACTTTATTTTAAATCACGTGTGAAGTTGAATTACCTTTTTTCGAATTGTCAGTTATGCACTAGTTGTGTGATTTGTCATTCACTGGACTGTTGTTATTTAGGAATGAAAAGGCAGAAAGCAGCAATTTAAGTAAGTACCATGTTATGCCCTGGTCCACTCAGCAGGTTTAGGGGAAGGCTGTTTGATTTACTCTGGGTAGTGGGCAAGAGAAACAAGAAAATTCTCAGGAGTTTCAATAACAAACTTTCACTTGCAAACTTTAGAATATTAGGGTACAACAGTACTCGGCAAATTTTAAAATGTAGCCATTTTGGTTAGAAATGCAACAATATAAAAGCATAAAAATAACACTTAAGAAAATGTATCACGGAAATGAAAGAGAGAGAAAGGATAAGAGTAGAAATGTATATGGTCTCCACCCTTGGATCCACAAATAAGGCTTGATTGTCACAATTTTGATGTTGTTGGTTGAAGTGACCATCACAGTCATGATCTGTTGGGGTGGGGAAACCCATGAAACACAAAGTTTGGTGGGTTAATATGCTCAGGCTCAGTGGGAATACCAAGGAACCTCACCTGGGGTGGGGTGTTTTACACTGGATGATGCAATACTGTGGATGGTGGGACATTTGGGAGTCTGACACCCTCTAAGGTGTCAGGACAGCTGCCTCTTACGGTCAGCATAGTTGTGTCAGCTTCAGCCCGTCAGAGGGGATGAACACCTTCAGGCTTATGACCTGTACTTTCCCTAAGGGGAGTTTTCACAGCTAAGCCACTTCTGTAAGGATATTAGCATGATAAAAAGCACTATCCCAGCTCGCAGGATTCGTCTCTTTGTTTGTGAAAAATTCTGCAGTGAGTAGGTCAGTGAATTAGGGCCATTTTCAATGTAATTTTCTAAACATCAGAAAGGCATGCAGGTTGTAGCACCCAGTGGTGAGACGAGTACATATTCTACTCATCATCCTCCAGCAGAGTAATCCAGAACACAATAGCATCTAGAATTTACTCTGGAGCAATCTGTGAACAATCTTCTTCTATACTCTACTGAAGTCAGTCTATTAATAGTCTATTAATAGCACTGAGACTGAGGACCCCATGGCAGTTAGTTATTTAGTTTCTTAGGGAAATATACTTTTTAATGAACAAATATATGAGAAAGTTACACTTTCTTCCCTCTCCAAACCTTCCCACTTCAGTTATAACATTTTTGTTTTGATCTTACAGAACCTATTTTCCCTGTAGGTTGTAAAACATCCATTAGGAACTATTCAATATATGAATAAACAATCAATCCTCTCTATGCTATAATGTATGTTAATGACACCACAAATATATTGATCTCAACCATCTACTTATCAACGTGGTTGACTATATCAACACGTGCAAAAAATTGCAGTGGACAATGGCTGGCAGACCACTCAGGACAGAGCAAGGAGAAACTTGCAATGAAAGATTGTACTGGAATTTGCATAATTACAAGCTTCACAAACAGATAAGTCTCCTGTCTCTGCTTCTCTTCTAAATTTCTGCCATATTGCATCATCAAGAGGTTATGCATCTGAATCCCAGTTTTCCCATATGCTAGCCAGATTTTATCCATTTGTTTTTGGGATGGCTGCTGGCTTTCCCATTCTTGTGTCTTTTATTCTACTTCCAGCTGCTCTGAAGAGTGATCAATAAATTACCAGTCTGCTGCAGTTTCCTAACTCATTTCTGCTCCTACAAAAAAAAAAAAAATAAAATTCTTATTATTTTTAAATTTTTTATTACTCAGATCAATACACTCAGAGTTCTGTGTCTGTCTCGCCTGCACTCAGCAGAGCCAGCCGGTGAGGGGACCAGCTGGTTTCTAAGTAATGTTCTGTCTAAGGGAGCGATTTTTTTCCCCCACACTAAGTTCCTCCTAATGACTTCCTCTGAGATGCCAGGGGTGGCCTTGCTTCCCTCCACCACAACTCGCTGTCTCTGTCCTGCCATGTCCACTTTATAAAACGACGCCTTCCAATTTTAGGCTCATTTTTTTCCCCACAAGTAGTGAATGCTCTGTTAATCTTTAGGAATGGTCCTCCCAAGAAGGCTGTAACTTCTATTTTAAGGAAATTACAGTCTGGGTGAATGAATTTTATGACCGCAGTTAGTACTATTTCTAATCTGCCTTTGTTATCTAAGGTTTGGTAGAAGGTCACAGAAGTTTAAATTCTGGACTATCTCGCCAGAAATCAACTGCCTGAAGAGTTTTAAACTTCCCATCCTTTTACAGATCTGATCCTGCATTACTCTGCATGTGTTATGGGTTTACACAAGCCCTCATATCCATATGAATTTTATGTTAATATTTCATATACTTGTCAGACCTGATATAGTTCCTTCTTGTCCATGTGTTTAGAAAAGCTGCATTTTTCATAATTCCCATACAAGATTCTGCCTAACACATGACAAGAATAACTGAGAAATATAATTCTAGGCATTCAATCCAATATGTACAGTGCTTCTATTAGAGAAACTGCAAAACTATAAATCCAACTGAAAAGAATCCATGGTGATACTATGCAAAATATTCTGGAACAAAATCTCCTTCTCTTCTTCTTCTCTTCCAAAGAATCCTAGTATTACATGTGCAAAAAAAAAAAAAAAAAAAAAAAAAAAAAAAATTAAAAGGTTANAAAAAAAAAAAAAGAAAAATACTTCAAGTGTTAAAGGTATGTCCCAATAAACAGTAAACAAATAATCACAAATAAAATAAGTTTCATTTGTGTTAAAACACTGTCAAGATTACTTCCACTAACATCAAATCCAGATTCAGAAATTAGAGTTGAAATTTAATCAGGAATGGAGTATTGTTTTCCCTGGAAAAAATGTGCATTTTCAGTCTACATCAAGGAAAGGAGGAAGTAAAGTTCAAATATCTACAAAGTAAAAGGAAACTTGTTTGAAACAATGATCTTACATTTGTAAAATCAATCAGTTTCTTAAAAATGGAGTCCCAGCATCAGTTTATTCAATGAATTATGATTTCTTTCTTTTATAGTACATTGAAAAATCATTGAATCTAAAAAATTCATTGAAATACTATTTTTTTTTTAAATTTGGTGTTAATATGGCAATAACATGGCAAATCTATTCTGTAAATTTTTGTTTGCTGTATTCTCAGATTAAATATAAGGCTATAAAAAGTAAATATCTCATTTAATGTTCAACTTTTCTTGTTTAAACTTGATGAGATTTGAATTATATTTTAAGGAAACTCCTTGGAAATCATGTAATTTCCTAAAAAAAAAAAACAAAAAACCAGTTCAATTCAATGTCTAATAAATGGCAGTGCACTATTTCAAATTTAGGAGATTAAATGTACTGGGCATCTGAATCTAATCCAGTATTTACATAATTAAAATGGATACCCAGAAAAAACAAGCAATAATTTATGTATACAACTTTAGGTACCAAAGTTTGAAAAATGACCTGAAAATCTACATAAAAGGATAAAAAAATCTTCAATCAGTATGCATAAGCTGTGTCTGCCTCTGATAGGTGACTGTGATAAAACAAAGGCACCAGGTCAGGAGAATATTTTTGCACTGAGATGCTCACTACCAAACTGAAAGCTCAAGTTTGAGGACCAGGAAGACAATTTTTTTCCATGTCAAGTGCAATTATACTGTACAAGTATTCTCATACATGTTGATCTAAGATTATGATTTTAAGATTAAAAGAGGACAGTTACCTCCACAGTAGCATGAGATCATTGTTTACTGCATATCACTGTGAGCACAGGTAAACACAATTCAAAAAGTTACTCTTCCAAAATCAGCTAGAATCAATCTTTGAAATGATGGCACAGGAAAAAAAAAAAAAAAAAAAAAAAAATCTCATGAACAACTAGAGAACATTTCCTGAGATTTATTTAATGAAAAGCAGCAACTATACCTAGCTTCACAAAAGTGTATGTCACCATACAGGAGAAACCCACATCTAATTATTCACCAGAAAATGGCCTCTCTGACATGAAACAGGGAAAATTGTTTCATAAATCAATTTCGTGCTAACCTTCTAAACAAAAATGCACCACACATTTGAGATGCAATTACTTTGCCTTGTACATCACAGGATAAGGTGACTTGCTATTCAACAGAAGGAGAGGTGAGTTGCTCTCTGTTCCCTGCATTGTACTTGACAATCTATTATCAGAGAAATTATAAACATTGGCAACAAATACATGGTCCTCGACCCTCATGCACAGGCTCATCTAAAACCCCTCCATGCAGCATTTCCTCACACCAGGCCCAGTGACAAGCTCAGCACCACCCCACAGCAGCAACTGCTGTCTGTGCTTGCTTATTGGCCTCCCACTGAGCACACCACATAAATAATTTAGACCCAGCCCTTTCTGTTGTGTGTATATGGTTAATGGATACTTGCATCTGCTTTCCAGAAGCTTCTGGAGGAAGGAGTACTTAAGTCAGAAGCCCTAATTCTTTACTATTTTAGTATTCTTTTTATTATATTATAATCTTCTTCAAATAAGAAAATAATTATAATGAAAAATCAGTGTGTGCTTCTAAAGAAAGAATGATGCAAACACTACTATCTATACTGTCTTAATACTGCTGCACTATTTGTCCCACTTCCTAAAGCTGTGTTAGGGAGTTTATACGGAGGTACATAAATGAACAGTTCTTGCCTGGATTTCAGGGAGCAGTATGAAAAGTCAGGAAGAGATGGGAAGGAGTAAGCCAAGCTAGTTTTGGTTGGGAGAGAGTTTATTTTCTTCATAGTAGCTATTAAGGGGCTGTGATTTTTATTTGTGACCCAAACAGCACTGATAACAGAGATTTTTTAGATATTGCTGAGCAGTGCTCACAGAGTCAAGACCTTTCTGCTCCTCAGCCCACTACCACAGAGAGGATGCTGGGGGTGCACAAGGAGTGGGAGGGAGCACAGCCAGGACAGCTGATCCCAGCTGACCCAAGGAGTATCCCAGTGTCATGCTCAGTGTATACTGGTAGGGAAGGTGAGGGGGATATTGGATTGATGGCGTTTGTCTTCTCAAGTCTCCGTTAGGCATGATGGAATCCCGCTTTCCTGGGGTGGATGAATACCTGCTCATACGAAATGGTGAATGAATTCCCTTGTTTTGCTTTTCTTTTCTTGTGAGTGTCTTTTGCTTTAGCTACTGAACGGTCTTTAGCTCAACCTATGAGTTTTCTCACTTTTACCTTTCTGATTCTCTCCTTCCATCCCACTGGACAAGTGACTGAGTGGCTGTGTGGGCCTGGGGTTCAATCCTGACACAAGATAATGGCTTACAGCAATCCCACCCCTCAAATTCAAAGGGGTCTGAAATGCTCCTACTTCTACACAAATGCCTAGACATATTTGTTTTCTGTGCATGACCTCTAGTCATCAGAATCACATTTGCCCCTTTACTGTACTTGTTTCTTTATATCATATGGAAATTTGCTTGCCTTGCTCACTCCACATGACAGGGATGGTTTGGCTGATTCTCTTTTAAACTTGATTTTGTTTCACAATACAAGATAACATCCCAATTCCTGTCCCATTTGTCTCTTTGCACACAAGAGCAAATCCTTGAGCCAGCCATGAATGCAAGTGCAAGTCCAAAGCTGCCTTGGGAAGAGGCTGCTTTTTACCAACATCTTGTAGTCAACAGAAGTTAAATAAGCTGAAAGGAAGTGTTTTCTTGATGAGACAGCTATAAATCAATAAATAAGGGATTAGAGGGATATTCAAAATGAAGGTGTCAACATGGGAACACACAGATGAGTCAGTGTGAATAAAGGAAGCTGGTGGGTTTACCAGAGATGATGCTTTTTGCATAATACATCACTTTATACTTTCACAAAGATAAACACGAAGATGAAAATTTATTTGCTTAAATCCAAGTTCATTAAATAGTAAATATGAAATTACAAATAGTTAATTTAGGTAATCTTTGTGGAGGAGGGATTAAATTTACAAAACTGCTCAGCTTTGCCCTGCCAAATCTGACACCAACACACTAACAATTTCTTTACTTCATTACTAATTTTGGTTTTAAACCCTGAGGCTATGGTTTCTTTACTGCAGTGTTGGGATAAATTCACCACTCATTTAAAATATACAATTCTGCATATGACTATATTATTTACAAGTTATAATATTAATACTTTTAATGCTGAAGATAAATTAATGAATACCATTGTTGGCATGAAATAGGTGAATTACAAGGGTTGAAATATATGGATTGCAGTCACTTCATCATCTGGTGTCAAAGCAAAAAGCATTGTGCCTTTCTTCATCGCTTCATCCTACCCCACTTTTGTCCTTATATATATTATGTCTGCTCTTGTGGCACATGATATGTATTCAATTAAGTAATAGCACTCCAGATGTGGTAAGTGCTCTGCTCTAGCTTTACATTTCAGCACAATGTTGCATGTATTAGCAAACTAGACAATGATCTGATTTACAATGTGTATTACTCTAAATATGAAAACACTGCTCATAAACTGCATTTTTTGTATCCATCACTTAGTCTTCTACTGCTCTTACCTGACTTTAAAAACTGTAGGAATTACGCAGTTAAAACAACTTGAAAGTTCACAGCATCCTGCAGGAGATGAGGCATTGTAATGCACATCCTCAATTCTCTGCAGGATTCAGCAGACTGTAAATCTGTCAGGGAAGAGTCTGCAGGGAAACTGTACTTTTCAGCTATCTCTGTTGTATATAATCCACATTATATGATGCAATAAGATACAAAATTGTCAGAATAGTCCAGAGTTGCTCTCTCTTAGCTTAAAATTATATGTGCAAAGAAAAGAACACTAAGCAGAGTTTGTATGTTTTTGGAGCTGAAATCATATTGGCAACATGATGCATCATAAATTTTAAACCATCAGCTGTCATGGCTGATCTTGTACAGGTGCTGAACAGTAAGCTTTTGTGCTAAAATAACACCACATAATATACCAGCTCTGGTAAGTGTTGGTCCATGCTTTTATCTAGACATAGTAAAGAGAAAAATAGAAGTAAGCGCAGAGCATTGTGAATGCTCATAAGTAGATACAACTTTAAATAAATGCTTGACAATAAAACCTTAATAATACTGACTTCAGTAAATCAATAAAGAATTTTACAGATCCTGGAGAGATGGCATTGTCCTACAACATTTTTTCAGACAGTATACCAGAACAGCCAGCTCTCCAGATTTTGACAAATGCACATTGTGACAGAATCATCAGTGAGGCTGTAAGTCAAATTTCCCTCCTTTCCCAACTCCTGTCCACAACTCCTGTCTTAAGGGGTTTTTCAGGTAGGATCATCTTTCACCCTCTCTGGAAACCTCTCAAGCAGTGAAGCCCACAGAACCCTAACAGCTCCCCTTTGGTACCACTAGAAGAAATAGCATCATAGGTTGGGATGGATAGGAACTGCTCGGTCCAATCTTGCTGCAGCCACAATGGCTGTATCTGGCCATGTCTTTGTGCAAAACTTAAAATGTAAACCAGTTGGACCAGGTTCATATTTTCTGTCATTGTTGGGGGTTTAGAGGTGCAGAGGCCAAAAGGTGACAACTTCTATTACAAGGTTATTACTTGCTGCTCACGCAGAGAAGTAGCTCCAGAAATGCAAACTTCAGGACCACACCTCACACCTGTCTCTAGGATAGCTGCTGCTGCTCCCTCCCACAGAAATTTCCCATCCCATTAGTACAGTAAATTATTTATATTACAACAGTAGTGCAAAATTACATCCCAAGAAATACTAGCACCAAAAGAAAATCTCTACTTCTCACTCTTTTAAAATGTTGAACAGTGAATCCAGTGCTTGTCATAATTACTGGAATCACAGTCTTCTCATACACAGGTCAGGCAGCCTGGCTGCAGGACTGGAAGAATCCAGGAGTTTCCACACTCACTTTGACCAGGTGTCAGGAATGGTTGTTTATGAGGCTGGTCAGGACAAGTGTTTATATTTGCTGCACTGTGCACCTCTGCATTGTTGCAGATCAAAGAATTACAAATTTTCTCATCACTGAAGAACTAACTTCTGATTTAAAAGAAGGCAATGGCTATTTGGCTGTTCTTATAATGGGACCAAGATTTAGTCTTGACTGACTGGCGTCCATAACATGAAAACCAAAGGATGGCAAGTAAGGCCAAGTGGATGATTTCTTACTTTCATTTAGTCCCTGGAAGTGGGTTGGAGCTTTCACAAGACTGAAGAAAGCAGATTAGCGTTTGTAGATTCCCTTCAATCCCATTGCAGACAAAGCTCTGTCGGCTGCACAGGTCGCTGACCCCAGCCCCATCTGCCAGTCCCACTGCTGCAGCCCACCAGCTCCTCCAGCCTGCTGGCAGAAGGGTCTGTGTGGCCATCTCCCCACCACCCCTGGCAGAGCCAGCCAATACTGATTATTTCAACTCTCAGGGTTATTTTGCTCATTTTAACCGACATGGGTTTGGATGCAATTACAGCAGCAAGTCATCAGCAGAGCTGTGGCAGAGGCAGCCCTCACATCAGCAAAGGGAGGGTTACAGGGAGCTGGGGCTGCCTGGGGGCATCACCTCCTCAATTGGCCCCAGAGCACCCGGAAAGGGTGCACAGACACCAGGTGAGTCTCACTGGGGGAGCCCAGTTCAAACTAATTACTTCACAGGCAATCAAACAATCATAAGCTGATAACCACTTTTGGATATCGTGGATCTGACTGATTCACACAGGAGACCAGAGCTGAAACTCTCTGTAGTCGATAATCAAAGCTCTGAGCCTGCTAATTCCCTTCTGTTAACACTGCCTACGCGTGCACAAACACATGCACATGTTTTCTCTTTCTTTTCCCTTTGTCTGCCACCTTGAGCTGGAGCTGCAGATCTGAGACAAGGCAGGGCGAGCAGTCTCTATTCTCTGCAATTATCCTGACACGCAGTGAGA
The DNA here is from genome assembly GCA_013400915.1 of Pardalotus punctatus. NCBI lineage: Eukaryota > Metazoa > Chordata > Aves > Passeriformes > Pardalotidae > Pardalotus > Pardalotus punctatus. Next base: position 124,830 of record VZTX01024060.1, on the reverse strand, counting down.
CCCAAATCTAGGTATGAGGGCCTGGAACATCACTGATGGTAGCAAAATAAAAACATTGATCCTATATTCTTATAACCCAGGCAAGAAAAAAGCACCTCTACAGTAAAAGAAACCCTTACAACATATAGCATCAATGAGCATAAGATATATTGATAGGTTTATTCTTGAATGATGCAAGCACAGGCGCTCTTGTTTATGTTTGCAAAGCAGACTACTTAGCATAAAAAGATCCTGTTCTACTTGTGCAAGAAGAAATGGGCCATTCTTTACTTTCCTATGGCATTACCAACCTTCATTGTCTATCACTTTCTGGGTAGTAAATTGCTGCTTCTTTAGCAAAGGTTCAGATCCACAGGCCTTAACAGCTCCCTTTTAACCTTTCATTGGTGTATTTAGAATGAATCTTTTAACAAAAGTTACCTAGTGTACTACCACACAAGTAAAAATGGCATTACCTCTAAGTGGCCAAAAATTTTAGAAAAATGTTTTTTAGAAGGATCCAAAATTCAGTCACATAAGTGAGCAGCAGCCAACAGTTCTCATAAGGAAAGAGGGGGCCTGGGGGACGACTACTGCAAATCTCAGCTGCAGTAACAAGTACAGAACTTCAGCAGCTAGGAAAAATGCAGGCACCTCCCCAAAGAATTTAACAAGGAAATCCACTCCCCAGTGAAATTAAATTGAAATACCTACATATGAGGAATCCAGGTTCAATACGTCAATAGTGGCAAAATCATGTGTTGATTTTTTTCTAGCCTCAGCTGAAGTTAATCAGAAAGCACTCAGACTTGCATCCCAAGTCTCTTTCCTGCAGAAATGAGCTGGAATGCCAGAAAAGCCAGGAAGGCAGGAAAATACAGTATCTTTTCCGTCGTACTAACAGGGCTAGCCCTATCACTGGTTTAAACCCAAAGAAAATCAACTTGTACGATGGTTGCAGTTGTCTGTGCTAGAAAGGAGCACAATGATCCACAAGGTCACTCTCTACTCAACATCATTTTATCTGTGCAAGCTTAAATTTACTTACTTTGAGTCTGTGACTCATGTAAGCATGTTGCTATAGCTTTTCAGGATGAAGGGCAACAGGTTTCATTCTGCTTAATTGAAAGTAACCAGCAGATTTACATAGACTTGTACAGGAATAAGATAGCCCTAAGTTACTAAATCAAACAGGCATTACAACACCTGCAAAAAAGAGAGAGAAAAAAAGTTGATTTTTGAAGGAAACAGCTAAAATAGCTATAAAAATAGACAAAAAAAATTACCAGCAGACCTTGTTAAATAGAAAGCATTTCTTTGTTTAAGTATGGATGCATCAATTTCCAGCAACTTTTCCAAAAGCATTTAAGTGACTTGGGAACCTAAGATCATTACATATTTTTGGGAAACGTCTTATTCTAAATCAGACTGCATAAAAATCTCTAAAAGTTTCAAGGGATGGACAGACAGGTGTCCAAATTGGTTTCTTTTCTGCATTCCTTGCTTGCAGCTTCCCCCTCTGTTAGCTGCCTTTTTTACTCTCACTTTTTTGGGAAATAAAAAAAAAATAAAAAAGAAAGGAAAAAAGCAGTACTCAGACATGCAGCCTGGTTCAAAGCTCTGGTGGGTAGCAAGGAAATACTTTAGAGATCAGGTGAAATGAATTCAAGATGAGTGAAAATGGTCTTTGGTTCTGCTCTGCTACCTTTTACTGAAGATTCACTGCAGAGACGTGAATCATCTCCATCCACGCTGTGCTCTGCTTCTTGCAGGCATTTTTCACAGATCCCTCCTGCTTCTTTTGTCTCCCGGTGTCAGACACGGTGATTTACCATTGGTCACTGTGGCATTAAGGGTTTACTACCAGTTAGACCAAGTGTGAAGGAAAAGGAACCTGCTGCAAAATAAATAAATAACATAATGGCAGACACTTTGTAATAAGGAATAACAATTAGGTAATAAAGACTGGAAAAAATGGGAAAGCACAGCTCCTGTTCACTTGGCTTACAGCACGAAAACAACATTTTTTACTTTAGATCAACTAAAATCTCTGCTTAAAGTAAACTGAGAATACAATTAGATTCAGGCAACTGGGCTCTTTGTCTTTTTAGAAAGAAATCTCCTGCCCAGCCAGAATGAACAATGAAATAGAAATAGGGTAAAAAAAAATATTTTTATGGATGCATTAATAATCAAACAGATGCAATTGTACAAGACACTAATGGAAATCATTGTTCACAGAAAAAGACAAACATCAACATGACAAAATGCTGGTTTTATAAAGTATGTGAAACTTCAGCTCTCTTCTCTAAGTTATCCTCTCAAAAAATAAATAAAGATCATGTATTGAATATAATAAGTGTGATTCTATTTAGAAAATCTAAATCATTGTTTTTTAGAGAATCTGAAAAACTTAGGAGTGGTACCTGCAGTCTTAAATTTTATTCTTTCCTTCAGGGACTGTAAATAGTTTTTGTGTTTATGATAAAAGAGATAGCAGGAAAAAAAGAGAAATACATAGAAGAAATATGCATACTAATGTTAAAACTCTTAGATGTGTCCCTGAGGTCTTTTAAACTCTCAAAAAATACTTCAGCCAAACCTGGACTACACAAGGGCCTGACGATTGAGGAAAACAAATTTTAAAAAATATATTTAAATACTAAACCAAATATAACAAATTATTTCTGAGACTTTTAAAAATTCTCTTCGACAATAAAACTAAAACTACAGATGATACCATTCCAACAAATGCCATATTAATTAACTTTTTAATAGTGTTTAAAACATTTTCTGATTTTTCAAGGATGCATGTAAGTTCCCAGGGCCAGTGCTCATTTGTCATTGGTCAGATGACTGTTATTTTCAGGGCAACTCATCGTGCCTGTGATGATTTTGGAGAGTATTTTCCAAAAGATATTCTCCAAAATGTCATTCCAAGTGAAGAAATGTTTGGTGTATGAAAGCAGCACTCTTTCCCTAGAGCTTTCATCACTCACAGTTTGGACCCAAGGATTTAGTTTATTCTCTCCCTAAACTGGGGGGTGTCAGGGGTTGATGCTGGCCCAATGTCAAGCACCCACAAAAGCTTCTCAGTCACTTTCCTCTACAGCTGGACAGAGGAGAGAAAAATCAATGAAAGGCTCCTGAGTTACGATAAGGACCAGGAGAGATCACTCATCAAATACCATCATGGGCAAAGCAGGCTCAACTTAGAGATAGGAAATGAATTTATTACTGACAAAATCAGAGGAGGAAAATGAGCAGCAAAATAAGCCCTTAAAAACAGCTTCCCCCCACCCCTCCCTCCTACCCCAGTGGCACACGGAGAGAGGGAAAAGGGTTTTGGTCAGACCATCACCTGTGGCTTCTCCCACTGTTCAGGGAGAAGAATTCTTCCCCTGCTGCACTGTGGGGTCCCTCCCATGGGAGACAGTTCTCCATAAACTCCTCTGATGTGGCTCCATCTCATGACCAACAATCCTCCCAAAACTGCTTCCATGTGAGTCCATCCTACAGGCAACAGTCCTCCCCAAACTGCTGCAGCATGGGCCACTCTTCTGGGGGTGTGGTCCTCCAAGAACAGGCTGCTCCAGCATGGAAGCAGGGCCCCTCTCTCTCCACAGGTCTCCCATGGGGTCACAGCCTCCTCTCAGGCATCCACCTGTTCTGGCAGGGGCTCCTCCATGAGCTGCAGGTGGATCTCTGCATCGCCGTGGTTCTCCATGGGCTGCAGGGGCACAGCTGCCTCACCATGGGCTGCACCAGGGGCTGCAGGGGAATCTCAGCTCTGGCACCTGGAGCACCTCCTGCCCCTCCTTGTGCACTGACCTTGCTGTCTGCAGAGCTGTTCCTCCGACATGTTTGCACTCTGCTCTTCTCTGGATGGAATTAAAACTGTTAAAAACTTTGTTTTGATTTCTTCTTAGATCTGTTATCACAGAGGTGTTATCACCATCTCTAACTGGCCCAGCCTTGGCCAGCAGCACGTCTTCTTCTCACAGAAGCCACCTCTGTGGCTTATGCCCCCCTATCAAAAACCAGGCCATGCAAACCCAATACAAGGGGAAAGAAACCCCTTTCATTATAAAATTCCAAGGGATCTCTGAGAAGAGATGCTGCACTGAAAACCAGTAACTGTTGCTGTTGTTAGACCAATCTTTGGAATAGTCTGGTCATAGGCATGATTCAAGGCACCAGCAGCCAGCTAGAAATTGTTAAGGCAGCCTCTCTGTTTTAGAGATGAGAGACTTTTCTTTTTTTTCTTTTTTTCTTTTCTTTTTTTAAATCATCATGGATGCAAGCTGCTATATGCAGATGCTCTTATGACCAAAGAATGGTCCTGGGAATATCCCTTTTAGTAGTACAGAGGCTCCCACACACCACAGCCAAGCCTTTCCTTCGAGACAGCCCTCCTGGGAAGAGTTTGTACTGTTCCTCCCAATAACTGCTCACTTCCTTTTTTCCTGTGGACTAGAGGAGCTATTGCTGAAGGCTACCACTCCAGGTTCTGCTGTGGAGACAGATCTGAGTCTGTTGCTCAGCCATGGAATATATTGCTCTTATTTTAGGTAATTTTCAAATTATTTCCTAACAGCAGGAAAAGCAGAGGATGGAGACTGAAACACACGGCACGTGTATAGCCACTTTCAGTCCCTAGGACCCCCTTTGCAAATGAGATCTTGTACTTTATAGAGCTTTGTTTTCCCAGTGGTAAACTATTTAAATGGATAATCACATTTAAACTACTCCTGGGGAAGAGCCAATTTAAGAAAAATCATCCAGGAATTCCCTGCAAATGAGATGCTGCCTCTCCAAAGACTGTGCTCCTTACCATCATGGTGACAGGCTTGGGACTGGCTTCTAACAGAGGATACCAGAAAGTTGGGAATTTGCCTATTATAACTTAAAATTAAGATGGTTTGAATTATATAGACAAAGAAGGGTCTTCCCCACAACCCACCAAAAAAACACCCCCAGAAAACAACCTTATGTATCTTTCACACCAAATTAAAAATCAGTAACTCTGTTATAAATACTGACTATAGCAAGGTAGTGAAAGCTACTAGACTCTTTCCCTATAAAATGAAAACATGTGATTAAGGTGCTATTCTGCTATTCTTTAGGGCACTTAGCTACTATAAGGGATTCTTAAGGATTCTGTATTGCACTTCAGTCACAGAAAGGGGGCTGATGGCCCAAGCCTGTCATTGTTTCAGAGGCATTTGGACAAGGCTCTTAACAACACATTTAACTGTCAGTCAGCCCTGAAGCCACGAGGCAGTTGGACTAAATCATCTTTGTAGATCCCTTCCAGCTGAAATATCCTATCCTACATCTAGCTTTCTTTAATTTTTTAGACAAACTATTGTAATTTTGTTATTATCATTATATCTATATTTTATACTCCTGTTGAAGTCAGCAGTAAAACTGCTATTGCTTCATTACGTGGAATTCTGGGATATCAGATTTAAGATGCAGTTTACATCCACATTTGCATCTATTCACAGGTGTTCTATAGGCATTGAGAGTTATAAATCTACTGCATAACAAAAATTAAGCCAAGTGCTCACACCCAGTTTTCAAAGGGCACTGCCTAGTCTGGTCAGGATCTGCTATTTAGCTGTTTGAATTGTTACAATGCAGAGGAAACTGCAGCTTCCTCTTAGTGCACACAGGCATATGTTACCCAAGAAATGAGAGTGCTATCTACTGCAATGGTGAGGTGCCTCAAATTAGCCCAATGACTTAACTTTCTGTTCTGGTTGTTCTAAATTCAAAAGTCACCCACAATGAATATGTTTATTTTTGATGGATTCAGTAGTCCTTACAATTGCATTCATCAACTGGAGGTACTTCAAGGTCACTGAAGTGTATTAATTGAAACAGGTTAAATCAGCAGTCATCTCTGGAATTACTCCTTTTCACTTTCTTTGTTGAACTAGCTGGCGTTGACGTCTTTGATTAAATCACTTGAATAGTATTTCATTGGTATTTCTAATTTATGCCACTATTCTGCTAACATCCATCCATAAATGATCAGGGCTAATTTCCATCTGTGGACATTTGAGAAACACTCCTTTATTCTTTACTGTTTGCTTTTCAAAGAGTGAAGGTGCTTCTACACTGGTTTGCTAACTCTGGAAGCTTGTCAGCCTTACTACAATTTCCAACACTGTTCATGAGAAGAAGAGCTGGGTATAGCGAATAAACGTGTGCCAAACTGGCTACAGGTCTGTGCAGGAGGTCCACAGAGATTAAATAAATGTGTAGGTCAGTTGTCAGTAGTTCAAAGAGGCCTTCATTTCTGCACTTTGGAGACTTTGATTACAGCTTCCTTATCTACCAAACTGAAACCCTATTTGGTACAACCAGAGCTTCAAAAAGTAGAGCTCCTATTTGGCTCCTAGAAATAACCTCTTTCCTTTTTTGGGCAACTACTGACCTGTTGGCCCTAGTGTCAGGAAGAAATATTAATTATATTCCCACTTTTAATCGCATAAGGGAGAGGTCAAAACTTAAATAGCACCATAAACAGCTTTACACAAATCAAAGCCTCCCTCTTTTAGAGTCAGTTAAAACTTTAAGTAACAAATTCACAAAGTCTTGTTTTATTGTGGTGGGGACTTGGGAATTCTGCTATATCACTGCATGTTATTTGAAAATCAAAAGAACCCAATTTACATCTAGAGTAGAGTGCTTGTCTACTGGTATTCTATAACAGTTAGCTAAGGATTCACCAGCCTGGCCAAAGTCAAGAGCCATCCTTGGAATTTAAGAACCTTTTTGAAGTTGCCATTTGACTGACCTTTCCTGTCTTCTTAATGTCACGCGAGCCAGTGAACTGAAGAGTAAAGTTCAGCTAAATCCAAAACTGTGCTAAGAGCACTACACATGCACTTCCTTCAATTTGCTTTTCTTCCTGTTGAGCATGATGAATTAATAGAGTACTCTGAAGTTTACTGATGCAAAGCACTTGGTTGGATTCTCTTCCAAATTTAAATGAACAGTATTCTTCTCTAGATCTTGATAACACTTTTCAGAAATGATGAAATTACCACCCTTCTGGTTTCTCTGAAATAAAGGTGAAACCAATGCAGAAATACACTTTTCAGCTGTCTATGCTGAAGCCACTTGGGGTCTCCTGCCAATCACTGAGAAGAGAGCTTATTTCAAGACCTCCCACATCACATACATTATAATCACAGCTTATTTCTTGTCTGGTATGGCAATTGCAGGCACAGAACTGCAGATACTGACTGGTAGGAACAACCATTCCATATGAACCAATTTGGTAGGACACAAACCAGTCCGAGTACAGAAACTGTCAGCCTAGTTATCAGCATCACATTATGCCCAGTAAATTTTGTATTGCAAACATTGCTTTTTTTCACTGGTCATGTTTTCTGAAGTATCCTTTAAAGGATAAAGCCAATATAATTAAGTAAGGCTAAAGAAATTAGATACTCAGCTACTCTTTCATCAGGACAGCCAGATACTGGATTAAACTACTCAAAACCCTAAAAAAGAATTTTCAATCTACAGTATTTTTGCTGATAATGATAAACACCACTGGAGAAACCCAATGGAATTAACAGTTGTCTCTTAATAAAAAGACTTGGCTAGCTAGCAATAAGTGAGACCTAAGAGCATGTAACAGGAAAATCTTTCAATAGCTTCTTTACATGCATACAGGACTGGGGGTGCACACTGACGGGGAAAAAAAGGCCATGCCTACATATTTAAGCACTCTTATCAGGATGGACATACACACAGGAGCCAAGTTAAAACTGCACAGGCAACCTTAATTATGACTTTTCCTGACTTTGAAATTAAAAATGCAGAACTAGATTAAAAGAACGTGATTAAGACTGCAACATCGTTTGGCAGTAGTACTATGAAAAACAGGCACTATGAAACAAGGTGAACCTGACCTTAGCAGAAAAGAGAATCATAAGACAACACATTAGAGTCATTGTATTTTTTTGTAATCATAAATCTAGATGGTCTATGCAGCAAACACCAAAATTTAATAAAAAAATGTTAAGAATTATAATAAAGAAACCATCTTGCAAAACCCAGCAACATCTACACATCTGCTTTTTCAGTTAATTGTTGCTTTTCAGATTATGTTTTTATTGCTTATCTATTCTACTTAGGTGTAGTGTCCTCTAGTCTTCTAGTTAACCCTTTCTTGTTTCCTGCATCATGTGCCTATGTTTTTGGTGAAAGGCAGAGTCAACAAACAGATTTTTTTAAAACTTCAGTGAAATAAAAACATACTGTTTGATGCATCAAAGGATTTATTTCCCAAACCTGACTTAAATTATTCATTGAGTATAACTGCTCATTCAGTACCATATAATCTTAGTACTGATTGAAAGCCCTATATACGTTAGAGAAAACAGTAATCCCCCCATGCCATTCTTGCCCTGGAACAACTAACAGTGTATGGAGATTTTTCAAACTCCCCTAACCAACCCCAATTCAGCCATCAAGAGCATCTGTGCAGGGTCATAACTCCACTCTCTCGTATTTAAGAATATCTGAAACAATGGAAAGAACAAATCTTTCTGTATAGTTTTGGAAGGATCTGAAGGAGGATGTGAACCTGAACTGATGGCTTCAGGAACATACAGCCATGGCAAGGTCTGAGCAGAAGCTGTCACCATGAATACAGTCTGCAAATAGAAAGCCTGAGACATTCCTTACTTTGCAGCAATTTGAGCATAGAAGAAAACATGGACATTAACAAAGGAGTATCTGAAAACAGAAGAAAACACATGAGAAAAAGAGTGTTAGAAAACCAGATTCAGATAGAAAACAGCTGTGTATTCTGTGCAAAGAGGACAAAAAAGATAACTCTGCATGAGATAAGCCTTGATGGGAACAGGCCAAGCCAATAGTATCATGGCATAATTTCAGGCCTATGTAAGAAAACATCTGAATTTACACTCTGTAACCCTTTCCTTGTTTCAGTATGAATTATATATGTACATGAACTCCATGAAGGATTGGGAAAACTTACGGACTTCTAGATGGACAAGAGCTTATCTAGGTATACATATAAAAATTAAGGGCATTTTTCTTATCTGTTGCAGTTATCTGCTACTGCTAGGCCTATAAACAGCTCTAGAGATTAATTTAAATTAGGTCAAAAGCTGGATTGTTTTAAAATTATATTATTACATAATGTAATATTATTGCAGCAAGAATCCATTCTGAGGAATTACATGAAGCATGCTGAAATCTTAAGAAATGTTTCCAAAGGATTCACTGAACAGGCATTTTCCTGTTTCTGCTGCTAACATGTCCAGAGAAATGGTGCAGGATGCACTCAGTATAGTCCTCAGATATGAATGCAGTCAAACTAGAATTTGTCCCAAGATGATGTGATTATGTGCAAAGCATGCCCCTCTCTCTGGCTACTCCTGTATCCTCTGAGAAATGGGATGAAAATATATCTCAAGTAGAATGGCTGACTTTGTAAGGGAATAAATTTTTCAAATTAATTAAGCTTTGTATTTTGTTGATTCCCCACCTCTGTGAATTAACCAGGAGCAGCTTACAATTTTTGTTTTCATATAAATCACAAATCAGACATAGAGTCTGATTCTGAGCAAGTTCAAAAATTCACTTACTGAGTTTTTTTCTGTTATCTTAATGGTTAAACTTAGTAGGGTAATTTTACATTTGAAAGAGATAAACACCACCCAAACAATTTCCACAAATACTTACATATATTTAACATTTACTGTTTCTATGAAGAATTCTGCCAGCAAAGCTTTTCACAAAAGAATGTCCAAAATAGATGGAGGAACACAAACATGGAATGCAAGTAAATATCTGAAAGCATTTTCATGCTGTTCACCCACATTCCCTATTTGCAAGGGAGGGAGCCATTGTCTCAGCCACTTATGGCAATCAAGCATAATTTGTCACAGATGTCCCAGTAAGTTTTGATACAATATGAAATCAGTCAAGCTTCAAACAGGTCTTGGTCACTAGTCTGTTCTTGGGGACACTAAGGTAGCCTTTAGAGATCTGCAGTTTTTATTGGCTTCATACCTCACAAACTATTTCACCCAGTCTTTTATATCACCTAGCTATCCTTGCTCATTATCTAACTAGGTGTGTTAACCAGCATTTCTTATATGAATTAAAACATGTTATTCTGACACTGTGGTTACTGTCTCCTAGCAACAGAACTTCTTCTTAATAAGGCACTTGTTATTTTCAGGGGTCTATCATGAATACTTTAAATAGCCTCAGTTTCTGTATAGATTCCCTAACTTGATCAATTCTTTTCTTCATAAGTTTGATGACCTATGAAAATGCTTTATAATTACCATAGCAGCAAAATAACTTGATCTCTAAAATACAAACCTCTTTGTACTAATGTTTCATTTCAACACTGCACTTAAATTAAGTGAAAGTAAGTTATTTCTTACATTACCAGGGATTTCTGTTTAGCCAATTTTATCCTCATGAGTAAATGTTCTCATAAGCATCTTTGTAAATTATTACAGTAGATCACAAACAAGCATATCATAAAAAGAGAGGAGAGATTCATGTTGTACTAGTTTTTTCAAATAAAAACAATGATCTTTCTGGCTTTGATCAAAACATAAAAAGTGGATGTTTAAAGGTAAGTGACAGTAGAAAAGAAAGGAAAACAAAAATCTGAGAAAATAATGGGAAAAGCCCAACTGAAATTACTTAGCATTTTGTTTTAAATTCACCAGATATCTAGATTGAAAGTCTAAGGTAAGAGAACACAATATAATTTGTATCTGATGGACTATTTAATTCTTGTAAACTTTTTTTGTTCTTGTCAATCTTATAAAATTATACCTTCTCAGGGCAATTCTGGAATTCATGCAGAAATAAGTGCAATGCAATTTTACTTCTAAAGACAAATCGTTCATTTGTGAGAAATGAGTTTGAAAAAACATAATGAAGGTATTTATTACTTCAATAATCTTTAAAATTGGTCAAGGTGTTCTAATATTCATATTTTGGTGGCAATGTAGACATCATTGCAATTGTCACCTGCCAAAGACTGAATAAAGTTATGTGTTTCACTAATGTACCCAAGCTGCAATGTCAATTTGCAAGCTGTTTGACTGACAGTATTTCTTAGATGGACCCAAGGTACGTCAAGATGCAGAATAAGTCATCTAAAGAAAGAAAAAAGCAGCTGGAGGACAGAACTGTGCTACCATCCAGCCCCAAACACGCTGACCTTCCACAAGGTTACAAAAGCCTGCTTGGGGAGAAGAGGTTACAGAAACAGGCAGGACATTTCACAGGCAGGACAGTTTTCTTCCTTCTAGTGCTGGAAAAGATGACGAAGCCGCACCTCTGGCAGTGGCTTCCTTTGGTAGCTTCTGACACCTTATTAACCTGTGTTCCAGAACCTTAGGATGTTGGAGGGGATATCTGGAAAACTATGTCATAAATATCCCTTTTCCTTCAGGATCAAGGAATTTGCTAAATTTGTAAGGCTAGCTGTGGGTGAGCTAAAATGTCACTGGGGGACTGAGAGGGTTTGGGTTGTGAAGTACTGAAAAGTCTATCGCGACAGAGGGAGTTCCACACTTCAGTCAGCCCCATCTTTGTCAAACCTCACCCTCCAAAGTCATAAACACAACTGGGTAGCCAGAAAGGTTTTTCATGCAATAGAATAATTATGGCACAAACACTCTGCTATGTAAGTTAGTCTCACAACAACATAAATCCACTCCACTGAACTTTTCAAGGAACATACTTTAAAAAAAATTTGCCCAACAATGAACACTATTTGCCTAAGTAACAGGTGAGACAAATGGAAGACATTAATATATAGAGGGAAAAAACCCAAAGTATGGGAAATGTAACTGAAACCCAGTGAAATGGATTGTAATATTAAGACACTGGAATTCAAGTTTACCAGTGACACAGTACATCATTGTGTCTACATCCACCTTTCAGCAGATAATGCAGAATTTAAGAACTTCAGCATACAAACACAAACATGCAATACTGCAGGTCATCCACTCCTTTCAAGAAGCAACCAGCACCAGAAAAACAGGTAAAATCTCTCTTTAATGGCTGCCCATGTTGTGCAAGATTGGATAAAAATATTTTTATATTGAATGTCATTCTGGTAAACAGTTTACTCTTAGATTTTTAAAAAAGCTCACAAATATATAAATAATGAGAAAGTAAAGATAATTACAGTACAACCTACCATTTTTAAAGGATACAGGGCTTTCCAAAATGTTGTTAATTACTGATAAATTTATTGGAAAAATAAGGTGATTTGTACATGATTACAAAAATGTAAAAATTGGTTTCATAGTTAGAGGTCTGTAAAAGAAAAAAGTGGGAAGGTGGTGCTGATAAGGATTTAAAGTCTAAGTAACCCGATATGGCTCCTAAGATATCTTAACAGATCATTCAAAAATAGAGAATATAAACAATAAAAAAATAGATATTAAAAAAATAAAACTATTTCAGTCAACAAGTTCCATGGTAATTAGGTCTTTCCAATTGAATCACTAACCTTTTCTGACAGGATACGAGTCTGGATGTTAATAACATTTCTGTTGATAAAATGTTTAAATTTAAAAAATAAAATTACTTAGTACTATATGACATCTTGATTTTAAAATCTTACTGTTTTAAAAATGACAGGATACAGAAGTAGCAACATCCAACATACACCGAGGGTATTAAAAACTATTTTACCAGCAGATCTGAAAATAAAGTAACTGGGAAAACATTAATGAATTGGACAACTAAATAGTGAGGTTCCTGTTGGTCTAATTCTCATCAATATCTTTAATCAATGATTTGAAGGTTTTTTTGATGAAAGAGAATGGAAAATCTTTGGCAATTAAATTCATTAGTTGACAGAGATTCTTGGATTGGTAAGTAAAAGCGAGCTGCTTACTGCTACAATCTGAATCACTTGTTTAAATGGACAATTCATTAAAAAGCTTTAAATAGATCGCAACACACACACACACAAAATTCCTCTGTGAAGAAACAACACAGGCTACGGTTAATGGGCAGGATTTTCTCAGTTCACTCTTTTTACTGAGGAGAAGACAGGAAGGATCTGATTTTACAGAGTGTTTTTTTTTTCTCATTTTAAAAACTGAGTTGCTTGCAAGGAGATGACATTTGGACGGACAAGGACAAAACTACCCTCAGTGACTTGAATCTGAAGGGAGAGGAAGAGTAACTTAATAGTCCATGTTCTACAGTGCAGTTTCCTGAGCTTCCCATTTTCCCTGAGTCTGGTGATGCTCTGGACACCTTTTTTTTTT
>VZTX01024060.1:61116-111495 GCA_013400915.1 Pardalotus punctatus | reverse complement strand
TTGGGGGGGGGTGAGGGGGTGGGGAGGTAAATGGGGATTTTTCTCCTAAAACTTTGGTTACCTATTTCTGTGTTTTTGTCAGCTACAGAAGAGCCAGGAGACGTTCAGATATGAACACAACTCTGCACAGACTTCCCATGCAGTGACATGTGCTCCAGCCCGCCAGTGCTCAGCCTGAGACAGAAGTTCAGAGCAGTTCAAGGTGAGTGCACAGGAGCCACCACCACAAAAAGCACATCACATCAAGGACAACATGAACAATATGTGGAGGCCCAACACAAAAGCTCAGTCACACAATCATAGACTGTTTAGGTTTGGAAGAGACATTAAAGATCATATAGTTCCAACCCCCTGCCATGGGCAGGCATGCTCAATGTCAAAGACAAAAAAACAAAAACCCTGCAGTGCACTGAGCCCAGACACCTGAAGTACCAAGAGACTGGGAAACAATATACTTAAAATTTCACTTTACTGTATTGTGTAGTTATTTGCATAGACATAAAATAATCATCTCGTGCGTTCTGGCATCAGTACTGCTCTTATAAATACATTTGCAAAAGAAAGAAGTTTGTGCTGAGAGACTTGAAAAAGTGGCTTCCTACATATTTTAATGAGAAATTCACATTCTAAGTCAGTTTACAAGGTCCTTAAACTTGGCAAACATAACAGTAGTAGTATTAACTGCAATAATATTTGGCAACTTCTGTAAACTGTCAACAGTTTGAAATCTTCAAATGAGTAAGAAATAGACAGAAACCATACAACACAACCACATTCACAAATAAAATTACTGGAAGGCATGTCTACAATATGGGTGGACAGGGCTAAACATCTAAGCAAGTGCCTGACCATGCTCATTTATTTACATTGCACAAACACCCAGGTGAATTAACCCTGGTCCAAAAGTGTTAGTACAGCACTTTGCTTCAGCTAATAAAGCTCCTCTGGCAGAGCTGGGTAGCTCAGGTGCAGAGCCCACTTCCATGCCTACTTCCATCCCTAGTACTATCTCAGACATTGTTATCTGGCGTGTCTCTGCACTGCAGGAGATTTATTGACTTGATTAAGAGGTGTTGTGACTTACACTATTAAGCACTGGCTGTGAAGGAGAAGGATGTGCTTCTAGTCCTCAACCTAAAATCTGCTTTCCTGTCTTTTTGTAAGCATTGCAAGAAAAAGCAGAGCTGTGCCACACCCATATAACTAACATAATCCACTGGGAAATAAAACATCTGCACGGATGGAGGCAGCTGTCATTAGCTGAGCCTGAAACCTTCTTCCCTTTTGAATTAAAGACAATGTCCAGTTTCATTCCTATGTTTAAATATTTCTTTATTTGCCTCGAAAAACAAAAGATACCAACCTCCAATGCTGCAGATGTGAGGAGATGGAGGCAAATGTGGCAAAATCGAGTTATTAGTTCATTAACAAGAACAAAATTAGTCAAATAAGTATGTTATACTACAAATTTCTCTACTCCGGATGAGAATTGATGCAGAAATCCTCATGTCCTTGAGCCAGCAGAAGCTTTCTCTACCAACAACTGTGGGACCAAGGTTTAATTCACAATGTCTGTTAATCACATGGACAGAGCAAGATTTATTGTGTCTTTAATTTCTCACTTTTTAAGACTTTGGGATTAGTTTTCAGGGAAGATACTCAATTTAAGGGACTGTTACTTAGCAACCATAATCTGTTTTAAAACAAAGCTGCAGCCTTGTGCCTTTTTTTTTTTCAGCAAGGAAATAACAGATCTCTGTCCTTACGTGCTTCTTACCAAATTAATAGCTAGAGCAAATACCTAGACTGAACATCAATGGATGGCTGCAAGCAAGCTACTTGTCAAAGAAGCACCCTTACATAGTTTGAGCCTTTCCTCATTTTTGCAATCATGGCAAAGAAAGTCTCAGTTCTTAAAAAAACCCCAACAAAATAATTTGAAAATAATTTCCTCCAGACACTGGCTGCTGGCTGATACAGAGCAGTCACGCCCATGGATATGAGAAAAATTATGCTTTTGGAAAAACAATGGGAAAAATAGATACCTGGTGGGCTTTGTTCTCTGCAATAAAAATGCAGAAATTAGCAAGAAAATCCAGGGAATATGTAGGACCTAACCCTCAAAATCAAGTATCAGACCAGAACAACTTTCTTACTCTGCCCATCTAAGACTCAAGCAGACACCCCACAAAACTGCCAAGTATACTGGAGCTAAGCTGGCCCCAGTTGTGTACTCTGAAGGATTTTGTTGCTCCTAATCATTGTACACAACATCCTGAGCTATCCAAGGGCTTCAAGAAAAGGACAAGGCAACAACATATGGCCTAAACAGACTGTTCATGTCTTCTCCTAAACAAGGCACAGCTTCACCTTAGACTGACCTTGCAATTACAGGGTACTGGGAACAGTTATGCACTTGAAAACAGTCAGCACTGCAATGGCAGAGACAGGGAAAGACTCAGAAATACTGAATGCAGAGGGACCTCAATAGGTAAGCTCTGAATTCTGGTCACAGTGTCTGAGACAATCCTAGTCCACTCAGGCCACTTGCTATCAGAATCCTAAAATGCAGCCTGGAAGCAGAAGAATCCTTTACACCATCACTTCCTTTGCTGATGAAACAATGATAAAAGATCTTCCAGAGATGAGCTTTTAGAAATTTGTAGCCAAGATTCTGAAAAAAACCTCCCCAAAGTGATAAATTTAAGTAACTGCAAAGTAAGCAAAGTGGGTTAACATACCAGCTTCCTCCAGCAGCAAGAACAGAATCTGAACAGTTTTTCCAGATCAATTATTGGGTAGCTAGGGAAAAATTGCAATGCCACCTCAAATAACTCATGTCTATATGACTCCGTTCAGGAATATTAATAAAATCCACACATCCAGAGCCTGAACTGATTAGAGTTTTGGAGATACTGGATTCTGAGCAATAACCTCCCAAATTTACCATAACTATTCTGTACCTAGTGTCATTCATGTGGGGCAAAAATAACTTGTCAAGTCTTGACAAACCCCTAAATCTTAGAAATACACTATTTTAAACTGTGAATTTGTTTTGGCTTTCTTAACTAGTCTTGAGCACAAAAACTTAAGGATAAGAACGTCACTGTATCACTCTTAGACTAAAAATTGTAGTTGATGAGTGATTTCCTTTAAAAAGTACAAACATTTACATACGTGTATTTGATGTGCATCAAAACCAAATGTAATGATTATTTGCAAGTATGCAAAAATCCAAATTGATCTTGTAATTTAGTGGAAAAAAATTATATACACTGACCAATCCACAGGACTACAACTAGCAACAAGTACAACAAGTAATTTGCATTTCTTGCCAGAAAAGCAATACCCTTCCTTTACTCCCTCTAAATCAGAACTGGCTTTACATCAAGTGCTAGAGCTTAGGAGAGCTAAAATATGTTTTTCTCTGTCTTATCCTTGTGTTCCACTGTGAAAGGGTTATTTCTCCCAGGAACACAGCAACAGCTGCTGGCTCTTTCCTCCATGATTTCGCATGACACATTTCTCACTGGAGCTCTCAGCAATTTATTCTTATTGCCTGACTGCTTTAAGGTTTTTTCTAACAAGTTCAGTGTCGTATACATAAAAATTAGATATGAGGAGCGAGGGAAAAATCCCTTTAATTCAACAGATTGCATGAAATGCCTCTATGCCTGAAGATGCTAAAGCCATGGCTGGGTTTTGGATGCAGGGAGAACATTTATTTATCTCATTTTTTAAAAGATGCAATATGTGCTGGACATTGTTCATGTGGAGACTAGTGATTTTAAAACTGCCATTCAGTTTTCCACCTCCATCAGATCAGGTCAAGAATCCTGGAGAATTTACCTCAACAAGCCAGGAAAGAGGTCACCCCATGGGGGAAAGAAAGCCCTTAAGAAAGATTGCTACACAACCTCACTGCTGTGTCAGAGCATGCTGCTGTTAACAGAGGCCATTAGCCAGGGTTTGCCTGGCTAAAACCAAGGGGATAAAACTCACTCACTGACACAGCACCCTGATTTTACCTTTCACGAGTTTCTGACTTTAAAAAACATCAAGTGTTCAGGTTTTTACATCCTGAAATTAAAATTACATCAATTAACTACAGCTTTAACTTTGAGGACTCTGAGCTGTCGCAGCCAAAGACAAGAAAGGAACCCCCAGGAGGCCACTCAACCCTTACTTGTTCATTCAGAACATGAACACTAAATTTCATTGATCTTCTGATCACTACAAATTATCGGTAAGCTCTGCATTAAACCAGGCTGCTGTAAATTGGAGTTGACAGTATTATCAGTAAAAGAAATGCATGAACTCTTGTGTTTGTCAAAGTGTGATCTCCTGGACTAGTGGTGTAGCACTGTAGCACTGCAAGGACTGAGATTTTTAATCCAACTACTTCTCTCACACTCTCACACAAATTATTTCACTCACACAGAATTAACTTTGCTTAAGAATATTTTTTCATACTAAACATGCACTGTAGCTTGAAAATTAAATAACCAAAAAGGACATTGGTGCAACATTCCCATCTTCAGGTGCAGGCTCACAAGACTCACCTGCATCAGGACATTAATGCCCTTCCAGCCAGCCTCCTTCTGTGAAACCATCCCCTACAGACATTCTCACACTAGCTTGCATACCAGCAGGATAAAAACTTAAAAGAACGAACCCAGAAATTAAATGTGAGTGTTAAGTCCAGAGAAGAAACCCTCCTAACAAAATGAGCAGCAAGAATTTTTATATTACAGGAAGCAAAGAGACTACAGAACATAACAGGCAACTGATTTGGGAAGCTGGCATGATTGCTAGTTTTGCTATCCAACTGTACATTAACACCTTTCTCCGTTTTTGTAATTTTGTTGGTTTTTGGTTTTTTTGTATACCTGAAGATGACACATACTGTTCTTTAGGGCACTTTGTCACCACCTCAATGGTAAAAAATTACTTAAGAAGGTCAAGAAACAAAGGAGACAGAAAGAAAGAGTTACTTAATCCTTTGAAAGTTTTTTGTTGATATCGACCAATGGTGACACTCAATGTGAGGCACATTACATGGTTAAAATTATAAACAGGGAAAATTGCTTTGACAACCAAAGCTTTTATAGAAATGTGGGAACTGGCACACCATGTCTGAAAGGCAGGCATGTGCCTGGGAAGAAACTGAGGACACCCAGGGGAGTTCCAATTGCAGAAATTTGCTATTTTTGTACATTATTTTCCTCTTAAAGCAGCTAATAGGAATGATGTGGCATATTTGCATACAGACTTATTCACTTGATTACTGACATGTTTATGTTACATTATCTTATAATCAAAATAGTTCACTTGAGTTTGAAAAGCCGGAAGAAATTCCCTTGACAAGTAACCTCAAGATATATTTACAGATGAACTGAAGAATATTGTCTATGGTTTGTAATTAAGGGATAGAGCCAATATGTGCCTTTGGAGTTTCAAAGATTGGAGCCACAATCCCTAGTTATTTTAGGCACCTGTGTTACAAAGTGGAGTTGGGAACCTTGCTCTGGGCACACTTTCTCTCCCTCCTTGAAGGACAGGCTGAGCAGAGCCTACCACTCTCCCAAATGACACCCAGTGGTACCTGTGCAAAAATTATTCATTTCTTTGAGCCACAAACACAGCAGTCAGAAAACAGGGCATGACTCTGCAGGCAGAGAGTAGGAGACAAGGTCTTATCTTCTGGCTCCTGCTGCTTTGGGTCAAAATAAAAATCCACCTGGTTTAATAATCTATTTCCTGCTAGGTTCAGTAGATCATTATTAGAGGAGAATACAAGAAATGGGATGAGAATAAAGTGATTCTTCCTGGCCACATAGTGTTGATTGCCCCAAGTTAGAAGGGAAAGGGCTTTCTAAGTCAAAGGTTGCAACCATGGCAACTTTTAACAGCCAAAGCACTCTTCATGAATTCTTCATTAATCCCATTATTTTGGCTCTCAGACCATAATATATGACCAAGTTTCACAATTTCATCTGTGCACAGAAACATTTTTTTAAAATTTGGTTGCCTCTCAATTCTTCAAGTGTGAGTATGGAGAGTAGCCATTTCCTCTGTTCCATGTTTCTTTTTTGTAGGACCCTACTGAGCGCAGTAGCAGCTCCTTAACTCTTGATCATGTCTATTACCCTTCTCTACTTTATGTAATATCTTTGTTCAAGCAGGGAGACCAAAGCTGAGTGCAGCATTCCAGATATGATGCACTGCAGATTTATACAGTGGCCTAACAGGGTTTTTTGTTTTGCTCTTCATTCACAGATTAATATTTCCTAACATTTGTCTTTTTAAGCTTCTGTCTTTGTAACCTTTTCTGAGCAGTAAGCTCCATTCTTGGGGTGAAGGGGGAAGCCCAAAAGTCCCTTTTGCGTACTCTTTTCCATACCCCCCACCTTTATTTTCAGAAAACAGTGTTAGAACAAAAAGAAAAAACAAAAAGGTCAAATTCTCTCTTCATACTCAAATTTGAAAGCTCCCTACTCAAATAATAGCCCCCACAGGCAGGAAAGCAAGTAATTCTGATAATTTCTGATCATTATCAAACTAAGGAGCAATTTATAGAGATAGTCAGACATTATCTGACACAGCACTTTTCTGTAGTAAAATGAAAATTCAACATTCCATTTTCTGAGAAAAAAAACCAGGGGAAGGTGACCCAGCTTCCACTTCTGCAGCTACTCCACAGCTCATCCAACAAAAGATCCAAGGACAAGACATAGATTCCATCACACTTCCAGTGACACCAGGTCATTAAATTTCAGGAAATAGCCAGTTTAGATACTTCCCAAACTGATTTAAAAATAATAATTAAAAAAAAATAAAAAACCAAAACAAAAACCAACCTCCTCCCCATTAAAATTCTGCACCTCAGTCTTGGGGTTTTGGTTACAAGGACAAGTGTTTAGAAATACCAAGATTCCATCACGCAGCTTGACTGATCCCTTTACAATGCTATAGGGCAAAGTCAAGCTCAAACTAAACTCATGCATCTACAGTCAGGAAGCCATTTGGAGCACTACAACAACCACTTATTGACACATTCTGGACAATGCTGCATATATATATATATATATATTCTCCCTTATAGGTCAGTAGATGGCACTCTCTATATTTACTATCTATGTGTTTTGCACACTTGTCAAAGAAATGCTGCTTCTCCTGGAACTGCAGTAGTAGGTCACAGGTTCTTAGACAGCTTCCTGTAGAAGGAAGCTCTGTGCTTTACCTACTCTTCAGTGCAGATTTCAGTTTTCCCTGGGCACACAAGCTGGTCAAGTTTGTTGATTAGGACCTGTAAACCCATGGAAACTTTAATTGCACATATGGTCTATACTTTATGCAGTTAATGGACAATCCACTCTCCCATCTAGAGTATAATAGGCCTCAAAATTCCCCCTTTCTAAAAAGGTCAAAAATGGTTCAGCATTAACAAAGCATCTTCATATGACAGCAAAAGGAGGTCTCTGTTAAAACAGAGCCCTCTTCATTTACCTGGTTGGGTCACTATCCATTTAGATATTGACTGCATTTAATTGTTTGTCATTCATATTTGTAAAGCCAGCAGAGCCATGGGAAGGCAGACCTAATGCCTCTTCGGTGCACATCATGTACATAAAGATCCTTCAAATTGAAACCGTGAGATAAACTTTTATTTACAAAAAGAATAATAAAGCAGTTTGTGGTAAAAGCTAACAGTTCCACATGACAAACTACAATCCAAAAACAGTCCGTAAGAGAAGGCGTATCTAGGGCTGACTGCTTGCCAGGGCACCTGGAGAAGGCAGGCAGGTCTGGATTCCTTGTGCATCACGGCCCTGCTGTGCAGAGCACTGCTCTCATCTGGTCAGGACTGCCAAGTATCACACCACTGAAGGAGGCTTACATGGGGGCACTTGGTTTCTAGAAAAGCCCACTTCACACAGCAAGCTAAGAGTCATGAATACTGAGCGAGTCTAAAACCTTGTTTATCCTCACGGATCAGATGAGATCAGAAACAAAGATGAGAAGAAAATACATGTTTCTTTTTTATTGTGCACTATTATAGCAAGCGCCACCCCATCAACCCAATGCTATGTACATAACACCAATACAGTCCTTTTATACTTCCTTTCTGAAAATGTTTCTAAACTATAATACTCTATTAAATTTGATAAATACAATTACTACCAGCATTTAATTGATTCTTGATTACAATCAATTATATTTCTGTAACAATCAAGCATCCTACAATTAAAAATAATTGAATCATTAGCACACCCCTACTAGACAATTACACAAATGCATTATTTATGTAATTAGATACATTTACAGTTCATTATCCCACTTTTTATTCTATTGTTGCAAAGCCACACATGTATCGTCTTACTTTATAACTCTCCTTGCTTTCTATTGACATGGAGATTGCAGTTACTTTATTTACCTAATTTTAACTTCTAAATCAAAACCTGAAAGTGACTCAGTCCCTATAAAAACTGTAATTAAAACTCATTTATTTGTCATATGGGTGAAAAGTAAAGGTAACAAACTATTTTCTAGGGGAAAACTTCCTATTTGAGTTGAAAAAAGCAGGTGTAAACCCCAGATTTTTAGATGTTTCAAAAAAGGAAATTAAAATTTCTATGTGCCAAGGCTCTTATATGAGAATTTGAGGTTGAGCATGAAAGAGAAGCTAGTAAAAAATTACTGTGATTAGAGCTCCTTCCAAGACCAAAACTAACTAACGGCCAGGTATTTACTCTATTATGGCATGAAAACCCATTCAGAAGTTTTGACAGTCATTACCATGAATTAAGGATCTGGTTTTCAGATTTTCTAGTTCTCTACATATTTTACAACTCCACTTATGATTGTCCAAACTCTTTAAGAAAATGTAATAAAATCCACAAACCAAACTCCACCAAAACACCACAGCCACACCTGGTCCGACCAAAGAAGAAAGGACAGATCTGTGAGAACGGGGAGACGAGAGGGAGAGGCATGCTGGAAGGTCACCAAGCAAGGCATGGTGCCCCATCTGCTAACTGATGAGAGTATTGCAACAATTCCAGAGAGAAAAGAAGTGAATACAGGGAAATGCAAAAACCTTTCCCCTTCAGAAGACTTAATAAAAAAAGTCTGCCAGACCTGTTCCCATGGGACTCTGAAGCAATGGCTATTAATACCTCCCTTCTGATCCCTCTGGTCTAAATGTGCGGTGACTACCACAGAATCTCAACCCCGAGATTCCTCAAATAGTGACCAAATGAAAAACCCAAGCAACAAAAGTCTTCAAATTTCTATGCCTAAGTTGTAGCAACCCTCATTTTTCAACAATATCACACTTGAGTTTCACTTACTTCATACAAACATTTGTAATAGTTATCATTACAATGATCATTAATAATTGCTTGTCACACACACATTGGCATTTAGGAAAAAAAAAGAAAAAGAAATATTTGAAGAGTGAGTTAGTATCTAAGTGTTGCTGGTTTCATTTTTCTTAATGAAAGCTATGTAATAAAGCTCCCAGGGTTAATGGAGAAAAAGTGATTTTTTTTGTAGAGCTCCCAGGCAATCCCCTTCTCTCATCTTCCTTAGCTCTAATACATACCTCAAGTGAGCTCACTAAGCTTCCACTTTCATTTTGTGGACAAATGACAGAGCAGAAGGATAAGATACTCAATAATTGCTCATGCTTGCTCTCTTTAAAAGTTATACACTGGGAATGGCAGGGAGTGTCAGGAAATAAGTGATTGTTGCTCCATCCATAGAGACAGTTACAGATGTAGCACGCTTGTGGTTACCTCAGATGCCATCACAAATGGTTCTTTCTAGTTTTTAAGATACTCTGATGATGCTAAATCTTCACTCATTCCTTCAAGACTGGATGAATAATCTAGAACTTTGGTTTCCTGTGTGTTTCTTGTTTTGTTACACAAGCCAGTCATAGCCACAATCAGAAACAAACACTTGGAGAAAAAAAAATGCAGCAGAAATCAAAATGAAGAGGAGAAATCAATGAGATAAATTATCACCATAGCTCTTCAGCAGCCTTGGTGCTGAAAGATATGCCTCTGCTTAGTCTGACAGTTAACCATAAAAAGTACCATGGCAAAGAGAATTCCACCAGATGCATTTTTTCATAACAATAACAGATGCCCTCTCTGATCCTATGAAAAGGATAAGCTACTTGAAAACAAATCTTGAAATTAAAAAGAACAGGCCAGCTACATGCAGCAGAATCTGTCCATCCGTCCATCCATCCATCCACCTCTACCAGGCACTGCAACTTCAAAACAATTGAGGTCAGAAAGACAATCAAGACAACCCTCAAGGAAAACAGAAGCTTTCATGGAAAATCAGCTGACTATGTTATAAAGCAATCACTGACCAACTAAAAAACCCCAAACAAATATTTTTTAAAGATCATACATTCATCTTTGGGCCTTCTGCATTGTATTTGACTGAATTGGACAGATATTCTATTTGGTTTATGTTCATATGTTTCCAGATTTTTTGATTGATTTGTCTCCTTACTCTTCACAAGTTAAAAGGTTCCCTCATGCTTATTTCTCTATAGATTCTCCATGGTTACTAAAGCAAAGGAATAAAACTATCTACCTCACTTCAACCTTGATCTAATTCTGATGTTTAGACTGAGTAGGAATTTCTATTCCCCACTGTGGTTCAGTTACACAGCTCCAATGAAATCAAAACACACTACTCTAGCTTGCAGTCCAATGTTATTCCTCATTGCATCTGGCCTCACTTACAAAACACTTCAAACTTCATCTGCAGAGAAGCACGGCTGCCTTTGAAGTCATTAAGTCTTAAAAATCAGAGGAAAGTTCTTCCAAGCGTGTTTATTTGATCCAAAACATTAACATGCTGACAGCTGTTGAGCTGCTTCATTTAGCTGTCACAACAGACCATGGAGCACCACAGTGAAATGGACACTTCTGTGTCTGACATCTGCCACTCTTCCATTAACTGCTGCTTCACCACAAACATTTTACCGAATAATTGATTTGGCAAGGTGTATGCAACAGAGTGTCTTTTTTTAAATGCATTAAAACATCTGGGTTTTTGCATTGAAAGGTTCTGCTGAAAGTAATAAAGTCCAAATAGAAGATTTTTAAACTGCCAGTTTTTGGCTATGACATGAGAAGGATTCCCACAGAGAGGTAACATGCCTCATCTACTTAGGAAATCATACCTTCTGTAACAGAAGTTGAAAAGCCTTGCTAAAAATATTAACATTATAAGCTTTAATAGAAATGAAAATTCTTAGGAAAGCTTCATCTCTACAGGGCTGTTCTTAAATCCAAAGTATCTGCAACTCAGTGGGAAACACAGGTCATATGAAAGCAATTTATAATGTTCCACAGCAGAACAGAGTAGCCTTAATATCAAGGGGGGAAAAAATCATCACAGTAGACACCTTCCCAAAATTTAATCCTGAGAAACATAAAGTACTCAGTACTCTTAGAAGAGTCTGTAATGCTCAAAAATCAACAGTTCTCAAAAACAGACTGAAAGTCAGGAATTCTCCTACTATCAAAAAGCCTAATGTCTGGGTCTGGAATTGACTTAAGTTAATACAACAAAGTCTCCTTGAACCAAATTTGACCAAATTGCAAGGTAAGCCGTGGAATGCCACTGAGACACTCACAAGTAGTACCTGTAAACCATGAGACCGCATAGCAAGAAACAGCCTTTGACTTTCACCTGGAGGTGACTAAAGAATGGTTCTGTGTATTTTCTCAGCTTTGTGAAAGCATATTTGTATCCTCAGATTTAGCCGAGTATCTGAAACTAAAGCATTGCCTTTTAACAACTAAAATAAAATGGGTTGAAGGAATACATTCAAAATTTAAGTTCTCTGTTATTTGCTATCTGTCTTATCCAAAGAATATATGTGAAGTATTGCTTTTGGCTTTATCCAAATGCCTGCCATTGGTCTCCAAGATAACAACCTTCCTTGGAAACAGAAACTAAATAGAGAAAACTTTGCACTCTGCACCTTTATATATTTTACAGAACTGTTTAAATCCAAAATGAAATTAAAATAATGGAAAGCATTCTTTCACAAGAAAGAAAAACACACTTGGCTGGCAGTGCCTTTGAAAGGTATCCCTCAAACACTGCTATATGATACCCCAAAGACATAGCAACTGATTAGGCTACTGGAACTACATCCTTTGGGAGTCTGCAATCAGCTCAGATGGTAATTCCAAAATGGGAGCTCTGAAGAGGCTGATTTACTGTCTTAGGATGGGAAAAGATGAGAAAATAATGAACACTGGGATTGCTGACTTGTACATCCCACACATAACAACTTTTCTGGCTCATTTTAGAGATTTTCTTCATGCCACTGGATCTAAACAACCTCATCTGCCTTTGAGGTCAGATCTGCTCTGGGCATGTTAGGCTAGCTGATCTCTAGAGCTTCCTTCTGGGGAGCATATCATAACAAGTACCAAAGATTAAGGCCTCCAAACAGGAAAGTAGTCCTAGTTACAATAATACTTAAGTCTTATCAAAGTGCTGCTTTAGATCTAGTCACACACCATTTTAAATAATTATGAGGAATAGGCATAGCAATACTCAGGTCAATGCATATAGGCAGGTGAGACTATTCCTCGATTACTAACAGATTCCCATTACAGTAAGAATCTTTACATCTCTTTTTAACAGGCTGAGATAATTGCCTAAATTTCCTCTATGAACAAGTACTTTCACAGGGAAATTCATTAACATCCTAAAATAGATTGGATGACTTGCTCTGTCCAGCTGGTCCTTCCTCTCCAATGACTAGAGAAGGTAGAGAGAACTACTTCAGTCCAGAAATCTGGCTTTTAGACATACCAAACTCAATGACAGAAATCCCATAATTTACTGGCCAGGGAGGAACCAGTAACTACTCACTGGAATAAGGGTCTCCATCCCTCTCCTTTACACAGCTCTGAAGGTGATAGAGAAACATAAGCCCTACCCAAGAGCCATAACTAGTCATTATTTAGAGGTAGAATGGGAGAAACATGGCTGCTGTGGGTTTGACTTGTGAAGTGTTAACAGTGAGTACTTTATAAGGCCAAACTATTCATAGCTATGACATGCACATCTTTCTTATCTGCCCTGAAAATAATTCTCAGGGTTAAATTCACCAAAGATACTAACAGAGACAACCCAAAGTGCACCTTTAATATCTCCTTAGACTATTAGTCCTTGTTTTACTTAATTTCAGTTTTCCTCAGAATTACATCAGAGATATGCTAGGTGCATTATGTTTACCAATTATATTACCACTGAATTGTTTTACCTCAGCAATTTAATGGAAAACTGAATTACAGTGGCTTAGAATGGACTTTGAAAATGGTCCTAAGCAATTTACAGGTGGAAGCTCCAGGAAAAATAATTAGCTAAGTTTGCTTCTTAATTTACTTTGGTACTTTTGAAAAACAAAGGCAGTGTAGGGGTTGTACAAATCTCTACATCCACCAAGATAAATGAAGATCCTCTTATTTTGGTGGTGTTATATTGTCTGCTTTACTACAGTCTTGCTACACTGGTTACTACCACTCAGGGACAGTTCCGGACACAAGCTAAAGCAGTATGCCAGACTGCCTGATGCTAAAAGGACATTTTGACTTTCTTAGCTCCTCCCTGCCCATAAATCCAGGCCCATTTAAATGAAAAAAAAAACAAAACCAAAACCACTATTTCATGTGCATGGATGAAAACTATTTAACAGCCATCACCGAAATAATTTAACATTTATACTGGCATACATCAGAGTAGAAACTGCTCCAATGTTTTTCAAAGATCGACAGAGCTGGAGTTCTGCATTCACACATTTTAAAGGCTCTTCTTAGAGTGGGAATTTTCATCAGCTGCACAGCTCTGCAAGTTGGCGTAAGTTCTTGTTATACTGCCACAGGCTAAATTAAAAATTGTAGCTTAACACTGATGGCAAACTACAATTAATACTGCTACTAGACTAAAAAAAATTAAAAAAAAAAATTAAATCCATCATTTTCATGGCCACATAAAATTTTACCAGGAAAATGTTCAGCTTTTCTGACTTCTGTTCACCTCTACTTATTTCCTTCTTTGGACTTCATATGAACTGCTATATTTTATAAAAGGAAAAAAAGCAGCCAGGAAAACAAATTTGTGTAAAATTTTACATTAGGACAAAACTTTTGCAATTTCCAATTCCTCTACACTTTGATGGAAACATTAAAAAAAAAAATATACAGACATTCAGAGAACAACAGAACAAATCTATACCTTATCAATATATGTTTTATTTGTTTGTGTCCAGACATAAGAAAAATAATTTATCCAGTGCAAACATTCCCAGTATTCCTACAAAAGAGTAATACACTTCTGACCCCTTTTTCAATATCCTCCTGCAAGGAGTTACATTACTGAAATAAATAAATTACAAGAAATTAAATCACAGCAGTAGAATATTTTATCTTATTTTTCTAAATTTGCTTCAGATTACCTTGAGTACTCTCTAAATTCTTGGTAATTTACCAAATAATCTTCATCACAACAGTGAAGCCAAAGTATTTTCAAAAAGAAAAGAGTTTGCACAATAAAAGCCTTTTAAGTGTTGCTTGAGTGTCTTGTAGTAATTAAGGTAAAGTTCCTTGTTGCATAATCCAGTTCTGGGTCTAAATATGTTCTTTCATGCTTGGAAGTTCTCCTCCAAGATCATACATGAAATTCAGAAGATAATAGTCTAATTATACACCATTTTAAGTAAAAGTCTTCTATGTCCTTCACTGATACAGTCAGATCTTTTCCAAATTTTCTTGAAAATACACACAGGTAGGGTTCAGTAAAACTCACTACATGTTTGGAGGAGGAAAAAATGGGAAATTCATTAGTTTGCAACTAACACTAACTTATCAATAGTTTCCATACTGTGATGTGTTTGAGCAATAAATTGCAGAATGCCTAAAGGGGATATAAGGAGCAGTCATTAAACGTTACACTAACAGGGCAGTAGTGACCACTCCAGCCATCTGTTTGTTCTGTGTCTACCTGCAGTTGTGAGCCATGCCCAGGTAGGAATATCAATACATTGCCCATAGTCCTGAGCTGTACTTGAAAGAAAACCTACATTTGTGCTCCACTAAAGGCTGGGAAGGAGATTTTTGATCCAATGATACCTGTTGGTATAAGGAAGCAAGAAGGAGAGCTGAAAAATCAGTCAGAGATGTATTTGTGATGAGGAGGATGCCAAAGGACATAAAAGCCACTAGGACAAATAATTTGAACATACAGAACAGCACCCAGCCGTAAAGATTAACCCAACAACTCACAGGGAAGAAGCTAGTTGCTACCATCGTGTGAAGGCCAGGCAATGTCAACCAGAAGCCACGAGTTTAAGAGCAAGTACTCTGTCCTACAGAAAGTTGGGACTGAACCCTGTGGACATATCTGACCTTACATCCTTGAAATCAGGCATTAATGCCATTCTCAATGCACAAAAATAAAAAAGTAAAATAGAGTTGACAGCATGAGAGAAAACTAATAATTGAGAACAAAAAATCACATTTTCACATTTCCATGTGAAAGGACAGAAGTGTTGTAAGAGATTAGCCTTGCTAAATCATTACTTCCTCATTGACCTCAAACACAGGAAAGGAGCTTACCAACTAGGTCAGATCACTAAAGAAGAGCATAAAGAATAGCACAAGCAGCTGGAGCACAAGAGAAGAGGTCAAGACACAGAACATAACAATAAGAAAAAAAGGAACCCTATGATCACAGTTGAGCGGAGATCAGGTCAAGCAAACTTCTGAAACTGGTCTGCCAATAGCCCACTCCAAAACACCAAAGTACTTGCAATATCTAAACATGAAGTAGAACAGTATTTTTTAAAAAAAATTTTAAGAGGAAAGTCTCAGACTGGTCAAATAAGATAGATACAAAAAAGCTTTGAAAATTCAGTTCCTTTCTCTCTACCACATCTTTACATTTTTCTTCTTCAGTCTTGTTCTAATCCAGAAGCCGCTTTGCCCCTCCTAAGTGTATTAAATACTCCAGCCTCCTTCTGACCCCTCTGCCTATTACCTGCCTGTCTCTCAAGCTTCTCTCCTCATTTGATCTGTTTCAAAACCAAGATGCCACAGTCTACCTTCTAGAAACATGGCCCTCCTAAGCATGCTCTTAGGGAAAGACCAATATCCCTCTCCAGAAATTTCTATATAATTCCAAATTCAAGCAACCACAAAACTATGCAAGCTATTAAACACAAAGTATCTAGGCAGTAAGCTGTGAACAAATAAATCAGGTCCTACAACTAGAAAGACTACATTAGCCAACCATTCAGGGAGAATGTAGAGAAGATGCAGAGAGAGCCAGAGAGCTCTTCTTGCATTAGTCCATATATAAACAAGATCTATTGGTGTCAAGCTGAATTACTAGCAACAACAGTCAGAGCTTAAATGAGAACACAGATTATTAATTACACATTTCAAATTTAGTTGGCATGACAAGTGTCAGTGAAGCTATATAAAAAAAAGTTGAACTGACGTGAACTGATAACAGCTCTGTGATGTCTCACGTCCATGCTTAGAACAGCAGGAAAGAGGAGCTGAGAAACCATAGACAAGTCAAGCTGAACCTCACGTTCAAGAATATTTCCGGATGAAGCAATTGTGTGCAGCTATATGATAACACAGACATAAGTGGCAATCAATATGAATTTGCTAAGAACAAACTGACAAAACAATCCAATTTCTTCCTGTGTTGTGGCTAAAAGGTCTTTTTAGAAGAAGAGTGATTGTCATTCATCTTGACTTCAGTAAGTCACAGTGAAATCTGAAAACAGAAATTAGATAACTGTACCCACAGAGGACCAATGTTTCACTGTCAAATAGAAAGATGCATTGTATGGTGCTTCAGAGGGTCTGTCCAGGGTCTGGTCTCTTTTCCGGTATTTCTCTTAAGAATCCAGATGATAGATAGAAGAAAACATTCCTGACAATAATAGGGATTGCAAGTATGTTCGAGGACTGGGGAAAGATTCAAATAGGTTTTAACAAGTTGAAGAAACAGTGCTTACTCGAGAGAAGATAAAAATAAGCTAGTTAGTAAAAGTTCTGTTACTAACTAAAAGAAGTGGGGGCTGACACCTGGGGGCTATTTTTGATCTGTAAATCACAATCATAACTCTGCACAATGATTTTGGATATTTAAGGAAATGCACAAACAGGAGATGTTCAAAAGAAGATCAACAAGAACTATCAGAGGTAGAAAACCTAAGGCACAAAAGAGGAAAAGGAAGAAAATAATCTGTTCTCCAAACCAGTGACGGACAGAACAAGTAATAATGGGCTCAAATACCAATCAGAAAGATCCAGGATAGATTTTAGGAAAATCACTCAATCGAGAATAAAAATGAAATGCTGGAATAAATTGTCAAGTGTAGCCATAGGTTTTCCATCACTGATGATCTACAAAATAGAACTGACAATCCAATTCTGCCTGAGGCACAAGGATGGCTCCTCCAAGTCTCTTCCAAGGCAGTTTTCCAAAACAACAAATGACTGTCTCCTCTCTTAAGGACATCCAATCACACATCTAAATTTCCTTTGTATAAACACAATTTGTTGTACAACACACACAGATGCAACATTTCTTACTCTAAATGAATTTATGGTTGTGGTAGTCCCAAATATGAGAAAACACTGTTGGCATCTTTGAAACCAAAAGTAGGGGAAAAATCCCCCAAACCTAGAAATAAACCAGGAGACACATCTCAGTTGTGATCTTTTAGCAGAATTAAACTTATCCCCCATCCATTTTCCCCTTTCTAGTAATATGTTTTCTAGTAAGAGTTTGGTTCTAACTGCTAAGTGTGAATCTCCAACATAATTCAAAGTTTCCATCTGTAAGACGGGATCATTAATAGACTTTACCCCAGCATTTTCCCTGATGATGACCTGTTGCCATGGAAGTCAACCTCCAGAGAAAAACTGAAAGGAAGAAGTATTATATCATTAATCACATCAGTAATACAGCCCTAATAAGCTGAGGTTCATAACCTCTGGATGCTGATGGAATCAGATAAACCTGCTCTGACCAATGTTTTAATCAAATGCAATGTTTGCTGAAGGCCATGGTAGTGTAGCTTATAAATATACAGGTGTTTTATTCACTTTATAAGTGAAAACACAAAACAAGAACTGAACAGACTCAATAGAAAAACTGGTAACTTCAGTCCCTGGAATGCTATCAAAGCCAAAGGAGTTTGGAGACAATGATGAGACATTCCAGCAAAGCTTCCTTACTTCATTAAAATTGTTCTGCAATCATTTCCAAGTATCAGGGGGATACAATACCATTCCTTGTTAAGCCTGAGGACTTCTGTCGCAGAAAATCTGTGGTATATATCCAATTAAATTAGTGGTAAATATCCAATATATATATTGGTTGAAGTTCAGTATACCATTCTGCATTGTGGCACCCATGCTGAGTACATCACAAGCAAGCAATACCACAGCAGTTCAAAATAATACAAGATAAAAATACAAAGGAAGAGGAAAAATGAATTACAGAGAAGATATGACAGGTGGAGTCTCCAGACAGATTCACAAAACAATTACACTCCATTATTCACCCACCACCAAAAGTACGTGCTGAAGAGTCCCAAGGTAAAAGAATTGCTATTGCTTATAATTGCTTATAATGTATCAGACTAGAACATGCCCTGTCACAAAAGCACACTTATTCTCATACTGGTTTTCCCTCCCATGGCTGGTCTGAGTAGCAAGCCTCCTTCTGGAAACCACAACATTAGACACCACATTTTTACCTTACGTTTTGCTGATGACAACTGAATTTTCTTTGGTTATTCTCCATTTCGGTTTAAAAAAGAGGATAACTGGATTTTTTTTTTCCACAGCTAAGTCATAAAATCTCTTCTCAAAGTCACAATTATATAATCTCTTGTCAAAGTCACAATTATGAAATCTCTTATTGAACTTATTTAAATAGAGAAGTGGTTATAATATGCCTTTGGTCACAAAAAGCTTTTCATTTGCAGTAACTGTTGGCTTCAGTGAATATTATGTATTATTGATAATCCTGAAACATATTCAGATACAGCTGCACTGCAGGGAGGGTGTCAGGAGGATGAAGGCAGGCTCTCATCAGTGATGTCAAGCCATAGGACAAGAGGCAATGAGCAGAAACTGAGGCATAGGAAGTTGCCCCTGAATCCAATAAAGAACTTCTTTACTGTGTGGGTGTCTGAGCCTTGGAACGGATTTCCCAGAGAGGTTGTGGAGTCTCCCTCACTGGAGATATTCAAGAACCATTGGGACACAATCCTGTTCAACGTGCCCTGAGATGGCCCTGCTTGAGCAGGGAGGTTGGACCAGATGCCCCACTCTGGTCCCTTCCAACTTTACCTTTTCTGTGATTCACTCCATCAAATAACTAAACAACTTAACCAAACCAAACCAAACCAAGCCAAAACCCAACCAACCACACTAAAAACGTCATCCAATAGGCTGTCTTCATACTACAAATTATCCTGAGACAGTAATTTGGAAATTGTGTTAAGAATAACAAAGATATGTGATTATAGAGTGGTTTAGAAACAGTTAATCAATGACCTGGAAACTATTTCTCCTAGTCATTTTTCAGAGTAAAATTGACAAGTAACTACTACCAGAATTAAAATGAAATAATAAGACACATTAGAAAGAGTCCAGCTCTTTCCCACAGCTGTATGAATCTGGCACAACTGAAAATGGAAAAAAAATTACCTATTGAGCTAAAGAAGTATAAACCTAAAAACACAACAAACAAGAGAAACAAGTCTATAAATGGTGCTGTTTGACCAAAAGGTGTAAAAAGTCCAAAGTGTTGAGTAATTAAAAAAATGTACCTACACAGCTTTTACACATTAACTTTTTTTATTAAGCATGTTTGTTTACAGAACTAAGGATTTTCTTTTAAGTCCCTATATCCTATTTGAATCTTTTTTTTTACTTGAATGCTGTTAATTGAAATTGCTAACATTGTACTCAATTGAGGTCTTCTCTGAGTGTCCCTCTGAGGCCAGGGAATGGATGTCTTTAACGCCAGTTAATTTACTGGATTCTGATCACAGGACAGAAGTAGCCTCAGCTCCTCACTCATGTTATGTCTAGTGAAAAACTGGGCCATGAAGGAAAAGATACTGTTTATCTGCACGGGGGTAACAGGAGAGAAGTTAGCTTCCAAATCTCCCCATATTTACTCCTGGCTGCATTTAGGGTCAGAAGGAAGAAGCAAACTAAAGATGTCAAGTGATGTAGCTCTAACTCGCAAGCACCCAAGGAGAATGTTGCCAGGCTGAATATGCTCTCTCCAGGTCTCACAGCAATATTAAAGTGACAAAACAGCACAGAGTCTAACTATTAAACTTATTTTGTATTCAGTGTACACTCTCCTGATTGTTTCCAATTACTTCATTTCTTTTCCTGGAAACAGATAGTGCTCGCCTATGCTTGGCACCTGTTAACAGCGGCCTCAGCTACATTTCTGCACATCTACCTGTGGATGCAAGATGTGATTGTCTTGAAACCACTCTTGACTTGCCCAAAACTTGCAGTTTCACTCTACCCAATGAAGGAACCTGGCTCATTTTTTCAAATAATAAAGCATCACCTTCTCTCATTTCCCAACAGCATGATGGAGCTTTTCTCAAAAAGAAGTGAATCCTTTGAGTTTGATAATCTGGTATTTTATGTCTAGCCAGAAATTATTATTTGCACAGGACAGTGACATCGAAGTGCATTTTCGAGATGTTAGTTATTTACACATTCATCATTCTCCTAGAACAGTCATTCCTAATCTGCATGCTAAAACTTATCTGTGGAATAACTTAAACCAACAAAACATCCAAAGAATATTGGTTCAGTGTTCAAACTGGTGTTTATAACTTTACTCAACATCAAATTAGAGATGTGGGTAGGAGATGTGATATTATACTTACATTTATATTATTTATATCATATTTATATCTAGTTATAATTTATTTCCCTTTCTTACCTGGATGCATTTGAATGAGCTTTTGAGTGTATTGGGCTGCTCTGGTTAGTAGAGCAAGTTTGTTTATTCAGTTTAGAAGATAATCTGAGTGATACCTGGAAGTGGGTATTAGAGAGACCTGGGATATGAAAAAATGTCTCACTCACATTTTGTTCACTTTCTCTTGATTAAAATCAGTCATATTCCAGTCAATGTCTCTTTGGGACTTCTAGAGAAATCTTTACTTTCATATATGGATACGATTCACCTAAGCTTGTTCTTTTTTTAAATAACTCAATTTTTTTCCAAGAAAAAGATGCCTGCAAGATTTTAACAAGCAATAATGGTTTATAGAATCATAGAATTAATTATTAAGGTTGGAGAAGACCTTTAGGATGGCCAGGTTCAGTTTCACAGGTCTGTGATTCCCCAGATCCTCCTTCTGCCTTCTTGTATCTGGGCATCACATTTGCTACCTTCCAGGCACCCCAGTTAACCAGGGCTGATGATAAATAATGGTAAGTGGCTCAGTGAGCATTTCTGCAGCTCCCTCAGTACCCTTCGCTGGATCCCAACCAGCCCCATAGTCTTGTGAGTACCAAAGCGGTGTAGCAGGTCACTGACCATTTCCCCCTGCATTATGGGGGCTTCATTCTGCTCCCCAGTGTCTTCTGATGAGCACTTCAGATATGTGCCTTCCTGTTGAAAGCTGTAGTCTTTAGCAAAACATACTGCTTGCTAAGAGATCCGAATGCATTGATAAAGAATTTGTGAATGGCAACCAGGGCCTTACTTTCCTGTTTAAAACTGATGCTTCAGTTAAACAACTCATCATGGCAACAAGATTGATTTATGGCGATTTAGAACAAAAGTTACCTGGTTTTTTTTAAATTAATCTCAAGACACTTCTTATAATAATAATAATAATACTAATATCAGCAGTAGTAATAATAATAATGCTGCCCCACCAGTATTCCTGGTTTAACATACCTCAGATAAATAAATACTCACTATACAGAAGCCATACAAAATGTCACGTGTAAACCACAAGACCTTCGGCTTCTCTTGCACTGTCAGACATGCCAGGTAGCTTTCACATACACAGAGTGCAGCAAGGTTGAAAAATAGATTAAAGTGACAGAGTAGTACAAATCCCCATAGAGAAGCACAGTGGTCAGAGATGTAATAAATGTGCAATTGCTTTCACCGCCACTTTGATGGCCAAGACAGCAGAGGTTGCGAAAGAAAGAAGGAAAAGTCTCTATTATCTATCTGAAGGCAATCTTACCTTGCTAAACAAGGAAATGTAATTTTGGTTTGCTTTGCCCAGAACAGCACCTCAATATATTATTTCACCTTCACTAAAGAAACCAAATGAAGCCTGCTCAGACTACTAGCATCCAGGGAGATCATTCTCAAGTCCCACACTTTGTAATGTAAATTCAGTGTCTACTCATTTACTACTGAGAATTACATATTGGTAAACAAGCAAGCAGTGCTCTGAAGCCTGAGCGCTCTCTAAGAGGCAGGAGCTCTGTGCCACTCAGGAAAGCAGCACGTGCCAATACACCACATGATCTGACCTTTACGACCAATGTTATTCTTTCACCATCTCTGGCAAATAAAACAGTTGCAATTTTAACATTAGTAGGAACCACTTCCTGACACAAAGGCAAAATCCAACTGCTCAGCTGATTCCAAAGAGCAGCTCCCATTCCATGTCCCTACCCAGAAGGAGATGTCATCTCATACAGAAGTGAGCTGGAACATTGTCTTTGCATGGGAAAGTCCTCAACCTGACCCCACACCTCTTCCACATCGGTTCCATCTTCACCATGTAACAGATCACCCACACTAACTTTCGGAGGAGCAAAACTTGCAGATACTGAACAGAATATGAAGAACTTATTCCAGTGAGTTTCTGTTTATAATCTTTTATTAAGATACATGGCTTCTTGCTCATCTGACCCCAGTTTACAACCACTACAGTTATCCATGGACTGCCACACCTTCTAGGTGGCCTCCAGATTCTCTTCAGAATTTCTTCTTCTATACCCTTTACACTCCACCTTCAACATGTGACTGCTCACATCCCCAGCAAAATCTTAGGTTCCTAACTTACACATTTTTGTTTAATATTTTGTCTTAGATATTAAATATTTCTTTGAACACAGTGGTCTCAATTTACCTGTGCTGGCAATTTAAGTGGGGCAGAGCTTTATTTCCAACATATGGCTAAGTGCTTCTATATTCCAAAAGATGGTAAAGTATTCTGTCTCCTCCATTGGTTTTTTCTTTTAATTGTTTAGTTTATACAAGAATTGTTTAGTATTTAAAAGAAAATTACAGCTATTTCTCAATGCATGATAATTTACCTAGCTGCACAGTAATACTGTTACCACAGAGCAACTGTTCAGACAACTTCCTATTCCTGAAGAAATGTCATCTGGGGGAAAAAGAAAAAAAAAGAATATGAAAAATCAATGGCAACATTATTCATCTAATCAAAGAAAGAAAGCTTTTATGGCCATCCCAAGAAAAAGGGCTTCACTGATACATGCATTTTTTACCACACAGCCTGGATTCCACATCTAACCAACTGCTAAAAATGCATCTTCTCTTTAAACATAAAACCACTATCTACAGCAAAAGTACTCCCTACTAATTCTCCCAGTCCATAATGACAGACTTTTCTACGCATTTCAAAGACA
This sequence comes from Pardalotus punctatus, assembly GCA_013400915.1. NCBI lineage: Eukaryota > Metazoa > Chordata > Aves > Passeriformes > Pardalotidae > Pardalotus > Pardalotus punctatus. The sequence continues at coordinate 87,742 of VZTX01024060.1, read as the reverse complement.
CAGTAAAACCAATTATAGCCCTGAGAATTGGGAATTTTGCAAGGAGAAATCCTAACAAATCAACCCATTGACATCACAAATGCATAAAAAAGACATTGTAAGTCCTTATATAAAGGGTGTATTTTTAAAACAGAAAAAATGCAGAAAAATGTAAGCCAGATTGTTTTACATACTGGCATGATAGAAATTGACCTGTGTTGTTTTAACAGATCTAGTTTTGAGGTTTGATTTCAACTTTAATTGAATTTTGAAAGCTCTAATTGTTACATCTTACAGAAAACCTGGGGGAAAAAAGATCTAAATTCTTCCTTTCATTTACTAGAATATTTTAGTTCAGAACAGTATTATGGAAAAAAATTGGGAATTATATGGAACAGAACTTTCCCACATGCTCTTTTCACAAAGTAGAGACAGTATTTAAACAATGTGACAAAGAAAACAAATTTAAGCAGCCCTTTTTTAACTGAAAACTTCCTTATGCATTGTTTCATAATCAAATTCATGACTGGTGAGCAACCCTTTCCTAACAGACCACCAGCTGTTATCTTGGTATATCCCAGTTTGACCTGGATTGTCTAGGTTTCCATTTCTTTGCTAAGCACTGCAACCAAATGTCATTCAAATTTCAGGCATGCCTCTTCTTCAACAGTCATTGAAAACTCATGAAAGAAGCTGACATGTCCCATGTTAAATGTATTTCCATCCCTAGTGGGATGAAACAGATTGGGAAATGGTATTCCCTACTGTAGATTTGGCTCTGCCTCCCACAGGAACTTTCAGATCTGGAGTAGAATCATCTAGAATGGGAACACACTGATGCTGCAAATGCAGGGCAGAGAGTGATCAGCGAGGAATGGGGTAAAGCAGTGATCTGCAGAGCGCAGAAGCATGCTGAGTTTTGCCTCCCAATCCTGAGATGCTGGTTACTGACAGCTCCTGTTGTGAGTCAAGGACAGGAGAACAAAGAGCAAATTGAAAAGAGGACCAAGAGCCCTAACATGTCAGCACAAGATCCAAAAACCTTTGCTGCTCTGCTTCCTGCTGGAAGGCCAGTGTTCGGGTAACACTGGTCTCCCTCCTCTTAGTGATAATGGCCTTTCCTCAACTCTTATCTATTAAAAGTGGAGATGCAGCAAGTCTGGCAAACATCTACCCCAGGCTCAGTGTTGTTGCCTCAACACTAAAGGTGCCTAGAACTGAGCCTTGCCTCAAGGCCACTGGAGTCCAGACTTCAGCACAAAAGGATTACACCAAAAGGGTTATGTCCCTGATAATTCATCTACAGCCTCTGCCAACTTTTAAAGTTGGAACTGACAGAGGGGGCCTAACATGAGCTAGTGCGAATCCTTCATTCCAGCTAGGGTATAATTATATGGTTCTGCTTGACAATATGACATAGCAGGGGCAATGAAATATCCATTTTACAGTGAGGCTAGAATGACATGGCTACTATGGATGGTTAGGCTACTTAATTTATGTCTCAGAACTCATTTGAATTCATTAAGCATTGTCTACTATATTCAACCTTGCTATAGATAGCTGCTTATAAATTTTATAAGAAATAAACACTTTAGGCATGGGCAATTTATTTCTTCCTGCAACCTGCCTATCTTGTAAAATTTCATGCTACAGACAAATACTTATAATATCTAGTTTATAGAAAGCACAAACACCAGACTTCAAACTGTTGCAGAATGGTAGAGAGAAGCAAACACATTGGAGGAAGAATAAAAACAAACAAACAAAGAGAAAACACTTAAGGCATCGAAGGTGCCTCGAACAGTGAAGATTAATGTTTTACAAGAAAGCCACTTACCACTTTCTGTACTTTCAGTATTTGAAAAATAATTAACCATGGGGTGGGATTTTTAAAGAAAACATGGCAACCATTTCCTGAATTCTTACAAAAGTAAGAAGGTAAATATGTGAAGACTTGACTGGAACAAAATAGAATCCCTCAAATTCAAGCGTATTGTTTGCTGTCCTTTAAAAACAGACTAACCCAGTGTGCACTTCATTAGTATTCTAATTGCCAAGTAGTGCTCAGTGGTTGTCTCAGGCTGTCTGATTAAAAATTAAACAAAATTAATTTTCTTCCATTGCCAGACGCATTGAAGGTTTGGGTTTTTTAACTTTTTTTCCTTTTTTAAATTAAACTCCCTTCCCAACACTTAAGATCACATGCTATTGTAGTGGAGCAGTAACTCACTATATTTTGCAAGAGTAGACCATGAAAGACTCTTTAATTCTGAATTACAGTGTAGAGGTGTTATTCTTAAAGTGCACTGCTGCTGTTCTGTTCAGTTTAGCTGATCTTTGTGTTCTCCAAGGGTGAAAGAAAAACTGATGGGACTGTGACTATAGAACATGGCAAACAGCTCCATGACCTACAACTAGCTGTGGGGCACCTAAGACAGCTTGTTTTCATCTCTAAATAGACACCGTGCTTTGGTAAGGACATTGTCGTGGATGTGATCTTGGCTACTGAGCAGACTCAGTCATTCAAAAGTAAGATCTGCACACTGTCAAACTACTCTCTTCCAATTATACATTTATCTAACATAAAATGGTACCAACAGGTGTTCCCCTTAATCATGATGGCATTAATGAATATCAACAGAATGCAATGTTTCAATAACGCTGAAAAGGATGACCTAAAAAGTGAGTTTCTGGACAGAACCTCAAGATCCTGGCACATATTTTCACACATATCCACAGACATCTCTTCAATTTACTCAAATAAAAAACCACCTTGAGCCTTTGTTTCTTATAATTACAGTAGGGATCCCCCTTTCTCTCTGTTAAAGTTGGATACTATGGATACTATGTAAACAAAATTAATTGTGTTATGTGTACAGACACTGTATTTGTAGAGGATAAAACTGATTCTATATTCAGAACATTGAGATACACAGGACCCAGTGTTCCTAAGACACAAGAAAAATATCCAGTTATTATTTTAAGCTACAGCCAGCTAGAATAACATGCCAATCAGTTTGATCAAGGACAAGAGAGCAGTCATGTTAGACTCAGGGTTTTTTGAAACTTAAGACTATGGCCCCTTGTTTCATTCATGTTAAGCATGCTGTCAGTGACACTAACTATAGCATTTATAAAACCATTTTAAAAGACCAGGAAAAGTAGTGAACGTGCCAAAAAGCTGTAGAGAACATGCTAATGTTGCATTAACAAACATCAAAACCTTCAGAAAAAATACTGAATGAACCTATGCCAGTCTCTAGCAAGACAGATTTTCCTTTGTAACCAGGCTCTCTTATGCTGGGATCAACATACAAAGGCAAATACAGATGATGTGATCAAGTCAGTTCTTTTTATATTTTGGAATTGATGGTTAAAAAGTGTTGTTGGCCAAAAAAGAGAGCTGAAGAATCACAGAATTCTTCTTAATACCATCAACTTACGCTCTCCTTCAGAAATTTTGGAGCGCTGTAAGGTATTGCTATGATACTCAACTTTCCTGCAATATTTACATGTGGTTTCTTCACTATCTCAAGCACATGTGGGTACACCAGCAGAGACACTAGAGCTGGGTAATAATCTTTCAGGTAAGGCTCAGCTGAATTCTTCCCTCATGGAAATGTTGGTCTCATTTGCAAGATTATGCATAAATATTAAAGACAAAGACTAAGAAATTAAATCCCAAATTTGTTCCCTTGCAACAGAGGCCATACCCATATGAGAAGTAAATGTTATTTGCAGTGGAGCAGATTAAGAGGAAAACAAGAGAAAGAATTAAAAGAAACAGGGCAACCCATTCAAAATCATTGAATCTACATAGGTAGGCATCAGATGGGGCCATGAGGCTGGATTTACTACCCTTTTGGAGTTGATCTGAACACTGTCAGACCTTTCATATTTTACACTTGATTGTCCAAGTCCTTCTTCTTTGAACACAGAAAGTGTTCAATGCCCAAATGCTTCAACTATAGCCCAGTTAATAAAGCGGTAAAAGGGATTTTATTATGGAACTATTAACAGCAATTCACACATGACATTTAGTGGCAGTTAATACTCGTACTCTTACAAAATGTCTTAAGTATGAAGGGCTGTTCTAAGGAAAATGCCTTCATGTTTGGAGTCAAACACCTTTGCAAGATTTCATGACCAAATGTAAAATATCTACCATTCCCAAAATTTTGCAGGTTTTAAACTAAAAGGTTTCTTTCCTGCAATGAAATAGTCTTGGCACCTTAAAATTCAGCAGCTTTAAACACCCCCAGTGTCACCTACTATGCTTTAACACTGGATAATCAACAGCTGAGTAATCAAATAAACAGAATGCACATATGCAAAACTTAAACTTCACCCACTTGTGACTTCATTCCCCAGGCTGTGACTTTGCAAATTCTTTTTCAGGAGGTGAACTAAAGCAAATAGTGCTGAATTTGTAGTAAAGGGCACCTCTCTAGCATTACCATTTTTCACCAGAAACACCTACAGCTTCCCATTCCACCTATAAAGGAAACTGCCTACACTGCGGAGGAAGAACCAAGAAATATTGGCCTGCCCTGATGTTAAATCATTATGGCTATGACAGGCATTCCTACACATGATGCATGTGCAGCTGCAAATAAGGTCACCGTGTTGTTCTCCTTGGCAGTTAACAGTACGTGCTGAGCATCTCTGCTTCCATTTTAAATTTACACTAGCTCCACTCCCTTAAAAATTAGATGAAAAATTTGCAAAGCAATTAGATTTCTATGTCTAATTAGAGAAGACTTAATTCACTACTAATATATTTCACCTTTCTGTAAGCTAGCTTAGCAATGACTTTCACATACTCAAGAGTTTTCCATACTGCTGATCTCCAAACTGATTTAGAACCTTGTATATTGTTATGTGCTGTGACAAGAAATATCACAATCCCCAGATTTCACAGTATGTTAGATCCAGGCTCCCCTTACAACAGCCACATTTTTAGATAAAAATCAGAGCTGCTGGGCTCACCACAGTCACAGTGTAGGCACAAACCAGCACCACATCGTGTCTGCAGACAGTCCTATATTTCTAACAGCACGTGGGCTTCAGCAACAGCCTGGCACAGGTAATATCCTAACCTAAACATTATAATTACTGTGAGAGCACAGAACACTGGCAGTGTATATGCACACACATTTCTGTCACCAGTTAGTAGATCAGTATGGCACTGCTAAAAATCAATGGCAATGAGCTTATTTAGAAGAGACAGGGGCCCTGTCTTGAAGAGCCTACCTTTCTGCCAATTACACGAATTCATTTTAGCAAAGCAGTGTTGTACTTTCTAAAAGAATCTCATTAGTACTGGCTTAGCATTAGCTTGGCTACATTTGGAAAATCAGGATTCAATTCACTTGCTTATTGCAATAGTATACCCTGGTAAAGAGAGGATTCACTAAGAACTACTGTTGAAGACAGCTTAGTGAGAGTGTGCTGATAAGAAAATATTATTTAAATAACCTCACTACAAGACAGTATCTCTCATCACGGATGCTGGCCAAGCGCTTCCAATATTTTGTGAGTTAGTGCAGCCAGAGGCAAAAACAAACCCAACAGTCACCAGGAGGATTTGTAGGGCTTCCCCTGGTAGCTTCCCATCCAAGTACGATGCATGCTTTTTGAGATCTGATACCAAATGCGGCAGGGCTGCTGCTAGGAGGGTCACCATGGGATTATTTTAATGTTCACTGAAATGGAAGCAATTTATTACATACTGCAGTAGCATTGCTTTCGTTCAAATTATAAGAGGCTGTGAGTAGCCTTTTAAATCTGCTCTGCCTTTCCCTCTGGTCCCAGCTTACCTTCCAACTTCTTGGAAGGATGACACTCTGCGAAGGTGGCTTTGGAGGTTATACTAAGAACAGAACACTCAGTAAGTACTCTGCTGACCTCCCAGAGCATGCAGGGCTAGAAGCATACATCTGCATGCCTAAATTCAGTTTCCCCAATGGCCTAAGAAAGGGATGCATCTGTGGAACAAGTTTTGCACTTACTTGAATATTATCATAAAACATTTACATGATTTAATTAGATTATGTAAATGCTTTACTCCAGTTTGAAGCTTTGAAAACCATAATGTCATGCTCTAAATTATGCAAATATTGAAAATGCTTTTCACAGCAGCAGAAGCAAAGACACAAGTGAGACAGTCCTGCCACATGCTGTTCTGCTGTTCTCTACTCACCAAAGACCACACGGAATGCATTACTGTAATCCTGACTTTTTCTATTAACATTTTCTGCACAGGATGTAGTTATTTCGTGGCCTCATTTTATGCTAAGCCCCAAATCCAAATCTGATTTGGAAAATGTTCTGTGGTTTATATCCACATCCTGACTAAGCAGCAAATTTCTCACAATATTCTCCCCCCTCCTCTGACACAACATGCACTTCATGGCAAGATCTCAGCAAGGAGATGCAGTAAGAGTTATTCATTGAACCTTCTTTCTAAGTGCTGAGCAGTGAAAAAGGGAAGTAGGTAAAACCTTAGCAAATGTTTTTCTCTTAAGTTAACTTACTTCTGCTGTACTCCTGGATAGAACATTCCTGGCACAACAGAGCAGATGTCACTAAGAGATCCTGCACCTCAGAGGACATTTTTTAGACAGAACAGGCATTACATGATCTACAGAAATAAGTTACAGCAGGTAGGGATGGTACCAAATTATCTGGAGACAAAAGGAACAGTCATGTGAGTCAAAAGAACCATCATGAATGAACTGAAAGAATTAACATGTACATCAAAGTTGCGTAGCTGAATATTAGCAGGACTTTTTTATTCAAATAATTGCTTTGTTATTATTTTCCAATACAATCTGAGAACACTAGCTTCTTCTTCAATACAGCAGCTCAGTGTGTCTGAAACACCAGCCTGATCTACCCCACCACACAATGGACCCTACAGCATGTACTACTCTAGCATCACAAATCTTTCTATACAGTCAGAATATCTGAATATCTCACCTCCAAATCTTACTGGCTCCCCAATATTTGGGCACCCCCTCCCCCAAACTGATGATCATGCCCAAAAGCAAAAAAAAAAAAAAAAGTTTTGAGTTCTACAAGGGAACTTTGAGAATAACATGACCAGAAAGTAGCTGATATGCAGGCCAGGTTATGTCACATGGCCATTTGTATTGGCCATATCCATGCCAATACAAACCACCTGGGGTAACACCCATCTCCAGCAGCAGCCTACATTCCTGGCTAACAGAATAAACCTGTACATTTTTATCTTACACAGATTATGACTCTTGGGAAAGCTGCTCCCTCAGCAATCTGTCATCTCTGGCCTACTACCTGGCTATGGTTATGACTTCTGAGAAAGCTGATGGGTTGTTAGAAAAGGCTGTATGAATGTCTGTGGGAAAAAGCCATACAAGATAAACATAATATTGCAGGCAGAGGTAATCCTCTTTGTGGTGGGAAACATTAGCAGCTGAAGGATTCAACAGGGAAAAGATATTAAAATGCAAAGGTCTAATGGGACAAATGCAGCTGGAAGATGGCAACTCTACAATTCTGTTCCAAGCAGCAGAAAGGACAGCACCTTCCTAGTCAGGAAAATTCACTTCAGGTGTATTCCAGACAGAAGTAATACATTAGTGCTAGACCCAGCAGCCTGTTTGATTTTTGCCTGAGGTGGGCACAAGCCACTGCCTTTTCCCACATATCCTGCCCTGCTTGCAGCTCTCAGATCATCATCAATGTCTTGTCCATGACAACAGGAAAATACTTGTCTGCAACACACTTCACCTGTTCCCTTCCTCGGCTTGCTAGGCTTCCCCATTGTCTGCTGACCTCAGCCAGTCAACAAAACACTGCTTACTTTCTGTTTTACAGTGCTCTTTATATTCAATGCTCTTCCTAGGACAATTTTCCTAAAATGCCCTTTTTTTTTTTTTTTCACTTATGTGGGAAAGTTACAATAAATAATAAACTTGTAGGGACAAACTTATTTTTAAAAATTCCATAGAGCACTTTTCAAGGATACACGGGTGCTCTCTTTGCTGTAAGGATAAAATTGATGCTCATCACTACTCCAGAAAATTTCACAAAACCCAGAAGTGAAACATTTAATAAAAATTAAAGTCATTTGATAAAAACAAGTGTAAAGAACAGCACCCTCTCAACTGAATAGAAAATGGTTTTCAAACACCAAATAGTAAAACTCTCACTACCCTTCCCAGCAGAAATTATCCCACAGTGCATAAAACAGACCTGACTCAGCCTCTGTCATGGGCAATACCGGAGAGCTCTAGGTACTTAACTCTTCAGTTCTGCTGGGTCTTAAGTCAGCCCATAAGGCTGTCATATAGGCCTGGCAGCAAAATTAAGCTGCTCTCATTCCAGGTTCAACAATATGAACTGTGATAGGAATTCTTGCAATGAAACTCCCTATTCAAAATTGCACCCTCCTGTGGTTATCAGACAAAATAAATTGAGCAGAGCTGACTGAAATTATTCTGATTCAATTATTTCAACTAACCATATTTATCAGCCTCCTAAACTCATAAATCATAGCAATCTCTGTTGGGAAATTCAAAACTGATGTGGCCCTGCCTGAATCAGAGAAGCCAGTAGGCATCTGACAGCCTTGAGGAGCAGCCTTGTGTGAGTTGATTGAAATTTCCAGCAGTATTAATCTTAATAACCTCAGGTAGCTTCCTCCCCACAGCCTCTGTCTTTCTGCGCAAGCAGAGAGGGAGGGAGCAGTGCAGCAATTACTCCCTCGTTCTCTCCAGCTGACTCTGTTTTCTGACAAATATGAACACGTCAGTCATGCTCAGCCTTCATCCATACCCCTTCTCAGCCCTCAGCAATGACCAGTCCAAAATTTGCAGAATTTAAATTGTGATTTGAGCCTTGAGGTGTAGGACACAGAAACAGAAACCAGAATACCTCACAATAAAGCAGCATGAAGACTTAAAATCAAAAGCTTTCTCCTCTGCCTCATAAGAAGTACCTGAGAACTGCAAGAGAAAAAACGCAGAGCATTTATCATAGTAATTCACAAAGTAGACTGAAGACATTCAAATTATATTAATGCTGAAAATAGATGATTAAAACACAGATCAGAAATATGCATTCATCTAGGAAAGTGAATTCAAGTATCTGTCCCTCACAACTGACAGGATGGTCAGAAGCTGTTGAAGTTCATTGGTGTTTGCTTTGTGATGGATTAAAGAGCTTCCATTGTGATGGAGCTTTTATTTGTGCCTTCCCTAATATACCTTCCAATATTAATATGCACCAGATTTCTTCCACTTCACCCAGACTGACGTCTAGGAAAAAAAAAAAAAGGCAACATCAAAGCATCTATGGCTCTATCCACCTACTAGCTGCTATTGGCAGACATGTATCTGCCCAAGCCCCACTCTTTCATATTTGAAAATAAATATGTTATGCAGCCACTCTCATGATGATAAGGAAACATTCTTAAGAAGATGCTTTCCTGTATGTGCTAGTATATCATTATCCTGAATAGCATAATTCTTTGTTTGGAAGCAGCTTTAGATAGGTAACTTCTCAAAACATTATATGCATATATTGAGATGTGGCTGGAGGTCCTCAAGTGAGCGCTTTACCCCACAAACTGCATGCTGGAAAACGGGTAATTCTTATTCATGACCTTTGCAAAGTCAACCTCCAGGCATTCTCCCCATCTACTACTTTCCGTGGAGAGTCAAAATTGGTTCATTACTTGCCTCAGGAGAAACTCTTTCCCATGACGAAAAACTAACACTTGCAAGTGTTTTTTTTCTTCAGTGTGTTTGAAGACAGGTTCAATTTACCATTATATGCTATGCTCCACCCATCCTCCTTGAAAAACAGTGGTGTAAGGGAAATAATATAAGGTGTTGGGCTAGAATTCTGGCTCTTCTGTGTAACAAAATGCATAATCCCCACTTTGTTGAATGAATGTGATCTCCTAAATTCTGATATTTGCCAGTATTTTGACTGGTGCTTATAAGAAAAACCTCTCCGTTAAAAACAAGCAAATGAAACATCCATAATTTGGCTGAAATTTCCTCATTTTGAAATACATTTCCTTATCCAACTCTGTGCACTGCTGTTCCACATAGCTCAAATATCAGTATCATTTCTGCTATTTGCCAGTCTTTCTTGTCTTCTCAGTCCTCTGCAAATTTTTAGAAGCTGGCAGTGGCTCAGTGAGTTTGTCTGCCAAGTCTATTGCCACCCCAGGATTCGGCTCATCTAGACTTGCCGATTAGTATGTGGTATCATTGGGTTTTCCAAGGTTTTCCATATTCTCCTCAATTTATTCTGTTTAGGAGCTTTTCCACAGTCCCTCCCTGCCAAAATCCTGAACTCAGTGCAGCATCAGAATGAATGGACAATTTGCTGAGACGGTACATTAGAGGGTCTTCCCTGCTCAGCCCAGCTGCCTGGCAGTTGTGCTTTAGCTCCAGGGCAACAGCAACCATTTGCCAGGCATCTTCACACTGGGAGCCTGACTCCTGGATTTAGTAAGACTCATTCATCTCTTTCTCCCCAAAGCTATCTTCTATGCTAGAGCTCTAAGACTCCCTTATGAAGTTGGAGCTGCCACAGCACCAAAAGCTGTAGCATCAAACAAGCGCTCTCAAGAACAGCTCAGAATTATTTTGCTGTAAGGTGTGGAAGGAAGAACAGACCTCAGATACTTTATTAATCACATCTAATAATATTGAGATGTTCTGACTATGACACTCCCTTGAAGTCATAAGCAGGGGGATAAACAGTGTTTGTCATAAACAGGTACTCCTGCAGATTTAACTAGTGTGACTCAAGATTAACAGCCCACTTGAAATTTTCTTCTTGCCTCTCAGCTTACAGCTGGCTTGAGTTAATTACCCCATCTGATAACTTTGCATTGAAAAGGAAAGAATAATGAACAGTTAAAAATCCTAAACCCCTAAAATGTACATGTTTGGACTAATATCTTACGGATTAATAACCTACATGTACCACCTTCAATATCAGAACAACAATGTTGCAACATAAATAGCAATTCTCTAACACTTAAATCAGTTAACACACGAAGATTAACATGGTAGAAATTTAAGGACCTTTAATATCATGGCCAAAACAAGCAAATAATATAGTTGGGGTTTTTTTACTCCTTACCCCTGTATCCTTTTTTTCCATTTACTGCCAATTTCTTCCATCTTTCCTATTTCTGTTTTCCAAGTGATCCAAATTTCCCTGATCTTGTACTTTTCAGTTCACTTTTCATTCTGTATTTGTCAGTCTTCCTTTTCACTTTTTCTTCTCCCGTGTCTTTTCCTCCAAATCTGTTGATGTCATTTTCTTCTCACTTTGCTAGCTTCTCACTGACCAAAATGGCAGGTGGAACAAGCAGATACAATGTGCAAATTGTTCTAGGAAGGATCCATGGCTTCACACCTTGCAGCTCCCTTTATAGGAAGGCCAGGCTTTGTGAAAAACTGATCTACAGTTTTCCCTCAGTCCCTTTGCATGCTATTGCAGAAATCATAGGCTTTCTGCAGCTTCAGAACAACATTCCTATCTCAGGCATCACAAGACAATTTTAAGCACTTTCTTCATATCTTCTAGAAAAAGAAAAAAATACCCTGGACATCCTCTGTGAAGCCAAATGGAAAATCTATAGCACTACAAACTTGTATGCAAATGCTGATCTTAATGATGATTACCTACTTTTCAATGCTCTAGTTACTTCAAAGGCACATACGACACCTCGTGCCATCTTACCACATCAGACTACAGTTAGATGACACTGTGGATGTCCATCTTACATTAGCTGCAGAATTTCAGTCTCAAATACTGCCAGAGGTACCAGGCTGAAAGATTTAAAAATTTCAGATGCAGAGGCAAACACAGAATTAATGTTTTCTGTTCCCTGTTGGAAAAATCTAGGTCATGGAAACTTAATTCTTTACAAAGCACCATTTTCAACTAATTTTAGTGTTGCATATAATCCAGATCATACGGCTTCTTCTTTCCACTCAACTTCAAGAATTGAAAAGGTACAAGGTAAGGTCCACAGGCTTAGAGGGAATACCCAGTCTACCCACGCCATCCAATATACATTCTCCATTCATTCTGATGTTGCCAAGCTATTCATTAATTCCATGGACTTCAGGATAGATCAAGCTAATTTTAGCACTAACACCACAGGAAAAGTTCAGGTCCGTACTGAGAGGTTTTGCTTGTTTTTTTCTTAAGTTAGCACCATTTTAGTTCAAATGAAACATTGTTTTTTCAAGTTTCTAATTAAATGGCCAAGACTTTGATCAGTTTCACTTAGATCATGCTCAAAACCTTTACAAAATATTATAAATTTCTTTCTTCTTCAATAATTCACTTTCTGTGGATAAAAATACCACATATTAAGCATTTTTGAAATTCCATACTGTAGACATACCAATACATAATTGCTAAAAGGAAAAGATTTTCACACCAAACCTAGAAAGAAACAAGTTTTTAGAAAGCAAGACTGACTATATGACACTTCTAAGGAATACTATAACTCATGTTTTCAAAAGCAAGACCAATTAAAGTTTCTTACCTGGACACAATCTGCAAAGAAAGAAAAATAATTTAAGAGGTGTTTGAAAACAGAATAATGTTGTGCTTACCAATGCTGCTATATGACTGTATAAACGGAATTTTCTGAGAAAGTGAAAACAACCCAGAACTGTGATATCAGTCAGACCATCCATCCAGTGATGGACTCCTTGCTGTACAGAAATTTGCTTGCCTTCGCAGTCTTACTGCCAAGCAGTATTTTGCAACAATATTGTTTCCAAACACAATACTGGTATTCTGTAACAAATTCACCTGAGACATGACAGTTTTCCGAAATCCCCTAAAACACAACTCACAATAAAAGTAAAAATGCACAGAGAAACACACAGGAGCACTGTGCTGTCTTAGCTCTAGATGCAAAACTTCAGATACTAAGTTATTATTTTTAATTTCCATTTTCTACTTTTTCTGGCAAATAGCACACATCCAGGAAGGTAACTGAAGACTGGACAAGCACATGGGGATTCTCTGCCAGTACTCTTTGTAGAGTCCACCAACTGATGGTTCAAAAGGATTTTCTAAGCCAGAGATGCTGACTTTATATTTAGCAACCTTTAATAGATTCATCTTTCAAGTACTGTTTCAGTTACTTTCAAGGCATGTAACTTTAACATTTATGAGATTTATTTTTTCTTTGTACAGGTTGGTTGTCTTTTTTTGCAGGGGGAAGGGATTGTTAAAGGGGAGTGCCATAGCTCACCTCCATGCCTGTGAAGACCACCTTATTTTGTATGCTTTGTGCCACCACATGCAGATTACATTCAATTTACCTCTAGTTCACTGAGACAGTGAACAATCACTCCCTATTCATCCTCTCCCTCTGCCACTTGTGATTTTATGGACTTTTATCATTCCCTCTCAACCATCTGCCTTTCAGTCTATTTAGTTATCCTCATGCAGGTGTTGCATGCTATTCATCATTCCTGTCACTCTCCTCTAAAATCTTTCTGTTTTACTATGTTGGGCTGGAGATGGAAGAAACCACTATTAAGGATGCACATACACCATAAATTTATAAATATATATTATTCTTGTGATTAGCAATGCTTTCTTTACTTGCTTGCTAGTAATTCCCAACATTTTAATTAGAATTTTAGCCTCTATTAAGCCAATGTTTTTAAAGATCTATAAAACCCCCATGGATCTTCCATCCAAGTAATAGCCATATTGGTGGTCCACAGTATTTAAAACAACTGTTTTTTCCCATATTAGTTACTTAACATTTCTTGCACTGAATTTCATCTATCATTTTATCATGCATGAACTAACACCCTTTCATAATTCTTCAGTCATCTTTACTACTCTGAACAGTCCCTGCAAACTTTGCCCTATTTCTATGCAGCCCTTTTTCCAAAAGGCCATGAGTACGAAGCACGTGCCTAGGCACAGATCCTTGCAGACTTCACTGGCAATTTTTTTTTTTTTGCTGTGAAACTTGATGATTTATTCCTGCTTCCTATTTCCCATCTTTTAATCAGTTATTTAACCATCTTAGGACCCTTCCTTTTATCCTACAGCAGCTTGCTTGCTCCAATAGCCTGGGATGAAACCTTGTCAAAAGCCTTCCCTTTCTGTACGTCATTTCCATATCGCTGCCATTGCTGTACATGTAAGCCCAGATCCCACTTTACAGACATGTGAAAATGATTAAAAATTGACCCTTCCTGTTTTCTTGATTCTATTGTAATGTGTTTTCATTCAAATTTGACATGCTAGTCCCTTCCTTTCCAGTGTTCATCCACTCTCTTCTGCCCTATTGAGTGAAACACACATTTAACAAAACTAAAACAAAACATTTCTTCATACTATTTGCTTACAGAGCTTTCCAGCTCATATAAGCTTACAAAATTAAAGGAAATACAGCCACATAAAATTAGTCTGAAATCTATCCTGCATTTATTACATGTTAAAAATCAAGTAAAATCCCACACAGTGTTGTGTAATTTCCCCGTCACCTTCACACTGCAAGCCATATACACTACCAGACAAAGTTTCATTAGACCTTTATTGCTAATGTGAAGAAAGTTTTAAGGAGTTCTGCTGCATACCAAAGAGATACTGCAGAGGTGTTTTTCAGGTTTTTTTTTTTTTTTGGGTTTTTTTTTTTTTTCAGGGGGTTGGGTGGCGAGGGTGGCAAACAGGCAGGACAGACACGATACCCAACAAGATTTTGTGTCTGAAGATGAAAAGCTCCACATATAAAGCAGCAGCCCAACCAAGGATTTTTATGTTCAGATAACTGAAGTACTACTGATTTGGAAATGTTTTTCTTACAGTATACAGGTGAATAGCTCATGCCTAATTACAGATTGAAACAACTTGAAATAGGTACAAGTTTAAAATACAAACATAGAAAAATCAGATAGTCAGAATTTCCAATGAAGCATTCATTCTGGAGCAGACAGGCAACATCATTAACACAAATGCAAACAATAATTCAGATATTTAATTGGATTACTTCACTTCTATGAATTTTTCCAAATAAGCTCTTTAAGAAAGCCAGAAATAGAATTAAACTGTCATCTTTTCTGGATGTTTTGGCCTACAGCAGTCAGTCATGCTCTCCAAACGTGATCTCACTGAAGCAGCTGTGTGTACACAACAAATCACATTTGGACATGTTTCGATCCAAGAGTGGGCAAGGACAAACAGAGGTGAGCAGCAGGCTGTCCCTCAACACTAACACCAACAGTTGCCATAGCAACAGAAGGGCTCACTGGAAGAGGTTGGTATTGATCTTCCATCCCATGTTCTTTGCCATTTCTTCAGAGTGGTCTTACACAATGCTACCACAACCAACAGCGCTGCACACACCCAAGGTCTGCAGTTAAAGGGAAATAATGGTGAAAAGGCAGCAGGGAATAATTAATGCTGCAGTCAGCCTGGGTACACAAAGAGCAAGCAGCAGAATCTTCATCTTAGTGCAAGCTATGCCAGGGGAAGACAGGATGTCAGTATGCACACAAATGTTTCACCATGCCTTCCACCTACATTTGAAATTTCCTGCACATTCTCCTACAGTGCAGCATCTGCCTGTTCTCAGCATTTGTAACAACACAGTAACCAATGTTTAGGTCACCTATTGCAAAAAGTAGGATATAGCAAAGGATATTTTGTGCTTAGTTGCAAGCCTTTTACATCATGTCAGCATCTGCATATTGGCATGGAGCCAGAAGGGTAAGAAAGAAAGTCTAAGCAGACAAATATTAAAGAGATTTTTCAGGTTAACAGTAGCACAGCTCCAGAGTCCCTCCCAGCACAACATAAACCTATAAATATGGGATAGCACATTACATGACTATATCAGACATTTTGGTACACTAATATTGTTTCCAGTAACAATACATAGCTGAGAATTGCATTTAGTTCACAAACTGCAGGATGTTACTTTGTTGATACTGCTGTAAGGCTCAAATTAAAAATATGCTTTGAAGGCTTCACTTTTGCAAAAACCATTTCTTCTGAAGACATGCAAAAATGGGAGAAAAACTGTTTTAAATATTAGACAATATTAAGAAAGCCTTTAAAGTCCACTCCCAACTGTATTTGTGGCCAGCATAGTTAGGAGAATGTGATCCCAGCTAAAAGGCTGCTTATACAAGAAATATAAAATATTATTCTTGAAAACAAGTAGATCACTTCTGCTACATGCACCCTACATTATCCCGGTTTTGTATCAGCATAGTAACATTTCTGTAATTCATTATATTTGCATAAAGTTAACGTAATAAAGAATTAGTGCGGAAAGTACCCACTATCTTCAGAAACTTTATAGTTCACAAGGTGATTGGCCTTCAAAAAAAAATCTCTTAGGTAGCACAGCCTTCAGAAAATGCATCATAGTTTCTCAAGGCAAATACAAAAGAAAAATTACAAGTTTACATTAGTACACATATTCTTAACAAAATTTTAACATTTATGCTTAAAAAAATAGGTCCTGAAAAAACCCCTAAGCAATACCTACCAGTTGTGTACCACAAGATAACTCCAGCATAATGCAAACAAATTATAATAGTATATGATATTTAAGGGCTCTGGGAACCCTGTTAATAACCAGTCTCCCATCATAACTTAAAGAGGCAAATAGCCACGGGTCTGCTGAGGACCATTCAACTGCATATACACTATCTTCATGCTCTTCATAGGTAGCTATTACACTGTCCTGAAGGGGCTCTTTAATCCTAAAATTGAAAACAAACACCAAAAAAATAGTAAGGATTTGTGAACATACTTGATTTTAAAAGCAATATTAAGTATCACTAACATCTAGATACATAAAATCCCATTTGAAGTATAAGAATGAAGTAGGAGGTTCTAGGGAAATATTTTATACCATATGTTTGCATGAACTTATTTTTTAGATGACAGCAGAGTCAAGTCAGTACAAAAGAACCCATTTACAGGGACAAAGTAACTCTTACTGTAAACCTCAGTGCATTTTCTGTCTCTCAAAACCGACCCTAAGCATTTCTCTCTCACTCTCTAAAGCAAGTTAAACTATGTGGCATGATCTTAATGCACAGCTTTTTACCAACATCTTTTCTCTCATGCTATCATCCCTTCCTATCCCTTCCTCTCCCCCTTCACTGTTAAATGGATTCTTAAAATAATATATAGTCTTAGAGATACACAGTTAGGTAAGAAGTTGCAGTCCCTAACATCAGTCTCTCCTGCGCTGCCATCCTGGACCCATTCTCTCCAGAGTTATGGAAGGGGGATGGAGTCACCACTTGGAACTCTTTGATTTTTATCTTCCATTGCTAGAGTTACATCAGCACCAGATTCTCATCTAGTATTGTATACCTCACCTCTCACTGCAACACCCAAGCTCCTGGTCACCTACATCAGAGGAGAGACACATATTCCCTTCTGCATTGCAAATATTCAAGAGATTCAGACAGCTCTCTGAAGTCCAAACCACTCAAGAGTCATTGATTGTAGTCTGGTAACTGAGCACAGCCTTTCTTCCCTCCATTCCCAAAGCCAGTCTCTCCTCTCAGAACATCACTACAGCACACTATTCTGTACCTACAGGGTAGGGGAGTTTTCAGAGGATGATCTTAGAGCTCCTTCAGCCACAGAGAATCGTCTCTGTCTGACAAGAATCAGTCAGCCCTTCAGAGGCATTCGTCCACCTCCTAGAAACAGCTTTGTACTTACTACAGCTGCAATCGTCCTCATGGAAAGCAAAGCCAAAGAGCCTGGTGAATGCCACTCAATCATTTAAACAGATGCTGCTACTACAGAAATGAAGTGTTGTAACTGGTTGTGTTTTCCCCTTCCTGCTGCTCTCTGAAAGCATGCAGTTCTGCAATCACAAAGCCTGGATGGAAGCACAGTAGGATCTTTTGCAGGGTATCGCTGCCCCACCTAGCCAGCTGAGCCAGCTGTGAATCTAACACTGCAATTAAAACCCAATTGAGTTTAATGAAGAAACCAAAAGCAGACTCATACTGCAGAATAGCTTCAGATACGTATTTTCAAGGATTTTTACCATTTACTTGTGCTGCATTAAAGGTCAAGTAACCAAAAAAGGTCACAGCACAACCAACACCCAGCCCCTGCTTAACTGCAAAGAACAAGCTTGTTTTGCAGTTCTCCTGAATATGAACTTTGATACAAACCATCTAACAGCAGAGAGCTAACAAACACATACAGACACTTCATCTCTTGCAATGTGTTTTTCTAACTTCCTGCTAACTGACATGCCTGGGTAAGTGAAAGTTGGTCATGTCCCCAGACAGCAATGTGCTTCATGCAGTGCTCACCCACTTACCCACAACTCCATTATTCTGAAGGTTTCAGATGTCTCTCTGGATAAGCAGGGGAGTAATGCACAGTGCACACGGCTGTCAGGGGACACGACCGACTTTCAGTTAACCAGGAGTCTCAGTTAACTGAAGGTTGGATAAACAAGGACAAATAAGCTTCTAGATTACACCATTTTCTGTATGCTCAGAGTTGTTTCAGTGTTTCATTTAAATAACACAGTTCATCTAATTTAATTTACAGGAGTCATAGGGGAATGAGTGTTCAGGAAACAAGGCTGTAGAAGAACTTCTGTTTGGCATTTCCATTTATAACTGCAGTTTTTAATTGTCTTTTATTGTTGCCTAAACTCTGAATTTCCTCCTAGGTATGAAAGTAAATTTTGCACCTTCCCAGAAAAAGAGAGCATCCTATTCCACATGGTTCATCAGGCCAATGGCACAGCCTTGAGACAGCTATTGAGAATCTGAGAAAATCGTTACGGAAGTGATCATTTGGTGTAAAAGAGCTAAATACTATACAAGATAATCAGGATGGAAAAAAATCATCTCAAAACGACATGTGTCACAGGAACAATACAGAAGATCCAAAATAAACTGTCCAGGAGCATCCCTTACAAACATGATGAATGAAAACAGATTAGCCTTTAAATTATGCAATGGGTAATGAGCCCAGAAGGATTCTGCTAGTGGAATAAAAAGCAGAATTAATTTCATGTATGGGACAGACTGTTCTAAAAAATAAAAATAAAAAACCAAACCAAACAAACAAACAAAACCAACTAAAAACCAACCAACTAAACTAACAAAAAAAAACCACAAAAAACCACAAAAAAAAAGGAACAAAAAACCCAAACCAAACAAAAAAAAAAACACAAAAGGAGAAGAGTTTGTTTGTGACGAGATTTTTTCCTACAACAGGAGTCTCTTAGAGACAGACTACCTCACCTGATGCTAAGAGATTTCCAAGAAAACACCTCAGATTTCTCTGCATTTTTACTATGTGTCCTTTTTTTGGTAAACCAAGAATAGGCTGAGGACATTACTTTTGAATCTATATGAATCTAGAATACTTAGAATTTTTCTGTTCCTGTGCCATAAAATTATTTACTTACTCCCAATGAAATTTTACACATCTTTTACACATATTTATTTATTAAAGAATCAGCTCAGATTAACAAGAGTAGCTGTACAAAGCTGGACAGGAAGCAAACTTTCTTCTACACTACTTTAATATGTATAGTTCATGTTGTTGGCAGAACATGGAGGTACCTGCTTTTACATAAAAGCTGCAGATTATGGGTATAAAAATAGCGGTGTATAGGTATATATATAGCATGCATACATGTGTGCAAAACAGCTATGTACAGCATGGATAGCTATGCTATATAGCTAGTTCAGTGTACCACAGATGGAGGTGCTTGGCCTATTGATCCCATGACAGAGAGATAGTGCTGTGCAGGGCCAGCAGTTGGACTTGATAATCCTTGTGGGTCCCTTCTCACTCAGCTATTCTGTGACTCTGTGACTGTATTTGACAGCATACTTGGTAATCACTTGTTACGCCTGGCAAGCTTAGTAAGCTATTTTCTTCCTCGGCCCAGATCTTCTTGACCCTAAAAATGCTTCTGTAGTTTCTTGCTTTCCTGTTTTGAAGATTTTATTCTGACCAGACTGAAATACCTTTTCTTATATATGTTCTTGCATTGCATCAACTGATGATGCATCCCACTCCTCTGCCACCAAGAATTCACAGTATGAAATGTGCAATCTCTATCTACATCATGCATAAATTTCAGACCTGTGCCACACAGAGCTGAAAATGTACTGTGTTTTCTCTGTCGTTTTATACAAATAGCATGACCCCAACCAGCTTCTATGAAAGGAGAGAAGCTTTTATTTTAGTAGATAACTTGGAGGTTAATTGTGTTACAGATTCAAGAAAGAAGCCTGTTCAGCCTTGGATAATTGTTTTCATGTAGAAAGCTGTTATTTCCAATTACTTCTCATGCTAACAACCACTTAAGTTTGCAGTGCTTGCAATTCTGTTTTGTCACCACAGTGTTCAATAAAATATGGTTTTCAGTCAGCAAAAATCATTAATTCCTTATCACAGTCAAAATTAAATCCTCTTTAATCTAAAAATCACTATGAAATAGAAATGAATCAATAGAGCAGCAGCATGTACTGCAGCATCCAAAAATGAATCCTGAAAAGCATAGCACTGGATTCCAGAATAAGCCCATGGATGCACTTTTCTTTTGACCTCAAGAGAAAATTGTTTCTAGTAAGATTAGACAACATACTACTTGCTTTTTCAGTGTCTTAAAAAAAAGTCTGAACTCAAGTATGTTTATTCTTGAACACAATTTTTATGGATATTAATTGGCCATTCATACTATTCCAAACATAATATATTTTTTTTACTCAAAAAAGAGCTTCCAGAACTGCTTCTACAGGAAGACAGGAAAAGCATATTTTTATATAACAGGTTTCATAGATGTTCTAATATGCAAAATAAATTACGGAAGGTATACTTGCTGATGAGTTAAAGAAATAGTCCAGGAAGACCAGAAAGTTTTAAAGAAAACAGTCTTGGAACTGAGAAGTGCTGCTGCACTAGATTTTGCCCAGCTTCTTACACATCCAACAAAGTAAAGTCCTGAATCCTGGCATTCCCCAGACCAGAAATTATTTATTTCAATTAATTAGGTCTCTTGATTGATTCCATAGCATAATCCTATCACTACTAGGTTCCTCCAAGACATTAATACCAAAAGCAAAATAGCATCAAATTTAACACTACTGACAGCTGTGTGAAAATATCCTGAAAGCCTGCCTCAGCATGTTTGGCAAATACTTTTCAAAATATCAACGCTGACAAATCTCTCCTGAAGTCACAGATGCATATACAAAGGTGTTATGTTAGATCACACAGTTCATATGTAATATTGTGAAACCACATGATTTATTATTCAAAAAAACTCTAAACTACATTCCTATCACAAAAAGTAGAAACCACGACTTCTTTAGAAGAGACTTTCTTCAAAATCCTATTCTACAGAGAGGGCAGCCACCATCTTCTCTCTGGTCCCTTCCAATGGCTGAAGATGTTTCTACACATAACAGCTCATTAAAAACTTCACGATC
Organism: Pardalotus punctatus; assembly: GCA_013400915.1. Lineage (NCBI taxonomy): Eukaryota > Metazoa > Chordata > Aves > Passeriformes > Pardalotidae > Pardalotus > Pardalotus punctatus. Next base: position 66,254 of record VZTX01024060.1, on the reverse strand, counting down.
TCAAATACTTTTACTGGAAGAACTAATCCTTTACATCTCTCAGTTTTAAATATAAAATGTTGAGAAGTGCTTGTGTTAGATCTTCTTCTGTTTGTATCAAAGGATATTATGGCTAACATCTATGACAAAAAAGATGGAAACATAAGCCTTCAGGAAAAACTCTGAAACTGTATTTTCTAATAGGAATTTCTGGTACAATCTTCAAAGGATAACAAAGATTATCATTACCTTAGAATATATTCTCAAGAAATTTAACATAAGGCAGAAGGCAGCATACTGACCTTAGTAATCAGTTCTGCCAGTCAAAACAGCAAGTATCTTAAGCCCATAAACCCCAAAGAAATCTAAGGGAGCTGGTAGCTCATACTGCAAAATTAATGTTTAAGGATGGCTTCCTTTCCAGGACTGATGTATAAACTCAAAATGTTATTGACTGTATAAATCTTTTCATTGTTATGGATACCGAATAGGCTTTTTCTCTTAAAGAGCAAGTCCTCTGTTACCAGCTGAGCCTTGTCACAAAGTTCTGCCCACAGAAGTCATGAAGAATGAAAACAGTGCTGTAGATGCAGCATGTACCTTGCTACTGGTGCTCCTATGATAGCAAATATTCTTCTCATGCTGTGTATCACCAGCATACCAGACAGAGACCTACACAGATCAAAATTTAAACCTACAGGGCAAGCAAACGTGTTGGAATAACTGAAGAAAAGGAATCCTGATTGGCAAGTAAAGATAGCCACACTAGACTGCAAGAACCTAGTAGCTTTTTTTTATTGTTAGGAAGAGCAATGTAGAATTAAAATTACTATCAGAATAATTTAATAAAATAACATATAGACTCACTCACTAACATCAGGATTTTGGATGACCAAAGACTAGGATATAAGACAGTCACCACCACTTTTAGGAGGAAGACAGTTCCCAATGCTCTCCCAATATCTTACAGGGAGCTGACAGTCACTTTCAGGAGATTTAGAATTCAGGTGAGTTCAGTGCTGCCGGGAGAAAGTTCTTGCCACAACAATGCAAAGCCACTAAAGAAAGAGGTCAAGGAGAAGCCTGACAACTGCACCCACAGATGTGGAACGATCCCATGTTTTAGAAGTTTTGTTCAAACTCAAGCATTGAAAAGCACTCCTCATGTTCTTACCCAGGCACATTAGCTTTGTTTTGGGGAAGAGACCTAAATGAACCCCAAGTATTCACCCTCATCTGTTCTACTTTCATTTATTTTGTACACTTTTTTCTACCTCTGGATCAAGGTGCTAGAAACTGAACTACTACAGCATTTCATTCACTATTTCTCTGCTGGTTTTTTTTTGTTGTTTTTTTTTTTTTTTTCCATATTTGAACTGTGCATTAAATAATCCAGACTCAGGACTTGACCAGAATATAGCATAGCTGTCCTCTGGCTACATGCCCACACCTCTTCTCTGTGGACAGCTCCATCCTCTTAGACTACCTATTTTCAGTGGTGGCTTTGGGCTTCCCATACAGAAAGCACTGAAGCCTTTCTTTATTCAGTACAAGAAAACAAACACAGTTGGCATGTTTCTCCTAGACACATTGCACAAAAGCCGTGCATGCACAGCTGGCATGTTTTGGAACAAACAAAAACATAGTTAGTGAGAACAGATAAACTCAAGAATATGGCTGATAACAAAAGAAAACCCTACATGGAAGAATCAGAAGTCTTGAAAGATCATTCAGAAGGCAGTAAGTGTCCCTGAACTATGAATAGTCAGGGGTTAGGAGAATATCAAGGGGAAGTACACCTCCTTTTCCTGTTCTCATAATTTTTCCTCCTGGCTACTATAAAACACATGATACAGGCTAGGAAGACCTTTGACATGATACAGGGAAGCTGCTCGTTCTTACATATTTGTGATTGATGAGAGAAATAACAACAGCAGCAGTTAAAAAGCAGGGAAAAGACAGCAAACTAGTTGCTTTGATCCAGATCAGCAGTTAAGAGGAATTGAGGGTCACTTGATTTCAACAAGAGACAGATCTCATGTAACACTCCTAGCTATATTGCTTATTCAAGCATGTTCTGATCTCTAAGATGGGAGCAGACAGGTCCAAGAAATAAACACATATACAGGCCAACACTGAAGGAAGAAACCACTATGAAGAAATTCTTAGGAAGAGTGGAATACAGCAACTTTTAGTTTGTCTATTCATTATGCAGTGAACTTGAATTCTTTTATTTTTTAAAAAAAATTTTCTTCAAATAATTATTTGCAGTTGAGAACCTTAAAAACTAGGCAACTATCGCAGCAAATTTGGCAAGAATAATTGAGTGGGCAGACTCATGCATAGTTCTACACAGTTGAACAAGGAAGGGTTAAAATGACATATTATTTGCATTTTTCTCCAACCAAGAAATACAGTAAAAATTACGAAATTTACTCTGAAATATATTAAAAGTTAACAAGTCTTAATCTCAGGAAGAAGCCTTAACTGTGTAGAACAGTATTACAAATCAGTGTTTTCAAAATATGGGGACTTCACTAAATAGAAAAAAACAACAATTCTTTGAAGATACAACTGGATGTACTCATCATTTTTGTGTTTAATCCAAGGAATATTTTTACAATTTATTGTATTCCGGACAAATAAAATGCAGAAAGAGCATTTTCCTTTCTTTCCACTTGGTATTTCAACTTTTTGAGAGAGATATCTGGTACTCAGTCTGAAAGTGACTGGCTAGTGACACTACCTGTACAAACACATGCTCTTCCTGGTGTATTTCAAGATACACTTGAAAAAGACAATCTCTCTTTCAGTATTTGTGTGCTGTTTAACAACAAATCAGATGTTCTCCAAAACAGGATCAAAATGGACTTCACGAGAATATTAATACTTTCTTGAAAGTCTAGAACATACCCAAGCAAAAAAACCAAACATGCCCCTCCTCCACTAAACCATACAGTGAAAACCAGTATTTTACAAGAGACAGTACCCATGGAATGGTGCAACAGACTCTTCACAGAGGCCTCCAGGAGGGTATCAGAGCCAAAGTATTTGGCATTAATGGTTGACTAACAAGAAGCACTCCAAACAGCTGTTACGCCCTACTTCATTTGTGCACTCAGAACTAAACAGGCATTCATTTGGCAACAGTTCAAGGCTGGTGAGCAGCTTGCAAACATCCTTCTGACTCAACTCATAACGAGGGGGCGGAAGGGGGGAGCCCAAAACAAGACTTTCACAGTAGCAAGCAAAGGTTACAAAAGCTAATGTGCTTTCCCAGGTTTTACAGAAAACCGAGGAGAAGCTGAAAAGCACATATTTAAAAAGCAAATGCAGAATTGATACTCTTGTTGTCTCTGGGAACAGGCAAGGGCTCTACATCATTACTATACAAGTCATTCGTGATGTGGTTTACATCCATCCCATACCCATAGGAAAAGATGCATTTGTTGTATTGCATTGGATTACTTTGGATTCAAAAATTCCTATTCTAGAACAATGACTTGTGCTTTAATGAGGCAACCTATACACAGTCTATAATCCACAGAAATTCAGAATTCCAGATAACCTATTACACAATGTCTGTCAGAATGCTATTTACTTGTGATGTTATTTTTAATGCATTCCCACCATGTAAAAAAAAAATGTGGTCTCTTTTCACATTTCCACTAATGCTATTTATCTTCCATCCAGAATTGAATAAATTGCAATCTCCAGCCAAAGATAAGGAACCAAAAGATGTCCCTGCCCATGGCAGGAGGGTTGGAACTAGCTGAACTACCCTTTCCAACACAAACCATTCTTTGACTCTATATTTAAAATACTGTAACTCAGCTACATTCTAGAATGTAAGTATATACTGCTGATGTGAGCAAATTTTTAGGTACTTAATTTGATACTCTCATTTTTCAGGTACTTACTTCACCTAGAGAAAATCTTGTAAAGAAATGCAGTACATTTAAAATTAACCACTTCTATACATGGAATAACTTTCTTATTTAGTATTGAAAAAGAAGAGTTTCTAAGTCCTTTAAATAAAGCCAAAACATTAAAACTATTTGGCGCAAAACTACATCTTTATTAATAAAATTAAGGTTCAAGAGCAACCTTCAAAATGCAAGTAGAGAAGTAAGCTAAACTTTATTTAAAATTTTAGCTGAAACATCTAGCAAACACAGCTGAGCAACTAGGGGATCTTTTTCGTAATTTCTTTGATCCTTATCACATCTGACTATTCTTTATTTTAAAAGATTGTTCAGGAGTTAATCTCCCTATGCCATTGCAGACAGCTTTGCAGAGCTGTCCAGAGAAGGGCAATAGAACTGGTGAAGGGTCTAGTGCGTAGTCATATGAGGAGTGGTTAAGGGAGCCGGGGTTATTTAGCCTGGAGAAAAGGAGGCTCAGGGGTGACCTTACTGTTCTCTGTAACTGTCTGAAAGGAGACTGTAGCCAGGTGGGGGTTGGTGTCTTCTCCTATGCAACATGTGACAGGAGAGGACACAGCCTCAAGCTATTGCCAGGGTAGGTTTAATCTGGACATTAACAGAAATTTCTTCGCAGAAATTGGAATGGGCTACCCAGAAAGGTGGTGGAATCACCATCCCTGGGGGTGCTCAAAGAAAGACTCGATGTAGCAGTCAATGCCATGGTCTAGTCAACATGGTAATGCATAGGTTGGACTTTGATCTCAGAGGTCTTTTCCAACCCAATTAATTCTGTAATTCTTTGATTCACTTTGTAAAGGAAGTGTTTGTTGAAGATCATTGCGAACGCTAGTCACAAAATTAGAAAGCCTTGGCCCAACAGAACTACAGAATCTACAGAACACCCTATATGCACACAAAGACTTGTAAAAACAAGCATCACATACTGCACAATGAAAAAGCAGAACGCACACAAAAATTGTGTACAAAAAATATTATTTTAGCATTTCAGTTACTTCTTTACTAAAACCCCATCCCTCCAAAATTCACAAGCAAAATACATGATTCCACACAAACCAAGTGGATGGGTTTGCAAACATTTGCCAATAGCATGCACCATTCTCTACCAAGAGTGTTGAAACCAAGCTTCTGCTTTCCTTGACCTAGGTCTGACGAATTGTTGGGTTCCAGAGCAGTTAGATAGTAAGAGCAAAAATTAAAAAAAAAAAATAAAAA
>VZTX01024060.1:40743-61087 GCA_013400915.1 Pardalotus punctatus | reverse complement strand
AAAAAAAAAAATTGTTTATACTTCCTTTCTTCTGCCTGTGCAGAAGCTCATCATTAGACTAGTAACACTTCCTAAGGGTTCCAAGACATACACAGAAAATACAAAAGCATATTTTCAAATTCTCACTTAACCCAGATTATTCCACATTCTTGACCTGAACCAGAGCTCCCTTAAAGCAAATCTTTTCACCAATCCAGTGGACTTTAGGACTGATCCTCAGCATCACCATTCCCTTCCTACCAGTGAACACGGAGTGATCATGCCAATCAGATTTAAAGAGTGTGTTCCACCCAAGATGGATTAAAGAAGAATTAAGTGCGAATTCAAACTACTTACCTGAAAGGCCTGTATACAAAAATCCTAGTCAGCAAAAAAATAGCACGTAAATCATTACAATGAAAAGACAAATTATAAGCATCTGCATAAAACTCAGGAAACTTCATACTTCTCTTCTTGATGCTGGTCCTCTTGGTCACTGAGTTCATCATCATCTACCATATGCCCAAATGGTTCAGAAGAAATTGATACCATATTAGACAGGATAACTCTGCTATCACTGCTTCCTGTAAGGATCAGCTGATCATGAGAATGATTGTATCTGACATTCCAGACCCTAAAAAAGTTAAAGCAGAAAGAACAAGAGGCTATTCATGGTAGGTAGTGCATCACTGTTAAACAATTTTTTTTAAGAGCAGCACTAAAAATTGATCTTTTCAATGTTTTAAACATGCATAGAAGTAACACGCCTCATTTCAAAAACTGGTTTTTTGCCATATTCATTTGGCTTTTAAGCTTCCGTGTCATCTGTTTTCTGAGGTGCTTTTAAAATTCAACAAATAAGTTTAAAAAAAACCCAAAAAACAAATCACACCATTCAGTGGTATAATTCCTTGAGGGTACACCAATTCATTGTCGACTAAGTCAGATAAATACTTAAGTCCTAAATATAAAAATTTCCCCACAGCAAAATATGGATTAAAAATAGCCTGTTAAACAAAAATCTCACAACATTCTTACAGCGAAGTTTAAAATAGATCCTAAAACAAATGTAGGATTATATTTCTCTTCAATTTTTACATTTTACATATCAAGTCAATACCAAACCTCTTATGGTTCTTGTTTTATTCTTTTTCTTTGAATATTCTAAAGAAAAAAAGTATAAATTATGCTTCTGTTAATTCATATCTTCATTCCCCTTAAAGTAGCTTTAGGGTCTGGATTTATTTTGCAAGAATTACTCCAACCCAAATTTTATAAAATATGAATAATTCATCTTTTCTTAAGCGCTGAAATTCGCAGACATCAGACAAGATTCTCTCCTTACTCCAGCCACAGGCCAGTGCAGTAGATAGAGGCTCTAAATGTTATCTCAGAGAATAAAATGACTCACTTGCATATTCTGACTTAAGGACTGTGAAGAGCATAAGAAAAGTGGAGCTGCATTACAGAACATTTCAACCATTTGACAACAGAAGGATGGATGGCAGCTGCTTTACTGCACATCAGGTGCAGCGCATCAGGCTCCATTTGGGAAGGCACAGCAGTGTCCCAGCTGGGCCCCATGGGCCAAGCCGAGTGCTGTGCTTCTCAAAGGTGTACCCTATCTCCCAACAATGTTAACGACAGCTTCTTGCCAATTAGACTAACTTCGTTTGAACTCTTAATTTACAATTACACAAGGAACACTGACATGTTGGAAATTTTCCTCTGTGCAAAAAAAAATATTATTCACAATAGCACAAACATAGTTAGTTTGCATTGCTCCTAAACGGTAAAATAATTAGCTGAATAAATTACGTAAGCCAGCCACCCGCAAAACAGCATGCAGATAATTTGTTCTACCAGTGGGAATGCTCCTCTAGTGTCTTCACTGGTTCAGTGACATTTCTTGTGTCCCAGAATTTCACCTTGCAGTCATCTCCACAGCTAGCCAGGTAATATTGTTTATTGGGATTAAAGTCCAGGTCTCGTACCAGCTGTCCATGTGCATTTTCTATACAATATATCTGCCTGCAAAACAGTAAAAAAATTAAATCGTCTATAAAAAGCTAACTGCACTCCACCTACAGGAATCTGTTTCCCTGGAAACTTGCATAAAGTCCTTAGCACCCACAGACCTCAAGCTCCCATTGCTAGTGCAGAATTTAAGGAATTCCCAGCTCTTAACAACAGTGAATTGTAAAGATTTCTCAGCTGGGTTTGAATCTTTGCTCTTTCCATGTTTGTTTCCGTTAGGAGCATCTGGAGTTAAAAGGAAACAGCAGTTCCAGATGATTCTGCCACAGCTCTGTAACAACTGTTATATTCCTCTGCAACTAAACCACAATAGTTTCAGACAAGAACTTCTCCACCCAAGTAGTTATACTAATTCCCTATTTATGACATCTACTTCTTCCCTGTAGGAAAAGCTGAGATGCAAAGGTTGCAACAGATATCAACAGCTTTTTATTACTGCTCTGTATTGAATTTACCTTCTTGAGCTCTTGCATTTATCACTAATTTACCTGTGGCCCTTAAGCTACTCAGCCAGACACATACTCATCCATCTGGACCACTGCAGAAAATATCTGTAGTACTGCTAACAACCTAGCATGTCTATTCAAAACATCATGTGCCATGAGTTTGTTTCCCTACCTCGCCTTTTAAACTTGGAGTTTGTCTGGGGTTTTTCGTGTCTACTATTGTGTACCAATTTTCTCAAAGCCACAAATAGATCATCTAAAGTTCTGCTTAGACTTCACCATCTCCTCCAATCTTCACTAGAACTTTTCAACACTTCATGAGCTTTTCTTTCTCTTCAAATGAGAAATGTTTCTCTTCAGTAAACATACTGACCAAAACTTCCTATTTTGTGTGAAAACTTCATAATCTTATGGTCTTCTGTCAAGGTCAGACTGTTAATGCCTAATTACTAATACAAAGAAAAATGGCCCCATAAGGAGAGATTAAAAGTGTATCAGGCCTATACTAAGTCCTATCCTGACAGTTCTGGCAGTCACGAGTGAAATTACTTAGATATCTAGCATCAATACTCTTCTCAGAGCTTGAAAAGCTAAGGATATCATTCAGATATGCCTTTCCACCAGATGCTCCAGGAGTTGAATTCAAGCTTCCCCTTAATTTCTTAGAATATGTGTATGGCAAAAATTTTAAATCTCAAGCATGTTTGATGCAGTAAAACACCTTTCTCCTCCTTTATTGCACCTTTCACTTTTTTCTTGCATTGCGCATAAAGATGTGTGTAAGGGCTTAAAAATACCACTGTCCACTGTATATTCAGTACTACTCATCATGAAAGCCTTTACCCCAACTAAACTATTATTCTGACCATTTGATCCCTTTCCCCCCCAAATACAAATATTCTTTTCTTCACCTTTTATCCTACGTATGGCACTAATACATACACTATACTTCCCACTTACATCCTAAGATTAATGCCAGACCACATGAACATTTTCTCCAACTATTGGCTCCATCATCTCATATTATTCTTCCCACATATTATTTAGAATTTAGCCTTGGAGTCTGAATTTTCCTGATAAAATTCTCTCTCTAAATCCAATCAGCCTAGTGTCTGTCTTCCCTGCTTCACAAGCTCTTCTCTGCTTAAAACTGCTGCTTAGTCAAGTCTAGGACTCCTCCTGCCAATCTCTTTTTTCCCCCCTCCCCTTTTTTGTTTGTTATGTCCAAAAGAATGTACTCTTTTGTACATTCTTGCAGCTATCATAACCACACTCTACAGGAGCAGCTATTGCAGCTACTTCTAGTATCTCTCTTCTCTTTGCTGGTAGAAGAGTTTTCTGCCCTTGATTCCTCCCTCTCCCCTTATTTTACACTTATTATACAGCCACAGTTTATACTCCCCTGACTTTAAACTCCTATTTCTAGCCTAACTAATTATTGTGAAATATTCACATAATAGACATATTATAGCAGAATTGAAGATGAGACTTAGTCTTGCACATACTTTTTGATCATACTGCAAACAGCTCTTTGGCATAGCCTAGCAATCAAACTGGTTTAAGGACTATCTACCCTGAGCTTCACTTAAAGTAATTGGAATTGTGGGGTTTGTTTCAGTTAACCAAGCCACCCCTTTCACTGAAGATCTTGTTAATATCCAGACTATCTAGCTTTCATAGAAGTTACTCAGAGAATTCCTTTACGCAAGATAGATATGCTTCTTCTAATGAGACACAGTATGATGCAGACTTTAAAATATTTAGTATTTTCTCTTCAAAACACAGGCATTAGTTTTAAGATCTGCACACTGTATGTTAGAAATTGGAGGACTGCAAAAACATCACAGAAAAAGCAAATTAATAAAACCCCTTCTCCTTTGCACTCTCTTTCCACTCTTATACATGTCATTTAAGAGAGTCTTCATAAATCTAAGTACAGACATCTACATAAAGTTAGATTTTTATATATCATTTTACAAGGGAAAGAACAGGACTTTCAAACCCAATGATACATACACAGTAAGTGACTTTTAATTATTGTATTTTTAGCTTTCCTTAATTAAATAAATCTTTTTGGCAGAAACACACAAGACTAGCAAACAAGGGATTTATTGCTACAACTCTGAGCTGGCAGGAACCACTGAACTAAATTTAAAGTCATCGCCCTTTAAGGCAACAAAAGTTATTACAAGACATCAGTCTTCTCGGTTTAGTGATAAATTACTATGTGCTAAGGGGATAAAGCGTATTTTAAAAAAGCTTGCAGAGGCTTTAGTAGTCATGGCAACAGATGTGCACAACATCACTCCTTTGCTTATCAAAATCACAACTAAGTAGGGGGGAAAACACCTTATTAAGTATATTCAAAGCTTTTATTTAGTTATGATTTTGATAGATTCAGTGATTTCTTACTAGTATGCTACAACCTTTAATATAGTATAGAATGCTTTGTTAAAATCAGAAGTGAAGAGTGAACATAACCTGTGAATTGCCTTCAAAGATTAAAAGTCACTTTAAATGCTATGAAGACAGTTCATAGCATAGTCAGGATTGTTGTTAAATCATTATCAGGTTGAATTACAAAACAGCTTCATACACGTAATCCCTATGTATTGAACAAATCCTCATGAGACTAGTACACAGTTCAGTAAAACTCAATACACAAGTTAGAATTGAAGCTGAGGGGAATACCAGAGAAAACTCTGCGAAATCGTAACTATATCAGCTATATAAGCCTTTCTATTCTTTCTATATACTATAGGTTCCCACATTTCTTATCATTTAAAAAAAAAACCAAAAACCAAAAAAATGCTAGGAGCAATGAAAAAAATCTGTCACCAAAGGAGATTGTCTTTTTTAGAGAACATGACTGCAAGCTCTCCTTACCTCATGCTTCTTGTATCCCACCCTCGGACAGTGGTATCGTTGGCTGTGGCAATCTGGGTACAATTGTGGTGTGGACTCCATCTTCCTGAAGTAAATTTTAATTGTCCTTTCCCTTCCAAGGCTGCAGAACTAGAGAGCTAAAATAATGAAACAAAGCTGGCAATGTTTCTAAATAAAACACTAAAATGAAATTAGTTACAATGAAGACAAAGCTGCTCAACAGCCTACTTCTCCAAGTGCAACAGACTACCAAATCCAAAGACTGAAAGAAAAATGTTTTTAAAAAAGTAAAAAATCCCAAAAAATATAAGCTAGAACTGATTTTCGATCACTAATTTTTACAAGGCTTATGTGGTGTAATGTATTCAAAAATATCAGAAGTACTATACTATTCTATAAACAATTCTATAAAACAATTTCAGATCATTGTTGAAACAATAGTTAGACAATATGGGCATGCTGCACAGCTTTGTAGCTGCCACAGACACACACACACACACAGACACACAGACACACAGACACACACACACTTAGCTTCATTACCAGTCTTACAAGATTTTTTCCATGTCAAAATGCCAAATTGTATCTGTAGTAACAGAATTACAGTGTCAAAGACTTTTTCATAAATGTATAGCAGCTTTTAAAAATGAAAAAAAAAACAAACCAGAAATCAAGGCCCAGGTGCCCATGTAATCACATACATGCCTGTTAAAATAGCAGTAGATACTAGATAACATATCTACAATCTGTGAGATATAAAGGTTTCAGTTCCAAAACCAAGCTTGCATGTCATTGAGCAGACAGCTCTGCATTTCCACAGTTAATGAAAAGAAGGTCCAAAGTAATCAACTTTCTCTTTGAAGTTATATAGCAAGTTATCCCCCAATTCCATGTGAACATGGGGGAAATTGAAGCTGCTGACACTGCAAATTACTTTTACTTCTAATCACTTACTGAAACTGTCTAATACCTAAAGAGGAGGAGAAAAACCAAAATATTTGCATTTAATCAGATATAAAATCTACACAAAGTTCAAGCAGCTACATGGACAGCAGACTTATCTGGTCATCTTTCACACATCTTTTATAGTTCAAAATGTTTCATTACGAGGTATTTCACAAAAGCAGATTACTGCACTGCATCTTCTTGGATCCTAATCAAACAAAAAGATTCTATTTAATAGTAGATTTCTCAGCAGAAATATTATGCTTTTATGGATGAAAAAGGCTAAAACATACAAACGGTTTACGTAAACTGGAACTGACACCACCAGAAAAATATGCTGTCAATACGAGACTGCTTAAATCTATTTGTATATTGTATAAATGTTCATGGATGTATTTTGCTTAATTTTTATTACTACAACTCCACCAAGAATATCCTATTTCTTAGCATTATGATTAACAATCTAGAAATTACAACTAGATTTTTTTAGATTTTTTTTTTAAGAACATGGAATGCCCAGCATGCAAGATCATGTATTGCTCATGTGTTAATGAATAATGTAACACCAGGGCCAAACCTACCCCTCTAACACCATTCCTCTTCAAGAACAAATAATGCCTGAAAGTCTTTCTACAACTTGCAGGTTTTTGATAGAGATAAAAAACACTGCACAGAACACTGGACACCGGATAATAAAATTCACTTTTTATTTTTTGACACACACTAGATTCCAGGCACAAGAATATTCATAGCTTGTGAAGGTGATTTCAAAAATTAAACTAAGTTTCTTTGGTAAGCACACTTGGCCATTCAAAGCTCAGACTAGAGGCAGGAAAGGAAATGTTAACACTGACAGTAAGATAGTACCAACAAAGAGAATATATCTTATCAGGTATTTCCAAAATCTGCTCTTGAGATGGAAAGCATCACAAGTTCAAAATACGACTCAGGGCAGAGAGTCTTTGTCAGCAGTAGACAATACTTTCTCCAGCATTCCAGACATATATGCATATATTTAAGTTTTCTCATTTCAACTTTTATAATGTATACTACTATAAAAAGATCAAATATTTCTTCTTTGCAATCAAAAGTTTAGGGTTATATACTGTGCTATTTCTTAACAACATAGGAAAAGAATCACATATATGCTAGATGGGCCAATTCATCCTTGCCTTTCCAAGCAATTCGTAAGTACTTGCAGGAATTAAATGACATCTTTCTTTGTATGGATGTCCAGCTAATTATACAGCCAAGCTCTTAATAAACTCAACCTTCTTTTCCATGTTGCCTATGAAGCTGAAAGCAACTGCTTGGATTTAAAGGACAATTTAGAGATAAAGGAGAGAAATTTTCATAGATAAAATGGAATCCTTATGTAACAGAAGGAAGTCTGCAAGTTTCCTTCTCAGAAATCCAAGAAATAAAGGAAACAAAGTTGAATCACAAATGCAGCTTCAAAAAAACTTTAGCTGTAATTTCATACTTAAATATATGGACAGGTAAACAAGCGTTCTTTTTATTTTGAACTCTTTCCTCCACTTCTTTAAAGGTAGAAAAGCTGACTACAAAAGGAAAGGAAAGCATGACACAGGTGTATTTTAAATATTATTCTTGCATGAAGATTAGGATCTGTACTTCCCAGAAGATGAAGACATGCAGGTGTGAGGGCCTCACTGAATACTGAAGGTAAACAATTCATTGTATTATTTTATAAACACAAAATGTGACTTACATTAAGGAAAAAAAAAAGGAATAGAGTAAGACTGAATGTCTCCTTTTAGACAATAAAATAAGGAATTACTCTTGCAATGCGCAAGGATCACACTGATTTCAGAAAAGAAGTCTGGAGAAAATGAAATCTGGAACAGTGTAAAATGATTATTTGAGTATGGATGGATTTAAAACTATTCCTAAAAGCTTAGCTGGAGCAATGCCTAAATCTGATGACACAAGAACAACAATAAAAGGGCAGTATGATATTATACTACAGTTGCATGAGAGCAACACTTTGAAATAAGAATAAAATCTTCTGAAAAAAAAAAATAAACAATGTAACATGATCAGAATAGAACTATTTATATTATCCTCTATGAAGGAAGGGGTCTTACAAAAGCAAAGTATCTACATATGAAAAAAATCTATCCTAGGATATCCCAGATATCAGTCCTCAGAAGGATTGATTTCTGTGTACTCAAATGAAAATATCAATTACTCCAACATGTTTTTTTTCAAAATATCAAGCACTGAGGCTGATTTTTCTGCTTCAAAATTTGATTACATAAGGGCTGACTTTGAAAGAGGAAAGGATAAGGCAGTATCATTCAAAAAAACACAAAAGCCAATATATATTAAATATTAAAGGGTACAGAAATTATCCAGAAAAACCACAAGCAGCATGGAGACAGCAAACCAATTGTTCATGCTCTCTGCCAAGAAAAGAGCTATGGGCCACTGAGGGAAGCCTGCAGAAGATTCAAGAGGAAACAAAAGAAAGTCATTTTTTACCCAATTGACTCCTTGACAAAAGATGTATGGATACACAAAGCTTGCTTGTGACCATGAACGGAACAGGAAAGTACTTGGAAGAAATATATGTTAAGGGCTACATTGAGTAGACAAACCCAAGCAGACTACTTTGAGATTGCCATAAAAAAAGCATGAGTGTTTTTCTGACTTGTTGACAGAAACAAAAATGTGGATGATGATTGTAAATTGAGTTCAATTCCTCCATCTGTAGGCAACCATGCCACATAGTCCTTTCACAACTGTTCTTGACTCCTGAACCATCTTAGTTAAAACTATTTGCCTTTTCAAATAGCCTCATCATATTGGCAGCTCAGAGCTATTCTCAGAATAGCTAAGTAACAGAACCCACATATTTTTAAGTGCTGAATTTCTACATTACAGTAAGAAAATATTTTTATTCCTTAAACACAAGTTTTCTTCTTTATATTACAAAAATTAAACATATCCCCTGAAATATACTGTTATTCCTATATAATGATGATGCATTCCAAATTCTGTCAGCAATAATTTTCATTACTTTACTCCTACTTCTATTCTATTGTTAAGGAGACCATTAAATAAAATAGATTCTATCTCTAAGAGCTGGGTTCTATTCTCATTCTGATACAGTAATTTCCCTTTTATTTTTATTCAGTTTTCTGCCCTCCTATAATTAATCTATGTTTACTCTAGTTGCAGTAATAATGGGGCACTCTAAAAAATTCTCCACTAAATTCCACAAGGTATTTCCTGCCTTGAGAAACAGCAGCTATCTTGCGAAGAAAGCATCTCATGCCTCCTCCTAGCATCCTTCTGTATTTGGATGCATCACTTTTATCCAGATAGCCCTTGAAATCTTCCCCAAAATATATTCTGCCTTGCCTGGAATGCCACAGATAGAGGTATTTTCTGTTGTTCTGAACCAAGACCACATGAATGCTGCAAAGTAATCCAGAAGGAACATGAAATCTAGAAGGAATCTAATTAATAATTTGGACTTAAATTATCAAAACCACGCCTCTATTGTGAAAATATATGAAAACTAGAAAAATACCTAGATTTTAATGTCTCCATTCCATTCTGTTGCACTCATCTGATATGCCAAACATACTGCATTTACCTGAGGAAGAGTTCTAGCAATTTGTTGACATCTGACCTCAAATGTGTACACAGAAATATTAACTGTCGTCTGCTCAGCAGACTCTACCCACACCTTGTGGATTGTTTGGGCTTCTCCTGGGTTCAGCTAACGATTATAAATGGCAAAGAATAGCTAATTTAATTGCAAAAGGTAATGATGCAGTGAGCATAAGATTAGTTTCACCTCAGAAGGTAATGTCCTCAAAACAATAATAAAGGGAGTGATCAAAAGGACAGGAGAAGCTTGTCTTAATGTAAATACCGGCAAATTAAATAGCTGTAAGGAGGAAACAAGTTAGCAAAAAAAATTGAAAGAAAAAAACAAAACCCCAAACCAAAACGAACCCAAACAAACCCACTGAACTGTATAGTAAACTACGGTTAGTAAATGTTTCCTATCCCAAGCTGACCATATAATTCAGAGAAGGAACACAGCAATAATTTTATTAGCAAGAAGCCCTGAAAGTATTGGGGACTATAAAATGCTTCAGGCTAATTTTTTAATGAAACAATGAGACTTGTAAATCACAGGCAGATACAGAAAAGGAACCAAATAAGACTGAACTTTTGATCAACGTAGAGAAGCAATAATTTTGGCAAAATTCTAAAGACACATATGTTTTCAGTTTTTCACAACCTTTTCATAAACATGAAAAATCCAGAAAGAGTAACATTTGGTTTACCTCTTGCCATTAAAATTGCCTATAGTATGTACCTATGCAAAAAAGGGAAGCAACTGAAATGTGTTGTAAAAACAGGAAGACCGGTTATGCACCAGTATAATGAATACCTCCTTACCTCTATTACCTGATACAGATACAGTGGACCAGATCTTACTTTTAGTTAATGATGACGATGTTATTCAACTTGAACACCATCATGTTTTTGACAAAAAGGGAAAACAATTCAAACACACTGACAGTTCTATTATTTTAATCCTAGGCTCTTGATTTAATGAGTTACAATAATGCATATACACACACTGAAGTATACTGTTATTTTACTTATAAATCTACAGCTACATGTATATTTTGTACAGACATTCTCAGCAACCCCTACAGAAGATACAAGTTTACTAGTGTTGAGGAAAACATACAGTGGAGGTAGCTTGGTGTGCAGCTGCAGTGCCAGCTGCAGACTGAGCTCTGGGGGGTGGGGAAAAATGAGACAAGAGGCTGGCAAGAGGTGCTGACCCTCTGCTCAACAAAAGGTGCAGGGTCCTGTGTCTCCAGCCAGGTGACCAGATGCTCAGGGACACAGCAGGAGCTGAGGACTCAGAAGAAAGACCCCAGAGTTTGGCTGCATAGACTGGGAGGATATAAAACCCCACGGTTTTCGTTGTTCAGGGTCCCTCAACAGAGGCACCAGCCCAAGCTGTTGTTTTGCTATTGCACCATGATTAAACCACTTTAAGGATGGAAAGGACTGAGATTCTGCTACGGGAAACCTGGTCTGTATGAGGGTGGGGTGTGCAGGGAGTCAAGCAGGGACCTGTCAGCCCACTGGAGCTGCCCAAAGGCTCGGGCCATGGGAGTGTGACTGCCAGAGTGGCTCCCGCATGGTCAGACAGCGAAGTTTCCTTAACACCAGCCCCCTCCTGCTTAGTCACTGCCTGCTTGAACCAAACTGCATGTTAGGTGATAAGACATCAGGTGGCTAAGAGATTCCAAAAACGGACAACCTTTCATCTTAATGAACAGTAAAGACAACTTTTCTTGTCATTTACATAATCTCTATGTATCTGCATATACAGAAAACGTTGTGGAGTTTTTAAAAATTTGTTTTAACATGCAAGACCTGATTTTTTTGCTTGAGGCTGTTCTGCATCTGTTTTCTAGGCAAAAAAAAAAAAAAAGCTCTTTTTATTAATATCTCAGAAAAGTATCTCTTTACATTCTGATCAAAAAGCATTAAAATACAAATCATGTGCTTTTTGGAGTTATGATATATTATGCATGCAACAATCCCTTATAAACAGGATATTCACAGAAAAGAAATCATTATTACACCAACAGCTCATTAGCCTACAAACACTCCTTGTACATGGTGACAACCAAATGGAAAATATATGTACTGCTTACCCCTACCAAAGCTATCTTTTTTATAACCAACCTGTTCTCACAGATTTCTCTCACCTTCCAAAGACGTGTGCAAAGGACGGGGCAGAGTGTTGATTTTTGGAGAAGGGTTTTACTTGTTTGGTTTTTTTTAAGAGAAGGCCAATTGTGTAACAAAACATTGCTTGTTTTTCTTCATTGCTCTTTGTAACTGTCAGTCCTATATATTTTTTGCTAATATAAAATTGCTACTGAATAACAGTTATCATTTTCCAGCCATATATAGATTTTAACAGGGAGTTAATAACTTAGTAAAGAGGTAACCTTCAAAGATTTCAGAAATACACCACAGTTAATTCTAGTCCTGAAAAAGCCTCTGATACTGGATTTCAGTTTATCTTAATTTTCATTACTAGAAAGTCTATAGCAGGCCTCTTAAAAGAGAAGCTCATGCTTTCCTCAGTCTTGTTCAGCTGGACTCCAGTTAGCTCAGGAATCCACAGACATGTTTGAGACAAATTTTTTGCAGACAAATATTCAACATTCAAAATTTACAAGAATTCCATTCATCTCAGAAGAGATTCACTGGGCTAAAGATTTTGATGTGTGGAAATATGTTTTCGGCGAGTCAAGTTTCAATGAACTCTATCAAACCTCACTTTAAAAGCAGTCACTGACTTTGTATTGAAGTAAATATCATCTAAAAACAACTCATAATTGATGGAGCAGAAGGTTGATTATGGTAAACAGTCATTCTCAGGTAAAATTTTAATCACAAATAATTCTTGTTTTCAGTGAAATCACATGAGATACTGGATTATTTTAGATGGAAAACAGTCAAATTCTGTAGCAAGCCTCCTGACAGCCTGAGTGTAAAATCTAAAAAACATTCTTAACTTCTGCAAACAAAGGTTTTTAACAAACATTTTTAAATGCTCCTATCTGAAGATGTCAGTCAAGGGTTGATATATCTACTTCATTAGATGAAGCAGTTTTTTTGATACAGAATTTCACATTTGGTTTTATTAGTTTCCTTTTATCAAATATAGGCATATAACAAATGTCACAGGTTAAATCCCCTTCGTTCCTTTATCACTTACTTTGCCTTTTAGAGTCCTTTTGTGCCACCAACATTTGATGCAGTACAAGTGTATTTTAAAAGTATCAATTAAAAAAATACTCTACATAAGGAATGCTACTTGAAATACTGAAAGGATCAGCAAGCTGAATATGGCTTTGAGGACAAAAATACTGATTCCCAAAATCATGCTGAAATTACAAAATTTTTTAGAGTTTATTCCTCTCCAAAATTATGCAGATTGTAATTCTAGCAATGGAAGGAAAAAAAAAATGGAAATCAGTTATCTGCACAAATAATTGCGTGACAGAGTGGGGGTTCAGTTTTGAGAAAAAGAATAGTTAGTATAAGGAAGACACAACATAAAAAATTCTAGTAAGTAAACCCCAAGCCATATAAAATCAGGAATAAAAACCCCACAAAATTTAGCATTCATTACAAGATTCCCACACAGAGAAACTGATAATACACTAGAGAGCATCCCAAAGGAAATCCTAGAATTATAGAATGGTTTGGGTTTGAAGGCGCCTTAAAAATCAACTAGTGCCAATCCCCTGCCATGGGCAGGGACTTTTCAGAGGGCTTAGGATTAAGAAAAAATTTGAGAGTTATGAGAAAGTATTGTAAATGTGAAAATACTAACAAACATTCAAAAGAATTTCAGCAAGTGAGGACAAAGCTGCACAGAGAGTGAAAGTAGGAGAAAGGAAAAATGCAGAGGTGCCTAGCAGTCCCAGTACTTCAAAGAGACATGATGACCTTAGCATGGAAGCAGTACCGACCCCAAAGTAGTTTTTCAACATTGCAGAGAGGTTGGTGCATTATGCAGACATTAGGAAAGGAATACTGACTAATGCAGCTGTAATGCAAAGCCAGGGGATGCAATGCCACAGACAAGCTCCTGGAGGCAAGCTGTCAGAAACTCTCAACGTCAATTTGACAAAAACAAACACTAATTTAAAGAAGCCTTGGAACACAACATAACACCAATTGAAGTTGCATGTGAAAAAAAAGATGAAGTTTTCTCATCTAGTGAAGGAACCCAAAGGGCTTAATTATAAACATAAAGGATTAAACTATATCACATTACATTGATACTATGTGAAATCTAGCAAAATACTAATAACTCAAGACATCATCTATTTGCACACAGTCAGATGGTACCAACAGGGAAGAGTTTATGGACACAGTTCTTGACTAAGTTGAAAAAACTGATTCTGCAGCATGCAGGGGAAAAAAATTAACATTGACCTGAGGAGTTAAATCTAAATATTCAACTGAATAGTAATGTCCTCGACATAATCAGTTTTCATTTTGAAGCACAGACACTGACGTAAGTGACTATAAAGAATCATTCCAAGTTTTCTATATACAATCTATGATATGGCATAATTAGACCAAAATCTATGCCAATGACACTTTTTTATAGATGTTCCTGAATAAAATGGTTTTAATAACTAAAATAATATGAACAAACTGTATAGTACTAAATTAAACTAATATTGAGAATTCAAAGCAGCAGATAGCAAATAGAGAAACTTAGGTTATGTTTATACAATCAAGGATTGTAAATTAAATAGAAGACTGCATGGCATTAAACAACATGAGTTAATACACCATTATCTGAATTCAGTAACCTCTGGCTTTACTGATCATCAACTTTTCACTTGTAGACATTCACCAAATTAGCACTGAGTCTTACTCGAGATTACTTATTCTAGATTACTCACTTTAAAACCAGTAGGACAGTAAGGAGAGCTCGAGAACTAAGAAAACATTTACCCAGTAGCAACAGATACAAAAATACTCTTAAACACTTGTGTTCAAGACAATGGTAGAATACTCATTTCCCCCACCTACGTTAAAGGCAACAAGATATTTCTGAAGGAATAGTTAAAAGACAAGCAAATTCCAGGCTAGTCAATGTTGTTGTTTGCACTATATTCAAGTACATCATGTTTTGTTAAAAGAAAATTTCTTACCACAGCTTGGGATGAACTTTCCTGCAAATCCCACAATAATATGTTGTTATCAGCCAGTGAAATAATCTTTTTACCATCTCCCATTGGTTCCCACATAACACTGAAAAACAGAAACAGGAAAACAAAACAAACAACCTAACATTAAAATCAATAAAAATTTGAACAAAAAAGCCATTTTAGTTCTGTGGATCTAATCTATTCCAAAACATATTAAACCATATTCCTTCTTGTTGCCTTTAGATGAAATCCATCACATATTTTAAGTGCAAAATCTGCCATTAAATAAGAATTTGCAGCAGTCATTCTGCATACACACACAGAAATACAACCAGAGACCTTGACGTATGCTAACTTCAGAATGCTTTAGTTTGAAACCTTGAAGTTGTTCATATGTAGTGTCATGCATCCTTTTTGAAGGTGCACCAAAAATCATAAGCCTTAGTTTTGATGCAAACTTCTTCCAGTTCTGCAGCTGTCATCATGACTTAACACATACTTTTGACCTGTGATTCACTTCAAGCTGTACAGGAAGGAATGCAAGAAATAAGTCCTCTTCTCTTATTCTGTCTATGAGAAGCAGCATATTTAAGCCAGTCAGTATGGGCAGCCCTGCTAAGTATATGGACTCTAACCCTAATAAATTTGCTGGAGGTAACAGTAAGATTGAAAGAATAATATTTGTCATTTTATGAGAATAGGCTTCTATTTTTGTAACACTTTTGTAACAAAGTTCTGCAATATCTAATAATCTTACAGCAACAATATAGCTGAAGGTAGAGATCACAACTTTAGTATCAATGGGTTAATGGAGAAACTTCTTTCCATTTTTAGATTAAAACTTAAGCTATTTAAAAGCATTTGATATGCTGCTCTCATCTTCAGCACCTATTTGAAGTACCATCACTTGAAGTTTATCAAACGTCCATGTCTAGACACAAGTTTTCTAGTCTGGTTTGCTTTTTGCGTGAATCATTCAGTATTTGGATGGAATAGATAAAAGAAGGTTGCACAAATAGATGCAGCCTTGGGCAAGTGAACCCAACATTAGGCAGGCACTAAAAACCTTCCTAACTGCTGCACACTATGCATGCTTCTATTTTATCCCAGATTTTGCATTACTCCTGTCTTCCTAAAACAGTGGCTATAACCTGGCTGGATCCAGATCCAAGTGATGGAACTTCATCTAATCTTAAGCTATAAAATGCAAGATTAAAAAAAAAAATAAAAGAAAGTAGCAGATAACAGAAAGAAGTGACACAGTGCCATTTTTTCACTCCATAAATACAACAACACTCAGTTATTCTAGCTGATACCTTCCTCTCAAATTATTCTTGCTCCTTGTGTGAACAGTTTCATCAGTTTTTACTCTGCATTTTTAGTAAAACAAACATCAGATATACAAGGCAGACAAATGCACCTGGTTTGCTGTTTTGTAAAGAGAAAAGCTGGAACTGTAAGTAAAAGGGTACATTTGCTGACTCCTCACCCAACTTTTTAAAAAAGATAGCTTCTGCTGGAAGCATGACCTGCATCCTTACTATGTTGTCAATCCATGGAAATTACCTATTTATAAAAGTTCATTTGTAGTGAGCTTTCTTGTATTAGGACAAAATCACTATGTTTAGCACATTAAGCTACCATCATGTTTTAACAAGAACGTGGTACTAGAATGATTCTAAGATTTATTTTAAATTTGGCTGTTTTGTCTGTAGTATTGCCAATCTTATTTAACAATAAACACATTTGAAAAGTTGTATGGTACAACTTGGAAAAAAAACTTACAAGCAATTGAAAATTAGTGTTGATAATAAAAATAATGACATGCAGTTTCAATTACATGTTCAAGCACATTTGGCCCATGATAGTAAGAAGAAACCAACTGGCACTGCCCTGTATATTTCAAAATTTCATGTAGTTGTGCTGTGCTGATATATAGATTAGATCCTTAAAATAGATGAATATATTTTATGAAAACATGTAACAGGATAAAGAAAACTAATGCACTATAACCTGCATGTGATCACAACTAACCTTCCACAATCTGGTTTTCCAAAGTGAAATTGAAAGACATCAGGACCATCACATGGCTTCAAGTTGATTCTGATCACACTTAAGTCCATCATTTTACTTACATATTTCTGAAAATATAACTGGCATTTGGTGTTGATCAATGTAGATATAGTTTTAATTATTGACAATGAAATCTGCTTTGACCACTTAAGTCTTTAAGAGCTCTTTCAGCCAGAGATCAGTATTTTCTAATGCCTGTTGATATATCTGCACCTTTCCCATACCAATCACTCAACTTTCAATTGTAAAAGCTAGATTGAAAACAATTTCTTTTATGTTTTCAAAGGTAGGAAGAAATTTCACATCTTTGAGTGTCACTGAACTTCAAGGTAAAAGAATTTTTATAGCTGAATACAGTGTGCTAATTAGAGCTAATCATAACTGAACTGACACACCTTGCAATGAAAAGGTCGCTTCATATTCACTCTATCCTTATAAGATGCCCACTTTACTTCTATTTAATTTTTCATTTATGGGTGTGGTTGTACTGCTCATTCATTCAGATTTTATAATCTCAAGCAGAGGTTACTCAAATCACCCTTTGTAACATGTCCAGCTATGTTCTGTACTCATGATTGAACGTTAAACACAAAATACTATGGAGAAGGAGGGGGGCAGAAAATATTGGTGAGTGAAAAAGTTACTTTGGAAGCAAGATACAAATTTTAGAAAAACTGAAGTTTTAATTTAGAACAGTTTTCAGCACAGCAGAGGTGGCAGTAATGTCTAAAAAGGAAAACAGATAAACCAGGCAATACCATTTTCCTGAGTGTGTCAACAGCTGCTTACAGTTTTCAGAAATGGACAAGATAGTCATCAAATTCACAGCTGTCACTCAGAAACTGAGTGCCAACTTCAGGGCTACTCTTTAAATAATCTATAAACAGCAGACAAGTAATTATATATGTAGCATTTTACCCTATTTTGTTATCATCTGACTCAGGATACTTCAAACAAGCTTGTAGTTAGTAGCTTTTTATATTAAAAATAATATTAAATCCTACAGAGAACATTACCCTAGCAAAAAATAAGAATAGTTAAAATATTCACCCAAATGCACACATGAAAGGACTCTATTATCTTGTTCTATGCTGAAAAGATAGTTAGCACCTTCATCAATAAAGGTACTGAGCTTTTACAAATGAACAATTCAAAGTCTTCCATTACAGACTAAGGAGGAAACAGCAACATGCAAACATTTTCATAGACATGAACTTTAGTTAAGCCACAAGTGTTGGACAAAGTAAGTATTAACTACTGCTTAACCGTAATTACAGAGGTGACAACCATTTATTTCTATAAATGGAAAAATCTTGCTAGAACAAAAACTCTTATGCACTGAAAAATGGAAAATATACCCACACATTTGGTAGCTCAGAAGACCATACTGCAGCTTCACTGTTGCCCACCAGAGAAATTCATATTATTATGAACCCCAATATCCTGCCTTCTTTGCATTACAATGATTTCAATTTAAAGAGGACTTTTGCTTATCAAGTGATCAGGACATTAATTCTAAGATAACAGACATCAGACCAAGTACAACCAATGATTCTTATTCCCTACCCAAGTGCTCTACAAAACAGCCACATTTCTGAATTAAATAAATTCTGGCTATTTTACAGTGTAGTGAAGTCAGGGAGCACAAGTTACACTTTATCTCAAAATTCTCAGTCATTGAGTTCTAATTTGGAGTCCAACTCCTCAAGATAAACTAAAACAAGAACCACAGCTTCCTAAAAAAACCCTAGAAGGTAAGGTGAACTTTTTAGCTAAAAAACTGCTGAGAAATGAATTGAGAAATGAAGTTAAGGATTATTTTGGACAAGAACCCAAATGATAGCTGGGCTTTATTCTGGCTCTTAAATTACTTTTACATTCAGAAAAATTAATCTACTTTACAAATAAATACAAGAGCATCCCAAAAAGGAAGTGCCACAGAAAAATCACTTACCTCTAAAATTTTTTTTTTCTTTAAATTATCGCGTTGGCCTCTACAACACACTGCTCATGGAGCACTTGCTGCCACAAACATAATTTCTATTCGTATTGCCTGAACAGGGCTTAAAAAAACCCCAAAGTGAGTATTATGGATATGTGACGTGTCAGGAAAGAAACACATAACTGGCTTGTCTGTCAAAGATCAGTAAGGTGGTCAGCCTAGGAAAAACATTTTAGTAGTATCAATGTCTGTCAGGAAGGCAAACAGAGTGCTGCCAGGTAAAAGTCCTGCCCAACCTCTGGACACCACAAGATGCCAATAGTTTCTTCCATGCGCTAAGGCAAAAATTACAGGCTGAAACAAACTTATTTGCAAAACAGCTGCGAGTGTGCAAAAGCAATCTCTGCAGACTCATTTTAGAGGAAACATGTATCTACTTTTCAGAGGGACAACTGGAGTATTTTCATATGGGGTTTTTCAAAGACGGAGATATGGACATAGCATATCCTTACTGATTTATTGGTGTTGTAACAAACTGCGTGGTTGGTCTCGGGAATAAAACCTAACAAAACAGAATATTCCTCTGAGTATATTTCTCCAGTGATTTGAAACATGAGCCTAAGAAGAGAATTATGATTGCCTAGA
The DNA here is from genome assembly GCA_013400915.1 of Pardalotus punctatus. NCBI lineage: Eukaryota > Metazoa > Chordata > Aves > Passeriformes > Pardalotidae > Pardalotus > Pardalotus punctatus. Next base: position 41,375 of record VZTX01024060.1, on the reverse strand, counting down.
TCTGCATTGATAGTTGAAGAAAATCACCATTCCTTCTGTTCAGAAGAACAGCAAACCCAAGAATGCTGAAGGTTTACACAGACCTAGCATAGATGTACCCTTTAACACTTCTAATCCAGCAATTGTGGATTCTGGGGGAATTTGAGATGAAGAGACTGCAAGAAGCTGCTGGCACTGTAACCATTGTGGTGCCACTAACCTACCTCTCCATCACCACTGACCGGGACTGAACACTGGCATGGATGGACTGTGGGAGGCTGCAGCACACCCCTTCAGCTCTCACATCCATTTTGCCAAATAGATGCACTTAATCACAAAGTACAAGGACAAATTTTTTCACCCAACAGACATCCAAAAGACATTTCAAAGCCTTGAATTTTTAGCTACTGTGTAAGCGAGTGTCAGCAGAAGCATTGCTACAGCTACAGTCATCCCAGTATATTGTGCTAGGAAAGAATTCTACTCTGAGGGATAAATATTCTAAATAATGAATGCTTAATGGGGTTTTGGAGAGCAAACTGGAGTATGATACCAAGAAAATGGGGGCACCTGTTCAAAGTTAGTTCCTCATGAACATTTAAATTTCTCCTGCATAACTAATTTTTTCCACAGCTCAGCAACACACCCCCCCC
>VZTX01024060.1:0-40721 GCA_013400915.1 Pardalotus punctatus | reverse complement strand
CCCCCCCAATACAGAGTTCAGTTTATACACCAGAATATGTAAATGACAGTCCTGACACTCTCAAACAAACCTCCAAACAAGTATCAGAGGGAGCTCTGTCCTCACAATTTTATTTCTCATACGGGGACATATGAAGTGTTAAAGTAAGATAAGGTTAAAAAACTTATGATGGCATTTATTACATGTCTTTGATATGGAAGATATTTAACAGTTACTGTAACATATATTCAAGACCATATGATCCTTCTAGAAGTATTGTTACTTTCAGGTTTATAGTCATTAGGTACAGACCATTAAATTGTTTTGGACTTCTTTTTTTGGAACGAAACCCTAAGCTAGAACTTTAACATATATATCCTGAAGCCTAACATAGGGGTACTATAGAAGAAGTAATGTCACCAACGTTGTGACAGGAAAGAGAAGTGATACCTGAACATCACATGAAACTGTCAGAGCTATTAACTTTTATTCTTAATGGTGAAGCTCTTAACTTCACTTTTCTTTTGAGTTTCAGATTCTCTTACTTCTTGGATTTTTTACTTAGAAATGTTTTGAGGTGGTTCATTTTTTGTGGGTTTTTGGGGCTTTTTAATAATATTTAAAGGCCAAAAAAGGAAGTAAAACACTCATCTGTCTTCAGGGCATCAATTACCTTTGATCAGGTGACTGTGTGCATTAATTGAATTAACATGGTGAAACTGAAGCAATAAAATGTTATGTATAGCATCTTCTTGATCTTAAATGAATTAAATCTCTACTCAAGTTGAAAGGATTATTAGAGCAAATTTGTACTTCCGTAAAAAGCCAACCTTCATGAGGTTGATTCGTACTGTGTATGGCCAAGGAAGAGATAGTACTTTTCTGTACTCTATTTGGAGACCTTTAGTGAAATACCAAATAAAATCTAAGTACTTAAAATCTCTGGGGATAGCTCATTTATAACAACTTTCTCCTTTGTGAATTCAAAGTTCTAATTTAATATTTTAGTGATAAACATCCTGGAGTTCTTGAAACATATGTGACTCTACAAAAACTGAGCTTCATCTTCCTCTCTGTGTTCTCTTAGGTATGGTAATATTTCAACATTCATATCTAGAATTGACTGAGAGGAATACAAAAAAAAAAAAAAATCAACTTGAGCTAGTACAGAAGCCTAATGAAGGAATCCATCATTATTCCTACCATATGCATCCCTTTTAAAAAAAAATGTAGCAGCTATTGTTTTCTATATAAAACACAAATTCTTCATTCCTCACCTTTCAGGCTTCTCTGAACTGAGCTTCCACTTACATTGTCTCTGTAACCTCCATTCACTATCCTTTTACAGTTGTATTTCACTGTTCATCTAACACTTTCCCCTTATTTATTTTCATTTTATTCCACATTTACTCCACAGACCACAATCCAACTTACTTCACTTGTTTCCCACTCTTTTGAAGTACATAGCTTAGTACAGAGAAGAATCTACCTGCCACATTTGGAAAGGAAAAAGTTGGATGTTAAGCATATAGAGGCAAACCTGCCTCCAGCAGATGCAAGAGAAACTCCCTGCTGTGTTACAAATTTAAGATCTCTCAGATTATGCTTTCTCTTATGGCCTGAATCCTCCTTCTCCAAGGACTATCCTGTCAAGTCTACTACCAAAAAAGTCTGCAGCAAAACTTGAGGGAGAAGTAGAACAGTAGGTTACTGCTAAAATACAAGTCTTCAGGGGTTTCGCAGACAGACTTCTGGGGATTCATCCAAGCTGGACTCGGAGGAATAATCGAAATCTCATTAAATACTGTCCTGTTTCCTTGGCCTCTCCTATACAGACAGTACCTTGGACTGCTTCTTGCAAGATACTCAATGGCAAGTTCCTTTAATTGAATCTTATAACACTGCATACAGCAACATACTATTTCTTATGTGTGTTTAACTCTGTATGAATATATATATTTATCTGTGGAATGAATTTATTGAAGAGACTTTCTTTTCTTTTTAAACACACATATTTCCATGTGTATCTGGGGTTTTCCACTCTGAAATTAATTCACTCAGGATTTTTGCACTTGAAATCTTTGCAGTTTGGCTTACATGAGGAACAGCAGGCAGAGGACGAAGAAAAAATCTTAGGCTCGAACCAAACAGAACAATTAACAGGCCTATTTGTTTGCCCAATGTAAGCATCTGCTTAATTTTCTGAACTCTTTATGCCATACAAGAGTTTGAGTAGAAATTCTGACGCATCCCAAATTCAAAGCTTGGAGGCAGTAAACAATCTCAGTAACTAAAAATGAATGGTTGTGCTTAATTCTTAAACAAAGTAATTCATGCAATACAGATAAAATGGAACTTCAGAAAAGCAAATTTATTTTTCTGTTGCCTATGATGTCTTGGAGACTAGATTTTTGCCAAAGGTTTTGTCAAGACTAGAAAATTATTTCAATAGATCTTGAGCGGGAGGAGCAGTGTTCACTCTCACAACACCAGCAAAGTTTAAGATTTTAGTCCCAATCAATTGAAAATGCTCTCTTGGTCTTGGTTCACAAAAGAGAACTGGCATTAAATATGTCCCTGCTGGTTTTTAATAAGAAATTTCAGAGACATTTGAGCAGAGCATTCCATAAAGGAGATGAGATAAAGATAAAAGTATGCAAAATCAGTTCTTAACATCAGTATGGAGTTGAACAAAACCAATACCTGACACATCAGACCCGGAAAAAATCCGCCCTTGTGTTTCGTAGTGTATGATACTAGAAACAGAAAAATCTGTGAGCTAATTTTTCAACTATCAGGCTTTCTTAATAGAAGAGAAAAACAATGTAGGAAGATAAACCTTAAGAAAGCATGATAAGAAATGAAGCAAAGCAGGATAAATGTGAACAAAACTACAAGCAAATGAAGCCCTGACGTGGGTGGTAGATGCCAAAGTACAGAACCAGTTGCATTTTCAAGATAGTTTTACTTTTTTTCCTGATTTACAATCAAATCTCAATTACTTATGATCTGCAACCAGATCTGTGAGCATCATGAAGCATCTGCACTATGGATACCAAGACACACAAAACATATCTTCCTGTGAGCTGCTACCTGGAGTCAGTGTTACAAAGGCTGAGACCAACAATACGTGCTGCATCATTAAACTCTACTGGCAACTCTGCCAACTCTCCTCTGGATCTAGCATATAAAGACATGATAGAAGCCCAGTTTTTTATTTAATATTTTTAGCATGCATTCTGACTAATGATATTCAAAATTAACTTAAAAAGTGAAGTCTCTATCCAATCATTCACGGCTGTAGTACACTGCTCTACTGCACTCTGTGGATTAAGCAACCTCCTCAAAGTGCACATGGTCACATTGAACCTGGGTCCAGCGTTCAGCCTGTGGTTTTCTAAGCAAAATGTAAAGGGTATGTTCTAATGACAAGGCAAATGACAGAGTCTTCTTACATTAAGTGTATGGTGCCAGACCACCACTGATCTCATAGTGATTGGGTACAGCAGACTGCTGGTCTTACATTGTGGTTTGAAAATTATTTGCACTTTGCATTGAGGAAAACTGCTTTTCTGATTTATGTTTGGTTCTAACAACAATTGAACCCTTAGTGTCTAAATAGCTTCATGTTTTTCTAAACACCTGAGAAGTGTACTACAAAGACTATTTACATTGCTATTTGTAGCCAACACGACTCAGTGGGGCATGTAAAGTGACACACATTTAGCACAAAAGGCTGAATTTACTCATTTATGAGCTGTGTCAAATATGATTGAGACAGGAATAGAAAGGCCTGCTCTAGAACAAGATCCTGTAACTCATCTGTGCTTGCCCGAGATCATGTGAAGAGTAATAATGCCAAGGATTCTGTTTACACCTTTTATCTCTCCATAACACTGGACATTTTCAAATCTCTATGCATAGGTATACACATGAACACAGATAATGGGCATTAAATAGTAGCAGATATTTGTGAGCACTAAGTACTGAACAAAATCAGATAGCAGATAACTGGAAACTGCACATGAACTTGTTATAAGCTGTTATTACAGGAAAAAAAATATTTTGGGCATTCACATAATTCACATCCTGATAAAAAACAGTGATATGCCTCCTATTCCTCCTTTAGTGATCCAGCTACCATGCAAAGTTCTGGCATTCCAGCATCAGATAGAAACCATCTATGGAAAATTAAAAGACAAAAGAAACAAATCTTAAAAGAGTAAAAGGTAAAGATTAAAACAAACAAAAAAAACTTCCCAATATATTTGGGAATATTAATTATCAATGGTTTTAACAATAAAAATTGAATTAAAATAATAAAATAATTACAAGGAGGAGTACTCACATTAAAACATGTAGCAAAGAAGTAAAAGACACTACTATGAAGAACTTTAAATCCAGAAAACCTGTATCTCAGAAAAAAGTCATCTACACATTTTTTAATGCACTGATAAGTCCTATCTTGTCCAAGAACCACCTAATAAATAGTACTTTCAATTTAACCTTTTTTTTTTTTGTTACAATTTAATCTGCAAGACTCAAATCTGTTGCTAGAAATGGATGCTTAAAACTTATGATATGCCCTGAATCTGGTCAGGAAGCAGTGGGAACATGCCATATACGCACCTCCGTAAAGCAACAAACTAGCAAATACACAATACAAAAATTAAACTTTCTTTGAACAGCAGAAAGGAAAGGGCAACAAACCACTGTAACAACCTCTGCAGTATTGCAGCTCTCCTTGTCTTGACTTAGATAATAGATAAAGAGTAATTATACAGACACCATGTAACACAATGAATTCTTATCCTTAATAAACAATAAATTACTCACACTTATGCTAAATCAGTTGAGTGAAGACCAAAAAAGAAAAAGTAAAGTGCAACACCAAATTTATATTCCATAAAAAGACTGAAATTCTAAGTATTATACTTTTGTGCAACAAAGGTTTTAGATGGGGGCAGGTGGGGAAAATCACATTAAAACAGTACCCAGGCTGTTACTCCATATGTGTTTGCAGGACTATAATAAATGTTTTTAATCTATGAAACATCTGGGACTAAAAATCCAATTTATACTTTTTTTTTTTTAAGATTGAATAGTTTTAAAGTGCATAGCATAGCTTCTACAATATAAATCTGCACAAAACTAACAGCATGGGTCTATCCTTTAGGCTTTTTCTGGGAGTATAAAATATGCAGAATCCTACCAGGCCATATTGCCATGGGCTGTGTTGTCAAGGTGACAGAGTAGCTGCAGGGTTTGAGTGTTGCTTGATGAATCATCAGGGGATTCATGACTGCCTGATTCCAATTCCTTCGGCATCCTCCAAACAGCAGCACATGTCATGACTTTAGTGTCTGAAGCTAAGCAACAGAGAATAATGTCAACAGATCATTGTATGGGAGACGTATTTTGTATACACTGCACCAACATTTACACAAATCTATAAGCAATGCACATCTGCTGTCTGAAATATTTAAAAATATTATACCAAGATGAATTCAAAGAACGCAGAATGTGGCTACAGACACAGACCTCAAGTTGCTGCAAAACTCATAATTAGCACACATTTAATGTGCATTTCCCTGAATAAAAGCAAAATTAAGTGCTCATGAAAACTCTTTGGGAGGCACGTTTTCCAAGTTTCATTCCCCATACCCACATTAATGAAAATGACCCACAAGTTACACTGCTTGATTCCTCAACAGTAAAGATATAGACATCATTTAAACACTTCTTTTAATGGCTATCTTCAGTTCAATCCAGAGCATTATCTCATATCTATTATGGCCAGTAACTGTTTATTTAAAAATTAGGTTTTCCATGTAAGTACATGCCTCTAACCTCAGCAAATAAAAACAGCTTCCAAAAGACAAGCCAAACTTACATGGATATAGCAAAGTATTACAATGTATGAGGAACAAGGCAACTGTAGATTAAGGAGAAAATACCATATGGTCTGTGCGCATATGGCATTGCCCATCACCCAACACTGCAATTTGTAGCAGTGCAGAATGGGAGGAGACCAGAGCAGCAGTGCATGTGTTCACGCTGTTCCAGCCACTGGTCCGGGGTTCACCGACGATGAACGGGTTGGTGTGATCAACTACAGCGGGAACAAAGGAACCAGCCACAGCTACGTTCTGCAAAAGCAGGGGGAGCAACTGCTGGCTGAAGGATGAGCTAAATGACAAATCCAGAGGATAAGCATCAATGAACAACATGTTTTGTGTTCTGAGGCAATTTCTGATGCTTCTATCTCCAAGTATATTTTAGCTGATTTTAGTCAAGAGAGTCTGATTACACAGCCATGAGCAAAAGTGACCAACTTCCATCAGTGGACAGGAAAACAGGAGCAACTGTAATCAGAGTGTTTCCGAGAGGAAGGAAGGTGAAAAGGTCTTCTCAGGCTAAAATGATACTAACGGGGGAGGCAACACATATTTTAAAGGCCACCAATCTGGATACTCTATATGGAAAAAGAGGGACCCAAACAACACAGAAAAGGACAAAAAGCAACTGATACATAGTAAATCCCAAATAGAAGAATGCAGACACGTTTGGAATGCAGTCATATGAAATAATAGGGAAAAAAAGCTAGTCAGGTCAAACTTGTAGGAAAAAAAGGCCAATTCTGTGACAGGAAACAGGGACAGGAGGACAACTTTATATTAATTCAGAGCACACAGTCACTGGGTATTTGACAGACTTTGCTGAATATAAATTGTACGTATGATGAACATAACTGTTCTACAGTAATTTGGATATACAAGTTGAATACAGTAACAAGAGACCATACATCTAAAGACAGAAAATCCCTTATTTATTAACACTTAATTGAACTTTTGTTAACTGTAGAGCATGCTAACTAAACAGCTATTTCCAAATCATTTCAGGCAAAGTGTTTATGCGAAATCCACGTGCCACTGAAGAAGAGAAGAAAGCAGCAGTGGATGGCTACCTTTCCTTAGCAAAAGGCAAACACACACAGTGTGCACTGCACACCAAGCAAGTGATAAATAACTTAAAGTGCAATAAGAAGGTGAGATTTATCAAACGTTTCACTTCAAAGTGACAGAACAGTAATTAACAGTTTCTGGTACATTATAACTACTAAAAGGTCTGTAGCATGCATATAAAGCATTAGCTTTTCCACTGTCCCCAGGATCATTGTAAAGAATAGCAAAAGCCAATAATGGAAAACAAACTATGTGTTTCCAAAGCCATCTTTCCTCTCAGCACAGCACCACAAATCTTAAGAGAACTTTAAAATGTCAAGAAGAAACTTAATATTCAGGAAACAGGTTTTTTAAAAAAAAGTAGCCTAGACAACACATTTTTGAGTATACTGATAGGTCCTATCTTCCCCAAGAATTACCTAATAAATATTACCTTTTTAGTTGAAATTTAACCTACAAGGCTTCAACTAGTATCAGTGGCTAGAAATAAATTCTTATAACATAATTAAAAATGGAGAATCAACTTCTTCATTCACTTCTGAAGTCCTTTGGGGCGGGGACAGGGTGTTATGGGTTTGCTTGGTTGGTTTATTGGTTGTTTTTGGTGGGATTTTTTTTGTTTGGTTTTTTTACAAGCTAGCTAACAAATAAAATTTTTACACAGCAAGATTTTGAACAATTTTAAGTATTTAATGATTTTAAGTATTGTTCACTTTTGATATAATTTAAAATTACTCCTACTAGAATATATATAAGAATAATTAGATTACAAAGGCTATATTACACAGCAGGTGTCTGAATACAGAAACCAGAGAGCCCCTTCCCACCCTCATGTATGACATGAACAGCAATATTAAACACTGATGTTTCATTATCCTGGTTCAGTTTCAGTTCAGACTTCTCATTTCATTTACAATAATCTACTGTGTCACTCCACTTTTCTTAAAATTCTTAGTTAATTGTGAAGCAGCCCGTAAAACTTGCATGATCGCTTCCTACACCATAATTTTTCTGAAAAGTTACAGCAGACCACATTCTTATGGTTTCAACTTTTTTTGCTAGTAGATGGTTAAGGTGGTCCCAAAATTATGTCCAGCTGTGGTTGGTAAAACATGGAGCAAGTGTATTAACATTTCTATGGCCTGCATTTGTTCAGGAAGCAGCGAGAAGATGTCATATGCACACACCCATAAAGAAACAAACATGTAAATATACAATGGACAAATTTAGCTTTCTTCTGAATACCAGAAAGCGAAAGGAAATAAATCCCTGTAATAAACTCTGCAGTACTGAGCTCTCCTTGTCTTGTCTTAAGCAAGAGTAATGAGCAGTTACAGAGGCACCATATAATATGAATCCTCATCCTTAACAAACAATAAATTACATCCACATAGGCAAAATCTGTGGAGGGAAGACTGAAAACCAAAGACTGAAGTGCAACATCAAACTCATATTCTATAAAAAGATTGAAATTCCAAGTATTGCTGCTTTGTGCATGGGGGAGGTGGGGAAAAACATTCTCATAGACATCTTTCCCCTTACCACAGCACACAATCTTAAGACAGCCTTGAAATGATATTTTAACTTGTTAAACCTGGAATATTAGTTTCTTGCACAATCATATTTCCAGACTGAAAACCCTAAAACAACTAAAAAAAGCATTATGTTGAAGAATGAGAGAGGCCAAAGCATACACATATATGCATGTGTATATATACACAGAGAGAGAGAGAGAAATCCCCCTGAAACTTGATGTGATCCAAGCTCCTGTAACACTGTGGTGGTTTGAAAGCTGAAGTATAGGATGGTGCATCATTTCATATGGAGAATTTTGTGCCATTCCATGCCTGTTTTACTTCACTGGGACTAGGGCTGAAGAATAAAATTAATTGCACATCTGAAAGGGATAAGAGTAAAAGCCAACAAGTGCAAAACTTCAACACTCAGCCCAGACACTACCCTCTGCTTTCAGCTGGGTTTGATGATGCTCAGGGAAAGTGACACACCACTTTCCAGCTGTTTGAAGGACCATCCATCTTGCATTGCAAATATTCTGATTCTAATTTTAAACTTCGGAGAAATTCTGGAATTAGATACATGGCTGAAATCTGTAGAACAAAGACTTTATTCAGAGCACTACTAATTTCTCCTTGGACATTTCTGACACTGTTAATTCCCAGATGTGTGAAACCAAAATGGAATTTCCACAGTCACCCAGAGAAGTAATTTTAGATATGGCTGGCCTTAAGGAAGGCTTAATTTCCCTTTATATAAGGAATTTCTAAAAAGATACCATTTTCTCCCTTGTAAAAGAGAAGGCAAATCTAAGCACTGAGTGAAAGTGTCACTCTTCTGATAGATAAACTGGAGCTGTTTCTGGGTCACGATTTCTCTTAATCAAATAACCACTAGCTACAAGCCTACAGAAATCCATAGACACAACCAGGAACTCTCACTACATAGAAATCAAAGTCCCACAACAAGCTTCTCATGGCCACCTTAAAAGCTCACTAACAGTATACAGTATTTGTGGCATTACCCATACCACCTTATTTCCCAAGCGATCATATTAAAATTTAAAAATCCAGTGTTACTAGGTAATTTCACTACCACCTCGGTAGTGCCACGGCTTATCTAGAATGCCTATGGGCAAAGAGAAACTCCAGGTTTTCCCATCTTTTACTATCTTCACATCACATTACTGCACATATACATACAAAATGACAATGTTTTTATCTACCAGCTCTCATACTATCTCTTAAAAATGTTAAAAGACAAGTATGAAAGTAATATTTAAATGACAATGCCAGTTATTCTGTAAAAGAAAGAAACAAGCTAAATACAGTGTCTCTATGTCATGCTTCTATGCTTTCCTTAAAGGTCTTCATATAGCTGGAAACGATTTTTGCATCCCTACTTCATACCAAAACAAGAATTTTTATTTATGTCACAGCACCAATGCAGAAGAGAATAGATAAGGTTCTGTTACAGTTTTATCACTGAGTGTATTAAGAAAAATGTTACTGGGTTTAACTAAGCACTACTGAACTTTTCATAGAGAATAAGTCAAAGATATGAAGAAGGGTGTCCCATTGTATTCCTCAAGTATTGTTCAAATAAAATGATCCAGGAATGAGACAATGAACTACTGAACCTTTGTCATATTTGTTCTTCCTCATTCAAGAGGGGGAAATATTTGTTCCTCCTCATCCCTCGTCTAATTCATCATGCATCTTCAGTATACCTTTTGCTAGGTACAGAGAAGGATGGAGCTAAATGTACTGTTCCAACTGCAACAAACCCCTGTTAAGCACTGTTTCCCTAAGTCCACCAGTATTATCTCCTGGGCAGAGGAATATATCTGCTAGAGTGACTGCACATAGTTTCATCTACCCAGTTCTGTTGAAATGATCCAGGCTGAGAAACAATCAAGACAGAATTCAAGGAATAAACAAGTAATCCCACAAGTAGACAGTACTGAATTAGGAAGCAACAACACATGATGCTGGTAGCAATAAGGGTACAGTAACCAAACGTAGGAAACAAACTTGGGTGAGTACAGCCAAAGCCTAAGAGACAATCATGGCTATAGAGCATGAGGCCATGTTTGGCGCCTACTTTACAAGTTGAGCAAATGAGAAAACCCTCTGCATGCAGAGCATACAATTTGCAAAGGGTCACAACGTGGTCAATCAATACCAATTTCCCCTGCAGCACTCAAAAGGACTTCTCCATGAGGGCTATTTCCATGACAATTTTTAGCTTTATACTACCAGCTGGTTCCAAGAGAGGAAAAAAAAATTAAAAGCTGTAGATAGGTGGGACATTTTGTTTATCTTCTTTCAAGTACTGCGCCCCTTGGAGAATTGCTCCAACTTAAATTAAGAGCCTGGGAAATAAGCCTGGGAAAAAATATCCACCTGAAATTTAAACGTAACAAGAAGTTACTAAGCAGAGCTCAAAAAGAAACACGTCTGTAAGGTTAACTATACATACCTGTTATTCCTTTATAAAGTTCCCTCATACGCACCAATCAATTCATTGCACTGCTGCTGCTGGAACACAGTAGCCAGCAGGCATTCCTTCAAAATTACACAATCAGTTCTGGACTAGATGCAAAAAGAAAAACCTGTGGATGTAAGAACACTTCCTGATTCCAGATGTAATACAGTTGTTCAGGACACTGAAAGTCATTCCTGCTGTTGTAGAAAATTACTATTTTTTACAAATTGGCAGTTTTTTAAGCTAAAAGGGATGGCCTGTGCATTTCAAACAGCTCTTGAATTTGCATCAGCAATTCCTAAAGTTGAAGACTAACAGAATGAAAGAAGTGAGCTTTGTCACATTTCCAGTCTCAGGTAGAAGAACCTAAAATTTTAAGTAATTCAGAATTCCTTCAGAAAATGCCACAGACTAGAAAACTAAAAAGAATGCAACTGAACATCAGATATCATAAAAATCTGTTTATACAGTCTTCTTAATTTATTCTCTTTAATAAATAATAGCTTTAAAAAGGACTTAACATGCAACCTCAGTAAACATACTAAGAAACCAATTGATATCTGGACCACTGATGCAGTAAATCAGAATAGCCAAACAAAAAATACATAGTCTAATTTGTCACTGTAGAGAGTAACGGCTCTTGCTTAGACCTTTATTTGTTTTTATATTATTAAGAACAAAATGTCATACTTGCTATGTCAGACCTGTGATTTTCCAATTGAAAACAACCCAGTATTTCCCTTATTTTCTCAAGCTGAATCCCTTTACTGAAATTCTTGCCCCTCAAATATGTTTTTTGTAAGGGAGTTAGAGAAAGAAACTATTCTACTTTAAAGTTTAGTGGTTTGAATTTTAACCAAAAAACCCAACAACAAAACTCCCACCAAACAGAAAATCACAAAACATACAAACAAAAACACACAAAAAAATCCCAAAAAACACACAAAAACCCACAAACCCCCCCAAAACCCTCACAAAAAAAAAAAAAACCCACAAAAAACAAACCAACAAAAAAAAAAAAACCAAACCAAAAAAACCCCCAAAAAACAACAAAAAGACCCTTCAAGACAAAACAAAAAAAAACCCCACCAAAACAAAAGGCAAAAAACCCACCTGAAACTACTTTAGAGAGACTTTCATCAACTCTTACTAAAACAAATATGAAACACAAAAAATCCAAGAATATATGCAATATAAAAACCAAACCATCAATGGAAGTGTGGATACTAATAAACACTTTGCAGTTTCGCAGCAAACAAGAGGACTGAGTGCATTCAGAAACACACCAATTCTGCTTGTCTTCCTCTTTCAGGTGTGGATTGATGCACATCCAGGACTTGCTAAAAGTCAGTATTATCACTCATCCACATTCACTCACTGGAGCCACTTTGCCAAAAGGGAAGCTACTACCTTTTGAAGTAAATATAGACATTTGAAACAAATAAAAGAGAAAATTATTTTAAGAGTAATTAAAAATAATCTTTATTATTTCATAACAAAGTTTAAAACAGTATTTTAAGAAGTTAGCGCCCCTCCTAGGCAAAGTGTTAAGTAGATATTACTACAATAGATGCGTAAGAAAAGAGTTAAACTGACGCTCATGAAACACCACCACCTACCGATCCCACCCCTCCACTTTCATCCAACCTATTCAAGTGAATTTTAATCTCAATTTTAAAGGTCCACATCAGTCAGCATTCCAGTTCACTACTGTTCATTCATCCACCTTTCATTCTTCTAGCAACACTTGCTGAATAAAACCCACTATGGTGCTGCAGTCCTGACCTGTCAGAAGCTTCCAGCAGACCAGATATAAATCTGTTTAGTCCTCCATAATCATATCATTTTACACATCACTTAAACCTTTGTGTTCAATCATTCTTTATGGTCTTTCTTAATTAAACTCGATATTTCACCCTTGACTGTTTTCCCTTCTCCCAAATTTCAAGCCAATTATTGCTAGCCTCCCAGTCTTGTTTTGAATAATTCCAAAAGACATTTTATATGTACACTAGTAATTCAGTATTTTAAAATTAATTCTTGATCATAAATAGTTACAGACACCTGATTGTACTATCTACAGGAACTATGTTTTCACACTACTTTCTGCTGTCACTCTACTTCATTCCCCGGTGTTTAACCTTGAAACCTGAATGACAATGCTTCCTACATCACTGCCTGCAGACATTCACACTGAAGCTGGAGGAGCTGAAGTATCAGTGCCTGACAGGGTTTGCCCTTTGATCAGCTCAGGTGGTGCAAAGCCAGCTGTCTGCAGTTATTCTGTTGCCCAGGGAACAACAACTGAAGTGTGTACTTGCTAAATCTGCACAGGAGGCCCTTCTGCAGCATTGCCACAGCAGCTCGTGCTGCGCAAGGCTGAAGTGGTGAAGCTGCTATAGCTACAGCCCAGCTGGTGCCCATTAGTGCTCTCGGTATGACAGGAACAAGCAGCCAGTGTTCAAAACCCTCCTCCCTTCCACTGACAAACAGTTAGCACTTTTTCTTAAAAATCCATGTGAACATCCTTCTTCCAGGTTAACAAAATTAAGAAATAAAAACCAAATTACTCAGGCATTCATATTCTGCTGGTTTTTTTTTTAAATATGCTTTTCAGACTTTTTAGTCAATTAATGAAAAGATAAACTGTATTCTATTTCTTGGACATCATGTCGTTCACAGGCAAAAGAGGAAGAAAACAAAAAATTCTTTTTGTGGGTTAATAACTTCATCATTTTTCATAACAGCCTGTGTAGTCTTGGATTTTACTTTTTTTATGAAATAAATGGGGTGAGATATACGTAGGAATCAAAAGCTACGGGCAGCTTAACTTTTCTTTCCATTACATAAACACACTTTATAGCTACCAAAACCCAGACATTGATTTTCAAAAAAACCCAAAAAACCCAAACCAAAATATGCATTACCACCACACACCCACCCCCACCGCCAAACATGGAAACACAGCACCTCACTCTTTATCCTAACAGAAGTATATTTTCAAGTGGATACAAAATTAGGAATTATTAGTAGAGAAAGTAACATGCAACAGTACACATCTATTCATCACAGGACATGTTCAGTACTTGGCTGTTGCCTCATGACTCTAACCTGTTGAAATCACTGCTGAAAGCAGCAGTGTTCTTGTTGGCATGCAGACCACAAGTGACCATAAATTCACATTTACTGCACACCAAAACAACAAAGATACAGGCTTAAGTCTCTGGACAACAGCCTCCCATGTTTGCATTGTACATGCAGAGGTCTAAGGAGGTTTTAAAAACCTCACCTGCTGCACGCTGACACAGAATGATCTAAGAGTGTGCAAAGGCATGGGGTATGACATGGAGAGACAAGTAAACCCAACATTTTCTATCGAAGAACAGGAGACTATGCAGAAAACAGACAGTCAAACTGGAGAAGGCATAAATTGCACTTTTATATAGTCTGGTGCTTCCTATGCATCCCAAGGTGATTTGAGATAATGTTCCAGCACAGACCTTTTTTGATTATATATTCTGCTGACATATATCTTTTGATGGAGGTCAAAATTTACTGATTGCACTTATGGAGCTCTGCCATATGGGAACAAGCCAAGCAAAGAACTGCAACCATCACTATACCGGTGAGTTGAACTCTGCTCTTCAGGCAGAATTTGGCTGCAGTAATGTAAAAGAGGCAACAACAGTGAGAGCCATACAAGCAGAAACGTATTGGCTGGCCATATAAATATGATTTGTGAGATTTAACTCTGTGCTGAGGAGAACCGCACAGGACACCAATAAAACTTAATGAGACATATTTACATGTTGGCTTCCATCATCACAAAGGCAAGTGGAGCTGAACAGCATTGTCCACATTGCTACTTTTACACACACAAAAGTTGTCTCATGGAGGTTACTCACTTTTACCACCAACAAAGCCATGGCAGCTCTAAGTGAAGTCAGGCGAGATGAAACCAACGCACTTAAATTCCCACTTGATACTTCATAAACTATTAAAAACTGTATCCCTTAAAAATTGGTAAGGAACTGCAGACTACTTATCCCCCCCATTGAATCAGGTACCTTAACAGACAGGTATGCATATTCAAGAGTTTGAACTCTTGTGTATTCAACTCTTGGGTATTCAAGAGTTTATTTAAATAACCTCAAGCATTCCCATTCTACTCCATAGGAGTTCCAAAGACAAATATAATAACTATTCATAGCAATCTACCTCAAACAGGACAAACACCACTACATCCAACATGAGCAGTTTACATGGCTGCCTCAAGCTTGACGAACCAAGTTCTAATCACTAGCTAAATTTGAAAAGGTAGGTTCACTACCCCTTACATCAGCCTTCCACAGTCTCCACTTGGTACTTCCCCTCAACAGGAACTCAGATGTGTGGCCACAACCATCACACATGAACTTTCTTCCAGCAATAACCTGGCGATCAAAGCTTAGATCTTGGAACCATAGTCTGCTTGTATCTTTACACTACCTGGACAATTTGGGTAGCTGGCTTCCAGATGTGCTCACAGATCAAGAAAAGTGGAAGAAAAGAATTATAAATAACTATTAGCTAGATACACTGTTTTGAGATACATTCAGTTTACTGCTCATTAAGTCAGTTATAAATGCTACAATAAGAAAGGTATTTTTACTAATACAAGAAAAATAAGTTGTGGGGTTTTGTTTTTTTCTTAGTTCAAGGTATCAAAAACTAGCACATCCAAAAAGTCTAGAAAAAGCCTAAATATTGCCCTATGCTAGTCAGCAGTTTTCTCAACTTGGGGCATTCAAACAATATACCATGTAGTTAGTTGGATGCTAATGACTATGCAGTTCTCATTTGTTTACACCTCAGAAGCACTTATAGGACAAAAACTCCACCACGCCCTTTTTTATTGAACTCAAGTGGAGAAAGATATATAGCTCTTCCCTATAAAGCTTATAGTCTAAGAAAAGAAACCATGAAAACAATAACCAAATAGGAACAAACCTAGAAATACCTTTGTGGTCAAATCTTCAGCTCAGAGATGGAATACAATTCCTTTGCTAGCACTGACCAAGTATACCTTATGTTTATTTCAAATGCAGAATCTTATTGATGTGTACAAGCTCACTGGGATTAGAGGCATGGATCTTTAGGAAGGACAGATCACGAAGGTGAGAAGGGAGAATCACCCTTTATGAACATCAGCAACTAAAGTGCATGGAGATCTCAGACCAAATGAGAGATTATGGTTTAGGATTAGAAGGTAGACCAATGTGGCAATGTGTGAAGTTGGTGTCTGCTAGAAGGATGAAACAAAGGACAACACAGCCTTCCGACAATAAGGAGTTTCATATTTATAATCTTGGTCCCTGTGTAAGACCTTAACAACCTCAGCGTCTAGTGGAGGGGTCTTTGCTATCCTGAGGATTGAGGGATTGCAGGCTGCCAAGACCAGTGGGAAAGTGGTGCAATAAAGACTTACCCTTCACAAAGGAGCACCAAGTTAGGGAATATTTAAAGAAATGAGATCCTAGTAATGCATCCACAAGAACTGAGGAATGGCCAATGTATTTATTTATGAGGTGAGTTTCAATTAACTCTGAAAGATCATGGGGATGGAGAGAGGTTCCTAAGGACTTTGAGAATGTAAATGGCATTCCCATATTTAAGATGGGCAAGAAGGATCTATACACTAATCAGTCTCCCCTTAGCCCCCAGAGAAGACTAGAGAGAACCTAACAAACATTTCCAAACATAAGGTGACTGGGACTACTCAGTACAGATTTAGGAAGGGGACATCATGACTGACAAATATGATTGCATTCTGCAGTAAAAATTAAATTATAAATAGGCTTGGTAAAAATGTGGGGAGCAGCTAATGCTATTTACCTTTAATAAGCCTTTGGTCCAGAACATCCTCACAGACAAACTGAAGAACAGAAGGGCTGGGTTGAAAACTGGTTGAACTGCCACTCTCAAACTGCTGTGGCATAAAAGTCATGTGGAGCCAGTCACTACTGGTATATCCCAGGGGCTGACAGTGTGGCCAGCACCATTTGGCATCTTCATTAATGACCTCAGGAATATCAGAGGGACAGTAACAGGCCAGAGGAATATCAGAGGGACAGTAACAGGCCAGAGAAGCAGACTCACAGGAACATAAAAAGTTCAACAACGCTCTGCAGAAAAGGCCCTGAAGGTTGTGATGACAGCAATTTGAGCATGAGGAACAGTGGAGAAGTGCTGTTGGTCTACTGATGGCACACACAGCCGTAATGGATATCATAGAAGGATGATGAGCTGCAAAATAGTCTTCACAACACCAAAAAGAGCACATAAAAATTAACTTCAAATTCTCATATTTGCTGTAGCTCTCACTCAAATAGCTGCAGTAGCAGAAATGTCTTAAGTTTATATCTAATGATCAGAAACATTGATGCTTGTTTCATGACACATGAATTTTTTTTAAAAAACCTCACACAAGAGAATTAATGTTGCAAACTATCACTTAAAATCAGGAGAAAAATCTCAAATTATAATAGTCCTCAAAACATTTTAACATGGTTTCATATGAGGACACAAGGATAACAGAATATGCTAGAGAATCAATGTCATCAGATTCTAGATTAGATTGACTCCAGATTTTCTATTTCATAAAACAATTATCATTTAGCTAAATATTTAAGATATGGCTAGTACTTGAATTGAGATGTTGATATATGTCAGCAAGAGGGGGAAAAAAAAGAAGAAATAAGAAAAAAGATCTTTATTATTCTCTTAAGAGTATGAAGTAAGTGACATTCCTTCAGCCTCTCCAGCTTTCCAAGAAAGATGGGATACTGGAAAATGAAGCAGGCTGTCTTTTCATGGCAGAAAGAAGGTCACAAAATATGGAATGCAAAAAAGTGAGGCTGCTAAATATCTTAACGTTTACTGGAAGGAACTTGCACAGTATACTTGGCTTCACTTGCATGAGTAACTTCATTTGCATGGGAGTAACTGAAGCCTAATACAGAGAAAAGCAAGCCTTTACCTTTCACTTATTTAACCAACTTATTGGACAAGAATGCCTAAACGCATACTCTAAGAATTCATGTGTTTCTGCAAAATGTTATTTACTGCAACAATAGCACTGACTAGATATGGCAAAAGAACACATTATCTTGCAGTTTTTTTTATACTAGTTTAGATTAATATTTGAAAATAGAATTTAAAAACTACTTGAAATTAGACACCGAAAAACACTTCTAAAAAAAAAATAAGAAAAGCGGGAAGAGAATAAAACTTTCTAACAATGTCAGAGCAGCCTGATAATTCAAGAGATTATCCCCCACTGACAGCACTAATTCAGAAGCGCTTTATCCACTTTCTGCATTTAAAGCACTCTTTCCAATACCATGACCACTCTAATACTTGAATTTCAGTCATTTTCTCTCCTCCCTTTTCTGGCATTCATTCTATTTTGCTTCATACCAAAAATGCCACAATTATCCTGATAATCACTGTCAAATCAAGATGAAATCCTCAATCAAGGGATAATGAGAATCTGTGCTTCAAGTTAATGATATTATACATGGTCCATGGTACCCCAGTTCTTACACTTTTTACTGTGTATCTGCTCCTACACATTGGCTGAGACATTAGTGAGCTTGACTCCCAGAGCAGTCTTACACAGAAGATTATAGCACAGACTATGATATGAGAGCTATGTTACCTCATTCGGGCAGAGCTCAATACACATCTTTGCATAGAGACCTTCAAATTTGAACAGCAATTAACATGGAAAATTTCTCAAGCTGTTCACCACTTGTGTAGTATTCTTCTATCACATGGATCAGACAGTCAACCATTGTCACTTACAACCTTATTGAAAGCTACTTGTAAAGGAACACTCAAATTGCATACAGCAGCTAGAATTCCTAGGGAAAAAAAACAGGTACCAGCTGAAAAGAACATTAGAAGAACACCAAGCAGATTTATGTCTTCCTTCAAACTATGGGAATAATCTTTCTGCACATCCCAGCACTGCTCCTGAGAAGGGGGAATATTTAAAGATGCATTCCACTTCTGTGCCTATTTTCATGACTGCAGCATATCCCATGGCTGTAACACCAATTTCCCTACACGGAGTGTTTTCATTAGAGCAAAGCAAAAGTGTCACCGGCTGTCTTCAATACTAAGCAGCTGAAGCATCACCAGCAGCATTATTTCCAATATCCTTACCGATAAATTTCCTCTGCAGAAAGTTTTTATAATATACAAGTTAACTGTGTGGTAAGTGAAATGCACCAGACAGCCATAACTCATTCAGATTTAATGATTTGAAATAATGGATTTTAGAGGCAACCTGTTTTCAACAAAATTAAACACCAGTTTTGTGTTTGTATGCTACCAGTCTTGTGTTTGTATGCTCTGGATCTACAAACGCACACTATTTGTATGAAGTCTTCATAACCACTGCACCAGGGGCACTATCTTGTTTGGAAAAATCCAAGTGAAAACCAGGATGTGTGTGCACACATGCCCACCCGCATGTGGGAAAGTTGCAGTAACAGCTTTGTCCAGTCACACTTCCTTTTGCCCTCTGGTGGCTATGTCCCTACATGAAACAGAAGTGCAGAACCTATTTTCGTAGGAGTTTAAAAATACATTTGAACTGGGACAATAAATCAGTTTCCACATGTTTCCATGGATTTGAATAAGAATTTGAATTCTTAGGAGAAGCAAGGGCAAGCACAAATACAAAAGATGACAGCAACAGAACCTTACTAATTATGCTTTTAAATTTACATTAGATAAAGATTCTGCTTTTAAATTTAGTTCTTCCTCTTCCTTGTGAAAGGAATTCATCTAGCTTTATCACAAGGATTTAAAACAAAGATTTATCTGAAAGGCTAAAGTTAAAACCAGAGGAGGCATTCCACTGTGAGCTCCCAAAACAGCTTTATTAGTGTAACGGTGTCAACTCCTAATCTTGCAGAGCTGACACTTTTAGGTAATTTCATGCCATGCAAAAGGTGAGAATGGAAGGACTCAAAAGATTAGCTACTCTTTTTACAAAACTTAGTTAAACAATGTAGAGAAAAATAGTTTAAGCCATACCAACATGATGCTGTACTCTAAAGCAGTCCTTACAGTTCAGGAAAAAGCTTTGTCTCAAGACTGACAGTTTTCTGAGCCTTATGCACAGTAGTAGATGAGGAAGTCAGCAAAGCACTGGGCATCCTTACAAAGGGCACTGAGAATAAAAGTGATTGTTTCACAGCCCCATGAAAAATTGATAAGCCTTTCTATAAATTCAGAAATTACCAAGCTGGCAAACAACTTCGGTCCACGATCTGATTCAGCATTTGGTATCTGAAAGCAGCTACAAAAGAAGTACCTTCTTCAGAAGCAAGAACTAGTATGAATTAGACAATTATCATTGTTAGAAACTTAACTTTGCCTCAACGAATACATGCACCTAATACCCAGTAATTAAACTTTCTCTTCAAATTGAGAAGCATGACACTTTCACTTTAATTCATCAAGATTCTTTAAGATGAACCTACACAACACCTACTAATCCTTATCACAACAAAATCACCCCATAGCACTAGGTACTGTATAAATGCCATACAAAAAAAGGATAACTGTTTCAAAATACCCTTGTCTCTAGAAGGATGAAATTATCTCTAAGATGATTATTCTTAATTTTGTGGAATAAGCCACACAACAGAATCACCATATTATTGAGGAATTCCTGACCAGATCTTCATACCTCAATTTATTTCACATACATATTTACCATGCCTTTCATCTAATTTCTGAAGTACTTGCATGTTTCCCTTCAATACATCCTCCAAAACAAACTATCTATGCATTTTATAGAAGTCTGCAATGGAGAACGATGAAAGGTATTTTATTTTTTCACAACTTTAAATAATGTCAGGTACAGGTCTCCAGCCCTGAGGCCAAAAAGCACAATCAAGCTGAGATTTTTTTAGAGGCTAAGTTAAAAGAAGGAGGCTACACTCCAATAATTCAGGAATTTCTTGGACTATGTCTGTACATAAGTACACTGTAACGGTGCACACCAAAAGTGCTCACCCTCACAGTTTAACAGTAGCTTCTAGTGCAGGTCACTTCCTAGGTCAATGCCATGGCCCTGTTCAAGTTATTAGAATACATATATAACCTTAAAATAATAGTTTAATATCCTGAGACTATTTATTTTACTCTACAGGTTACAATTTGCAGCAAAAATTAGCATTATAACAATATTGCTGTAAAAAAACAAACAAAAAAAACCCCAACAAACAAGCAGTCAGCTGACTGATACCAAAACCTGATCATGTAACATTAAGACTTTCACAGCCAGCAAGTTCTATCTCTCACAAATGAGCAGGTAAGGGTTGTTTTCTTCTTAAATTGTTTTCAGTGTTCATACAGCTCACACACACACTTTCCACATCTGCTCCTACCCTGCCTGACATCATTAAAGTAAATCATTCCAAACATCAGACTTTAATGCTGTTATTTTTATCACTTGTATTGTCACATACTAATTTTCAGGTTTTCAATTACATAAAGGTACTCTTGTGGTTGTGAAAATACCCTTGCAACCCAATTCACAATTCCATAAACAATCAGCATAATCATTCTGTTTAGCTTGCTGGCACAGTTTAAAACAGCTAAAAGAGAAGTTGAAGTCTCTAAACTACTGTTCATCGTACAGCAACACAAAAACTAAAAGTTAGATCCACCAATTTAAGACTTGGCAAAGTATTTCACTGATCCTTTAAGCAAATGCCATGGAAAGGAAGAAAAACAAGGTTTCAGGAAAATAGAGGAAGTTGCCATAGACAAAGAAGAAACAAAATGCAAAATGAAAAACACTAATCAAAAACCGTAATATGCAGACATTTAACCACAATAATAGATTTTTGTATTGAAGACACTAGATGTCTGCTAACACCTAAGAGCCATATCTTACCTCTAACATTTCTCCAGCCTCCCACAGAACTGATTGCCCAAAGGCTACTTTACCATCTCATACCTTCTTGCGTTCTCACAGCTGGTTGCGGTCATAGGCTCACCCTCTAAGTAACATATCCCTTAGCTGTTTTTGGGATCTCCTACCTCAGGATCTCCTTATTTCTCCAACTCTACCATTTCCTTAATTTCCTCATTTTGTTTTTCAGCAAGCATTTCCCCTATTAGACCTGTGACAAGCAACAGTACAATTGTCTACAATTATGCTTCAAGACATGATCATTTACTTGTGCCCCTCCAAGCACATCTTTCCCCTGCACCCAGGGCACATGCTGAAGTAGCTGCATACAATCACATCCTGAAAATTAACCTCTGCAGTAATGAAGACCACTACCTAGATCCAACTGGAGGTTCAGCAGGCAAACTACTTTCCACCTATGCTGAATTTTCAATCTGGATCATTTCTCTATTTCCTCCCCATTATCTCCCCATCACACTGCGTAAACTCACCAGCAGTTTGCCTTAAACCCTGGCCTTCTCAAACAATTTTACCATCTCTAAGTACCTGTAGAATATCTACCAGAACACAGTAACTACCCACGTAGCTGGCCATTACACAGTATCAAAATTCAACCAAACCACTAGCTTCTATGCTGACATGCTAAATAGATTCTCAGAGAAGTGCATTGATCTGGGGGTTTATTCTAGCCTATAGGATTATAATGAAAGCTATATTCAGGTTTTGCAAATAATGCTGAATAAACTATAATTATATTTATAAAAAATTATTTTAGAATGACAGCTTTCCCCAAATTCATCACCATGATCATTCATTTCAACCTCTTTACTCATTATTCTGATCCCCAGAGACCAGATCCAAGAGTCACTCGGAAAGAAGCCATGCCATCCATTGCTGGCAAACTAGCAAATGCAGAACTCTTTAAATAGCTTACAGAAAAATCCCCCTGAATTCCCCATTCCTTTAATGATGTAGCTGAAATTTACTTTATAAGTCCACAGGAAATAGCCTGGCTCCACTTTAACAGTATCCAAAAATGGCAGGTGGGAGGTGGCGAGGGATGCATAAACAAGGCAACAGATTAAAAAGAAGTTCAATATGAAACAAAACACATACAAGGCACCCCCCCATGCCATCCAACCCACATACAACCTTCACCTACTGCTGCACATCCACCTAACTCGAAAATTTTTCAAAACCCTCATAACAGTGGATGGACATAATATATAAGCTAGAATGACAAAACGGGCATCATCAACATATTTTCAAGTATTACCCAACATCATATTAAGCCAGGCATCCAAATTTTTTCAGCCAGTTCTAGAGCCGAGGCTTCCATCACCTACTTTACATACAAAAATTATATTAGACTCACCCTAGTCCATTGCCTGTTGGTCTTCCCTGTTGTCTCAGAACATTATCAAAAGTCCATTCAAATGGCTTTCTGAATTCCCCTCCTACAGCCTGAAACTTGAGCAATACTGAGACTGTATACAGATAATTTTCCAATGGAGTATAGTACTTTGTAAGGTCTCCACTGTTCTAGTTCCCAAGTGACTCCCCTTTTGTGTGATTTACAGGGTTTTGGCATTTCACTTTTTCATGACAAAAAAATTATTCTAGAGTAGGCTAGGATGCTACTCTGAATAATGAAGAAAGTGTCTTTCAAACCTGAAGTAGTAATACACATGTGAAACAATCTTCCCCTTAGCAGCTGAAGAGAGCTCTTTGATAGATACCAACTTCTTGAAGACTAATTTATCGCCATTTTAAAAATTAATATTGTATTTAGTGTACAATTATTCTCATTGGTTCATATCACTATTTGGAGGGTACGTTCTTGACCATCAAACCACCCCATAATTCTTTTTTTCTGATATTTTAATGTGCATTTCTACTAAGAAATGCTATGATCTCCCTAATTACTTTGTCACCTTTCTTATTCACTTTTTGGAAGTGTCACTCCTGTCACATTTTAATTTAATAAAAGTAATAAAAAAGAGAATAGTCAACTGACTACAGTTAGTCAGAACAGCAAAAAAGAAGAAAGGTGTAAAGTTCCTAGAATTGTTCTGACAGGGATTTTCCACTAAATGCAGCATCCTCCATTTTAATTCTGAGCTACGGTAAAGCAAATTATTTGATTTCTGCTTTGCTGAACATAACTTTAGGATATTAATAAGTATCAGAGACAAATAAGCACATGTAATTTTTCAGAGACTAGGCATTAAACCAATTAAAATGCAACTGCAGCAGTCTAGCTTATTGCCATTTTTATTATCATCACCCAAAACCATCTCTAAATTGTGTTGCTCTCTCAAGAATCCATCCTCTTAGGTTTTTTTAAACCTAAACTATCTCATACTAAACTTTAACAATCTAACTTCTAAAGCTAGAAGACCACCAAATTAATTTCTCCCTTTGATTTTTACCTGCTTTAAAGCTGTCAGTAGCAATCTTATCCTCTTCAAGAGGAAATAAAAAAAAAAAAACCCACACCCCCTTTTTAATTCAGTTGATTTGCCATAGTAGAGGAGAAAAATGATGCATCGACATGTCACAAAACTGACTAATAGTGCATGAGTTCATCTGGATACTTCAAACATTAATTTTACAAACTCTTCTTCCCCTGTCCCCAAGATATTTAGACTACAATCCTTATTTTCTCCTCTTATACCTCGCTTCTTTCACATATTTACACACTTTCCTCTCTTCAGTTAGGGAATGTGTGATAAAATACAACATTCGTAATTCTCACACCATCAAATAGCTGCCAAACACCTTTGCAAAAAGAAAGGCTACTTCTCAGTGTCTCCTCAAAGTACAAACAGACAACTCACATTGTCTATTAGCAATGTGAGTTACACCAGGATGGTATTAAAACATTTCTAGGACACAGTATTGGTATGTTAGAAATGTGTAGCACAGGCAAGTGCTGTGCCTCCAGCATAGTAAATTCCTGATCTTTTCTGTAGGTTAGACAAGATGATACATAACTAGCAAACCAATAACGTGAGAATTAAATCATCTTCCTGTAATACCAGTTGCAACATCGTAACAGTGTAAAATTTCATAAGTGATATATCCATGATTGGTGGGGGGGTGGGGAGACAACTATAATCGAGGCAGGAACTAAGTCTAGTAAGTTCTCCCTTTGTAATTATGTGGGATTTTTTTAAGACAGTATTTTTAATGTGTGCACATGATGAGGGGTGAACAAACAGTTCCACATTTTTTTCTTTATATTGCGACAGAATGTCCTAGAAAATGGAATTTCTGGTTAATATCCAAAGACACAATAGTTCCAATGCTATTGGAACCATTATTATTCCAGTTAATGTCATAATTGAGAATGCATCAATGAGAAAGCCTTGTATCTTTTCAACATCAAATACAGACAAAGTCATAAATACTGATGCTAACAAAAAAAGGAGGTTTGCTTCATTTTGACTTCAGAGTCAGAAAGGTATTTTCCTTTTTAAAACCAAATTATACATTCATGTATCTTGAAAATATCTTGAACAAAGAATACAGAGCAGCATTTAATTTAATTTTACTGACTGTTTAGAGAATATGGTTCCCAAATTGCATATTCAGCAAGGATTTAAATTGGTCAGTGATTTCTTGAGAAAATGAAAGTTATCTGAGCCATCTTATTTTACTTTTTAGGGGGATGTTCTTTTCTTGAAAGCATAAGAATTTAAAGATATTGCAGAATCAATGTCAGTAAATAGTAAATATTCTGATGTGCTCTATGTAAAAGTGCAGTAATGCCAAAAATATGAGTGGAGTCTGCATCCAATCATCAAAATGTGCTATATTGGGCACTTTTGATATATCTTGCCTACAGTTTCTAAAAGCAAAAGCTCATCTCAAAACAATGACTGAATGTGGTGAATGCAGTGGTTGCTGCAGCTTTAGCTATTTATGGGGAAAAAAATCTGAACTTATCAAAAGTAAGCACTTAAAGAAAATCTAGTGGACAACTGAGAAATTATTTTTAGTGACACAGAAGCATAGTTATTATGCCTCATGAGTACATGACTTTGCTCTTCACTAGGTGTAATAATAACAATAAAAAATATGTTTTAAGTTTTCCTCCTTACTCCTCTTTCACATACACGTCAAGGACAAGTAAGAATATTTTACATACCCTGAAGCAAGAAAAAAAAAAATTCACGCTCCCAGAGAGTGACAAGGGCAGATTATTTCTACTTCTGAATGAGGTTTCCTACCTGTATGATTCAGGGGAAAACAACCCATACACATTTATATATCCAGGCACATGTTAAAAAGCTTCAGATCTAAGCATGATTGTGTGGGATTTCACAGAATTAGTTAAAACACTGTCTTCAATATAAGTAAGAAATAAAAAAACACAACAAAAACTAGACGAAATACAGGAACTTCCCCATACAAGAGGATTTTTGAGTTTTGATTAAGACTTCTAGTATTTCAATTCAAGGCACCTCTCAACCAGAATAGTAAAAACTTGAAACATTATTATATCAGTACTCCTCTCAAACACACAGAGATTGCTTAAACTTTCTGCCCAAATCTTGACCCCAGAACTAACCCATTGTTGTCAGCTGAACACAGACACACATCTCCCACATGGAATTCACAGCACTCAGAAGACATTAACAAAAAGCTTTGCATGTGTCTCAGGTTTTTATATTATTTTTCTAAGTTTTATCCCCACATGAGAAAAGAGAAGCAAACAACACCAGGTCATTTGTATTTCAAAACCTAGAACAAGACTGCTGGTGTCATCTATGACTTTGGGGCACCAGTATTAACTATCAAGTAGTTAAGCAAAAAAATAAACAAGAGTCTCAATGTTGCAATAACACAACAGGGGATGATAACAACTGGATACTGTGGTAAGATTTTTTACTGCATTTGAAAAAAGAAATTTATATTCCCCAAACTTCCTATATAAAAGGCAAATTCCTCTTAACAAAAAACAAAGATCAGGAGAGCTGTGATAAAATGTTCTTCTGTTTGCACCTACTACATCTTTTCTTCATACCTCAGTTATGATAAATCTTTGCAAATGTGAGAGAGTAAAAGAAAACTCAGTGTCTTTCTCAATATTCAGGAAATTTCACCCTATTCCATTAGCTAGGAAATCCAAAATGTATGCAATTCCACTTCTCTTCAATGCCACATTTCACTGCTTCTTCAAGCAACTTCAGAAAATAGCTATTAATAATGGACATACACCACATTTCTTCAATCATCAGTGTCAACAACACTCAAGTCTTGATAGAAGGGCTGGGCTCAGACACAAGGGATGGGCACAATACTTACAGCTGCTCCTGACAGTATCATTTGACTTGTAGTTCAATGAGAAAATGAGTTAAGAGTCTTTTTAAAATAACAAAAGAAATGCAATACATTAAAGTGTGGTAAAGGTTTCGATTCCTTAATTTGGCTGCATTACTACTTGAAATAAGTAATCTGCTAAACTCAGTATTCCTAATTACCAGAACCCCACACTGTGTGCTTTCAGTTCCACACATTGGAACTGAAATTTAGAGTCAGTAATCACCATTTGAGAATGACATCTTGTTTTCTGCAGAATGTTAATGGATGATAATTCGAAAGGAAGGTGCATGAAGTATAAACAACAGAGCTTAATATTAAGAAATCAGATAAACTAAATCTAGAACACAAAGAATCTAGAATAGAAAACATTCATATGATTTAATAGTTCCACTAAAGGAAATCTCACAGAAAGGCTCTCAATCAAAATGCCCACAACCTTTTCAACAGAAAAATCTACTTCACTCATCTTCTATCATTGGTTTTTAAAAATAGCCAAAGATTTCTGAAAGAAATTCAAATTTTAGCAGTTTTATTTCAATCCAGAAGAATTAGGAGAACTAAGAAATCCTGAATCCTCTCCCTAATACAACCACAGAAGGCTGAACAGCAGGAATACACATCTCTACAACTTCACAGATGCATGAAGCCTGAAACTAACTACTTTATTCTTATATTCTTGGACTGTATTTCCATGAAAAAACAGAATAACATATAGTAGAAGAAATAATATTTATTTCAATTGACACCTCAGATTTCTTACTTGACAGAGAAAAAAATCACCCTCCTCCCCAAGGGATGCAAGTGGATTTTTCAAGCCTCGTGACAGAAAATCTTCATACCTGCCTCACCCAGGAGTTGCACAGAGATACTTAAATCTCAAAAGTTGTGCACTTAGTGTAAGGTTAGACAAGGAGCATTCCTACTGAGGAGATATTTATATAATCAGGTATGCTCTCTGTGGGCATACCTACATTTCACATATGAAAAATAACATTACATAGAAACTTCAGTTTTAAGTAAAGCTTGATGCCAGCATATTTTGAAAGACATTTACTTCCACTTCCAAAAGCAAACATATAAACCAATAAAAATTATGCATAAAGTAACAGGAATATATTTTATTTGCCATGCTTTCCATTCATCAGGCAAGCACAAGGTTTATTTTGCTGCTTTTAATAACATGAATGCAAAAGTTGACTTCTAACCAAGATAACCTAAGGATATGACACAAATGAGGCACAGGTACAAGTATTTCTAAAAAAAAGAGATTTTTTTAGAAATGCCTGTGTTGATAATTCCAATTTAGAGTGTTTATGCATAGCTAGATGTTCAAACTTTGCACATTCAAAAATATCCAAACACTTGAACAAGTTGACCATATTTAAAAAGGACTTACTTTTATTGTAGCAGGTTGACAGTACACCTTTATCTGCAGGACTGGTACTAATGTGCCAAATTTCACCCACTTGATGAAGGAGAACATTTTTGTTTATAATGTTATTTTCATCATCAAAATCTATTATGTGAATCTGCAAATACAATAAAATAGAATATTAGGGTTTCAAGTGTTTTCCTGTGGGTCTTAATTATACATGATGACTACATGAAACAATTTAATGAAATTTTTATAACTGATATCTACTTTAATTAATTGTTATACTAACAATTTACTGTATCATTGATTTCATGCAGGACTAACTTTTCTAGGAAAACACAAGCAATTTCCCTGTTTGAGGAAATACCATGCTTATTCTCAATTTTCAACTTAAAGCTTGAAGGTGATTTTTCATTTTATGGCTAATAGCAAATAAGCCATGTATTCAACACTTCTTACAGCAATAAACAAAAATGACAACATTACAATCCTCAGTCTAAATGTCTGCACCAATTTTTTATCCAAATCATCTAATTCAAACTATCTACAAAGAAAGAAAAAGAGAGAGGGGAAAGGACTCTTCTTTGAAGCAAATACTTTACACTCAGCAAGAAACTTTTTGAAAGTTCACTTTAGCAGTCATGTATCTCTACCGAGATACAAATCTAATCTTTTTATATTGAATGGAAACATAAAATACTGAAAGATTAAGAAAAACAGCCACATTTAAATATATAGATAATATTTTTAAAAGACAGAACTAAGTTTGATTTTTATTATTTTGATGTTTGTTGCAGGTTTCTTTGCTATGGGTTATTTTGGATTTTTTAATAGGTCTACATTAACATCATTTTTTCCTCCCTTTTTTTAGTCAGTTGTTTTTCTACAGTTGCCTCAAAAATACAAGAAATTTAGAAAGATTCTAGCCTGGCATCCATACAGAAGGAACTTTACTCATAGGACTAATTCCCCTAAGCTCAATAGTGGACAAATAAATTTAGAAGACTCACAAATTTTAAAGAACTGTATTCTCAATAAAAATTAATTTTCAAAGTTGAGTGAACAATGAAGAAGGGAAAAAAAAAGCCAAGAGACATCCTACCATAATGACTGAATTAAGTCTACTGAATTAACTACTGAATCACTGCAAAAATCTTAGCTATGCAGAAATACAGAAGATTTTCTTAAAATACAAAAGATGTAATATAGGTCTCAACTCCATCTACACACTATTATTTTTAAGTGGCTGCGTTTACATGTTACCTTTTTCTTTATTGCCCAAACAGTCATCATTAACTCCTCCTTCAAATATAATCCTGAACCTCACCACCTGTATTATTCTTCCATTTTGTCATTCAAGGCATGGAACCACCTCTGCAGTTGATTAGCAAGTTGTCTTTTGAGACTTCATTTGCTGCCTTGAACCTAGGAATCTACTCAAGAATCAGGACACTATCCATCTACCCCAACAACTGCATATCCATCTTAGAGAGACACTTCCGCCTCTCAAAAAAGATCAGGTTAACCTCATACTTTGTGTTTGGAGTCTCCTTTGGCAGCTCAATCCACATCTCTCACCCAAGAAAGTGAACACAAGTCTAAAACCCATTTACTACAGTCACACACATTCTCTTGCCACACTACCCAGGTTAAAAGAGACACTCGGCACATAAGGCAGTCCTCCTTACCCCATGTGAAGCCCATGAAGACACAAAGAACCAATTTCTCTCTGCTGTTATGTTTATGATTCAACTGACAACATGAACAGCTGTTAACTGGTGCAACACACAGGTAGCTGATGAAAGGCCCAGACTGAGACTTTCAGGAAAGATGAAGTATAATTCTTATGCCATGGTATTGTTTACAACTTGGGAGCTGAAAAATTACATCTTTCACAGCTATTCCAATCTACACCATCTACCAGAAAAAACCTGATCAGCATAACAGAAAGAACTGCAGAAGTTGTCCCAATGGTTCTTTGCTAAGGATCTTCCTACTCAAATTGAATACATGATAAATCGTGATAAAAAAGTCACTTCACTTAATACTAAGCACAACAGAAATTTCATAGAAAATATTCTAACACCAAATACTGTACATGACTATGTTCCCCATTAAATCATGTCCTCAAGTGCCATACTAACATGCTTCTTGAACTCTTCCAGGGATGATGACTCCACCACTTCCCTGGGTAGTCCATCCCAATGCTTTACAACCATGAAAACATTTTTCCTAATATGCAGCTTAAACCTCTCCTGGTATAATTTAAGGCTATTTCCTCTCACCTGTCCTGTCACTAGTTGCCTGGGAGAAGGGACTGACCCCCACCTGGCTACAGCCTCCTTTCAGGTAGCTGTAGACGGCGACAACACCCCTCCCTGAGCCTCCAGCCTCCTTTCCTCCAGACTGAATAACTCCAGCTCCCTCAGCTGCTCCTCATAACAGTTGTGCTCCAGACCCACCACCAGCTCCATCACCGTTCTCTAGACACACTCCAGCACCTCAAAGCCTTCCTTGCAGTGAGGAGCCCAGAACTGAACACAAGGTTTGAAATGCTGAGTACAGGGGATGCTATGCATTACATAAATCACAAAAATTACTATTTTAGGTTCTCAGACACAAGACTAAAAATAATTTAAAGAGTTCTGAGAATGAGAAAAGAAAAAATTACATACTTGGATATTTCCAATGCATACAATAAATGCATTAAGTTTAGCAACAATGAAAGTAGTGAGGACAAAAGTTCCAAAACTACACCATGTAGAAAACAGTGCTACTACTTAAACCATTTGCAGCATGAGGACCAAATGCCAAGTACTATACACTATTAATAATGTCAAATATTGACAGAATATAGAATATTATAAATACTTGCCTTTCCTTTGAAATACTAGCATTAATAGGAAAATATTTTCACCTAAAATATATTCTCTTATGAATACCTAAAATTGCTTCATATAGCAATAAACCTCAATGAGGCAAAAGTTATCATGCCAGCTGTAAAATTATTGCTCTTTCATTTGCACTACACCTGCCCATGGTGAGAAGGGAAGAAATAATCTGCACATGATAAAACCTCTCACTCTGCAGTACTTGGTAAAGTATTAAGTTTCGCAAGCCAGCTCATAAGTTTGGCCAGGTAACTAAAAAAGTTTTAAAGCAAATGTAGAGAACCTAGAGCTGAATTAAGTTATAATGAGCTGAGGCCTAGGGCACTTCTTGGGGATTGAGGAACTAGCTGAGAAGAAATGATGGCCTGAGGCACAGCTAAAGGCCAATAACCTCCAAACATTTGTTAATACACTAGGAATTGTCCTGCATTTCTATTGTTAATGTTATTCATTGGAAAAAGAAAAGCATACTCAAAGTTGAAGCATATGCAAACATTTCTAAAATACTTAGTATGTACCCAATAAACTTACCAAAATCCAAAAACTCAGATTATTAAAATCTGTTGGCTATCTACTGATAAGTGAGAACCACTCTTCAACAACAATTTTGTACCAGGATTTGATTAGTTGACCAAGTAGTAAAAGCATCACAGAAATCACAGTAAAAAATACATATTCTAACCAAATATTTGAAGAGCAAGAGACAGCACAATCAAAAATATAATTGTGTGTATTGAACTTCTGTCGGACACTTCTTTTATTACTCTCTGCCCAAGTATTACTTGAAGTATAAATAAACTGAATATTCCATCCCCCATATACCTTGGAATAACTTTTCTTGAGTCTCATCCAGCACTATCATTGAGTAATGAACTCACAACCTCACCGGGAATTGACAGCTCACATGTCCCAAAGCTGAGGTTTCAAGTTCATTTTGTGCAGCCCATTACAGGCTATTTTCAAAAGAGTTGGTCACTCTACTCAATTCCAGGGACTTCTGTGGTGGGTGTTAGCCTTGTTTAACAGACTCCCACCCAGACACCTGCTCTCCCTAAGAAAGACAGGGAGAGAAACAAGGAAGAATAGGAATGAGACAGTTTATGTGCCAAGCTGCAGAGAGAGAGGTCACTTACTAACGAATATTCTGGGCAAAACAGACTTGACTTGGCTGAATGAATTAGTTTTTAGGCAGTTAAAATAAACAAGCAACTTCTCTTCCCCACTTTCCAGGCTGAACCTCACCCCGGACTTCTCTGACCCTTTCAAGCGGGGCAGGCAGACGTGAGACAGTGGTGGTTATGGGTGTTTTCTCTCTGATGCTCTTTGTATCTCACTCTTTTCCTCAGCTTCAGCACAGGGTCTTCATGGGAAACGGACTCACCTGTGTCCTGGAGTGGATTCACTGGAACCAGCCTT
This sequence comes from Pardalotus punctatus, assembly GCA_013400915.1. NCBI lineage: Eukaryota > Metazoa > Chordata > Aves > Passeriformes > Pardalotidae > Pardalotus > Pardalotus punctatus. The sequence goes on along the minus strand of VZTX01024060.1, from coordinate 7,784 downwards.
GCTCGGCACAGGCAACCCCTGGCCTCTTCTCAGAGGCCACCACAGAAGCTCTCCTGCTACTCAAGCCTTGCCACCTGCACTCAGGACAGCTTTCTAACACTTTCGGCCTCAAGAACTTGTTTAAGCACAACTTTTACTGAAATTCAGTCACAAAAATTGAAATTGCTGTACAATTACAACTCCTACTCCTAACTGCAGAAGGAATACCCCGATAGAAAATGAGCCAGGAAAGCCACTCAAATTTTAGTTAGAACTATTAAACCCATGATCAGAAAGGACACAGCTGATTGTCAATAATGAATATTGAAAAATCCAGTTTATGAATCTTCACTGAACTGTGCATGCACCAGGAGTCCCATTACAAGATATTAAGGCTTAAAGAGTTTTGTTTTACTTTGCATCTCTTCAGGGATTTAAAGATAGCTCCAGAGCATCTATACATTCAAATTAACAAAAATATGGCAGTTTCTTTACTAAAGCAATCTGATTTAGTCATACAATTTAGAAGAGCAATATGATTTTCAGAAAATACACACAGCTTTCATTTGCCTACATTTCTTACCAATATCTTTACATTCTACCCACAGAAGTCTTCAACTCAACTATCAATTATAGTTCATATTCAATGGGGGGGAGAAAGGAATAGGAATGATACTAGAACAATGTTACAAAAAGAGGTAAAAATTACAACTGACATTTGACAGAAAAATTACCTGATTATCATATCTAAGAGACTGTGTTCCAACCAAAAATCTTATTGCATCTGTTTCTGCTGTCTGAGGTGTTAAAGCTCGTGCCTAGGGAAGAAGAAAGTCATTAGAAAAGTTCAATTAATAAAATCCATTAATTTCAGCAAGAATCTGGAAGCTTATATATCAATTATCATTTTAAGCATTTCATTCTTACAAACTGCAGACTACCCTGCCCTTTATGTCCATTTTGCTTAATACATTTTTTGTCCAATTTCCTGTAGTTGTGAGGATTGGGGAACACACATGTGCTAAATACATTACCTAATCTTCATTATAACAGCGATAACATTAAATGCAGCAGCCTTTCCAAACTAATTTTCCTTCATCATCTGGAAAAACTCCATAGAACAGTGGACAATTTTTAACTATTGTTAAAAAACAATATAATATCCAATAAAAAGGCTGTTCTTACAGAAGTTTTCACATCATTCAGGTTGAATAAGCCTGTATAAAAATAAGTTTTTTCTCACCATTAACCACCAATTTTAGAAGCAAATTAAAAACCAATCCTCTTCTTTTCAACTGCAGTCCATTAGAGAAAAGAATTGTCTGAATGATGGGAGAAGTAATTTGTTATTTACCTATAAAACTTTTGTCATAATCTTATTTCTTTGTTGTATTATGCTAACGGCATTGCTAGAATGTCTACCTTGCTTCTTCAACTCGTACAACCACAGTCTTGGAAGAGTAAAACAAAGTAGTTAAGGGCCATGGGAGACACTGATAAATAAAGCACAGCTTGAACTAAAACCACAATTGCTAGTTTGCACTAGTCACTACTAGAGACTCTCTTAGATAATTTTGAGTAAATGGAAGGTAAACTAATACTTAAAGGCATTTTTAGCAACCATGAATTAACTGGGAAGAATACCTGCTACTTCTCTATGCAAAACATATCCTTAATAATATTCTTCAATATGAATTCTTTTAAATCTAAAAATAAATCTTTGCAATTCACATCCTATTTGGCATAAAGTAGCTCAGGTCCTTCCAGACGCTAAAGCCTGTATTGCAAGCAAATACTGCTCAAGGATTCATGTAACTGCTGAATGGCCCTGCTTACTGCCATCCTGTCATGCAGCTTGTTACCTTCTGGATTCACAAACACTTCAATACCATTCTATCTGAAACTTTTTTTAAAATTGATATAAAAAAGATGCCTAAAAGCTCGAAAGGAAATATCGGGAATATATTATATCACAATACTCAAATTTAGATCAATTTAATTTTAGAAAAGCAACTTGACGATATTTTACTTTCAATAAATAAAGAAAAGCCATGCAAGCCATAGTCTAGCAATAGCAATAAAAAAAAACTAATTTTTCAGAATCATCTCTGGACTTGTCCAGAGTAGATACTTCTTTTCTGACACCTGACGTGTGATTTAGAGAGTGTAGTATCTTGTGTAAGGAGAATAAAAAGTAAAAAAATGCAACAAGCTTAGTAAGGTATAGGCTAATATATCTATTACATTTACAATATCTATATATGGGGGAAAAAAGCAATAGAGAACATAATGAGTAGTTTGTGTTCAAAACACTCGAATTCAGATCAACAATCAGTATGAATCCATACCAATTTACTTTACTTTCTTATTTATGCAACACTCATCTACAACAAGCCTACAGGGTGTTTCTGATTGACAGACACAACTAAAGTCCACCAAGATGATTGAAGAAAAGCTTTTAACAGAATTTACTTTTGCAGATCTTTGGCAAGAGTTTCTTTTCATTCAAAAGACCTGCTTTCAATTATTTTGAGAAAACACCAGAAATAAACTAACAGCTATGTTATCTCCTTCAATCAAAGAAGCTTCTGTTGTTTCTATACATCAAAGAAAAGTAGAGACCTCCAGAATCTTTAATAAAATGAAGAAATAAAAGGGGTTTCCAGCCCTTTTAAAGCTTTTCTAGTAGGTCTCATCATGCTGTTTTCAAAAATGCAAAGTTGGACACTAAGTGCCCAGAACAAAACTGTGTAAATACTTATGTCCTCAGCTTCTCTATCTCTTCCTTAAAATATTTTATTTTCCATTTTGCAGAAAAGAAAGGAAAAAAATCAAAGGCATGAGAAAAAAATATTTAGACACATTTCACAATAAGAAACACACTATTGTTTATTCCCCAACAAAAAAACCCTGCAACATCCATACAGAGGATACAAAGTTCAAACTCATCAAGCATTAAGAAAGCCGGAAGACTCTGATTCATAATATAAGTATCAGTACAATGGACTTTCAGTTGTCTCCTGCACAAAGATATGTGTAATTTTGTCTTCTCTGAGTTACTTTGAGAGAAAAAGAAGTTCTTTCAACAGATGAAGACACCAAATAATCCTTGTAATGAACAATATAGTTGAATCTGGAGCACTGTCAAGATCAAGGAAAGTACCTTAAGTTTGTCATCTTGTACTGTAACCTGTCAGAGCAGGTTGCAAATTGCATCTTGCACAAAGCATCCTGCCTTATGACTGTGGCTCATAGATAAAAAATAAGAAAAAAGCACAGTAAAATGAATATTGATTAATCTAAACCAATGGAAGTTATTATTTTTCTAAGTCTGCATCCACAGAACACAAAATTATATGTAGTCAAAAAAGAGTTTACTACTGGGTTTACCTGGAAAGGGACTTTTCACAAGGGCACATAGTGATAGGACAAAGGGGAACGGCCTTAAGCTGAAGGAAGGCAGATTTAGTCGGATATTTAAAAAAAAATAAAAAATTAGTGTGAGGATGGCGAGGCACTGAACAGGTTGCCCAGAGAGGCTGTGGACCCCCCGTCTCTGAAAGTGTTCAAGACCAAGACCAGGCTGGATGGAGCTCTAAATAACCTGGTCTGGTGGACCAAATTTCATATTTGTCAACAGCCATATGAGGGAATGTGCATGGCTTAAAGCAGGCAGTTTTACAAAACAGGACAAAGACTGAACTCCAAATCCACTACAAAAAATAGACATGTAAAGGACATTCAAAACCCTAGAACACAAGTGTGACAGATAGAAGTATTAAGATAGAGCAGAAGAAACAACAATCATTGCAGCAGAACGCAGGTAAGACTAACTGGAAACTGGTCATCATGTCTATGCGTACACCATGCTCAGCATGATTTTGGGCAAAGATCACCTTCTACCTTGCCCTTGACAGTTTAGGTGACCTGCAGAATAATAAAAACCCCTGAGAAAAAGAAATAGAATAGAGTCTATTGTCCTTGACAACAGCTAGAGAGAATCCAGAGGAACACAATGACAAATCTCATAAGGGTAAAGGTTGGCTTCAACTAAATGCACTATGGAATTGCAATGCACTGATTCTCTACACTTACTTCGTAATTTGTTCTGAAAAACTTTCACTCCTCAACATCTTTTGAAATACCAGCCAAATGCACAAAGTTTTGGTTTGTTGGTTTTTGGTTCTGTTTGCTTTTGTTTGGGGTGGGTTTTTTTGGGGGGTGTGGATGTTGGTTTTTTGGGGGGGTTCTTTGTTTGTTTTGTTAATTTGACTGTTCCTATCTACGGAATTAAGAGACAAACAAAAAAGTACTTCTTTAATACATATGTTGTCATGCTGATACACTGCACAGGTTTGGTATTAACAAATAAGAAAACAAACAGACCCCAACATTTGAGTATTTGTATTACATTTAATACAAACAAAACCATTCTGCACACTAGGAAACATTTGAAATTCATAGAATCAATCTGTACTAACAAACCATGAACTCACATGAATGCAGAATGTAAGGACACAGTATTTGGCTTGCAGTCCCTGAATCTGAATTTAAAGTTATTTGACCATCTGCTTACACTGAAAACCCAAACTAGTGTACAGCTCCTTGGAGTAGGGAGCTGGATTTCCTGATGCCTCATTCTGGAGGCAAAATATAAGTTCCCTGCCCCCACCAGACAAGCCCCAAGCTGCTAATGTCATGAATGTTATTTTTGCCTTCTGGCACAATTTCAATTTTCCAGCAGTACACTTTGATTTTTACTTGGGCAAGACAGCCTTGTTTCTCCCACCACAGTAGGAAACCCTCTCAGTGACTCTAATAAGCTGCAGTGACTATCAGTGAAAAGGTTGGCAGCACACATGCCCAGGTGACCTTCAATGCTCTCAGACAGCTGCTTTCCCCAAGTCTTTCACAGCACAGAAATTCCCACCACTGATGTATTTAGTGCACTGACCCTATTCCAAAGACTGACAGATTCTCTAAACGCTCACAGCAACAAATGCAACCTGCACACAAAGCTGTGCATAGCACAACCACCCTCAGAAAACCCATTCATTTGTCATGAAGGTAACAACTATAATTTAATAGCTCCTTCAAGTTCACCTAACTCTATCTTCACATTGTCATTATTCCATACCATACCTATCATTAGGAAGATCCTACTAATTGCCTGAGGGTCCTAAAAAAAAAAATACTTTCCAACTGTTCCACTTCATGCATTATGAAGATCTTTGGGGGATTAGTTAAGAGAGCTTTTTCACTTAGCTGCTTTTGTTCCTCTAGTAACAATTTAAACCACAAAGGTTTAAAATATACAGGATTGGCACTCATGAGGCAAGTAATCTCAAAGAAAGAAAACTGACACAAAAGCTAAGAGTTTTAGTAAGATATTATTATGCAGTTTCTTAAACTGATTCAATTTTCAAACTAAATCTTCCAAAGACATTGCTAAGGCTAGGCCAAAAGTGTTATGTATGTTCTGCTTAGGCCACTCTCTCTGAACCCACAGGAGACCACAAAAGCTTCTCCCAGGGAAGAAAACACCAGTGCCAATAGGAGCTATAAGCTCTGCACTCCTACACTGGGAGCATAGCCCAGTCTGAATGCCAGCACAGGTTTCCCTGGGTAGCTCACAAGTGACACACATTTTCCAAGGAAGACCCCTTTTACCACTTCTAATAAATTTACACCTGTCTTCTATTCCATCACAGGTAAGTCAGCTGAGCTATTCTCATACACATACTGATGACAATAGGTATACACACATTGGTCACAGGTCTTCTACGATCTATTTCAGTTGGTATTTTGTACCACTTTAAGTTTCTTACTCTAAGAAAACACATCTGGCTTTAGGGAAATTAAGTTTCATCTTATTCTCGCAAGCAGGCAAGCACTAAAAATCAGTAGTCTCTGTTCAGATTCATAAAACCTATTAACAACTAACAGACAACACAACATGGGTCAAGAATCACGTATTCAAGAGCCATGACAACCACAATGCAGAACGCTAACTCTGACAAAGCATTAGTACACTTTTTTCAAGCCTGCTTCAGCCATACCCCATCTCAGGGTGCTGCTGGAGCTGCCCATGTGCAGTCCGGCCCTGTGTTCAGACAGGTGGCTTTCTGCTGTCCTTGCCTCCTGCTCATTATCCTTCTCCTCACAATTCTATGTACTTTTGATATGCAACGTATAATAGGAGTATCTGGCATGCTAAAATTTAGCTCAGTGTTGTGGCATCCCCAAAATCCATTAAATGTGCCAAACACACACTCCAAAGTGATCACTCTCTGGCATAAATCGTGTTCCTCTTCCCTCATCCCATGATGGTGGCTGGCTTCCGCATGCTTTTGAACAAACAAGATGTAGGCTTGAGCCAAAAACCTATCCCAGAAAGCACCTCTCCACATTGCTCATTTCCAGGCATATAAACATTATCTAGTCAACCTTAAACTAAGAGAAATACAGTATTTTGAGGTGTTTGGTGATGCTTACAGACCTGCTCAAAATGCCACCGTTTAAACCGTCAAGAAAAGTATGGGAAAAATTGTGACTCCCTGAAAATGAAAGCCAATTCAACGCAGGGTAAACACACCAGGCACACCAGGTTAGACAGTAAAGCCCAGGTCAACTCTACACGAGACAAGAAGGATATAATTTCACTGACAAAAACTTAGCAATATTCCTGGGACCTCATTCATCACATTCTTATAATTAAGGATATTGATGAATTCTACTAAGGTTCCTTTTAGAAGAACCGCCTTGGTATTGAAATGTTCTGCAGCTACTGCTGTTGCTTTGTATTCGTCATCATAAGCCACAGTCACATCACTCAGTACCTTAATTCAAGCAGTATCTCACATTTTCATTCACCATCCACCCGGTAATCTCATTTTCACTGCAGTCGGACAATCAGAGCAACTATGGTGAGACCGTCTTTTCAGAAGTAACAAAAATAGTCATACACCCTAAAATTCACACATAATTTGCATGTCTGTACAGTGTTCATATAGCTCACAGATACACTCAAGACATTAAAAAAGAGAAAAATTTATTTTTTCATTACCCTAAGTTACCTTACATATGCCAGTATATCAGAACACTTTCTGCACATAGAAATGAACAGAAATCAAGCAGAAATAATTTCAAGTGAGTTGGTGGATAGCATCCTAGGAGGAATCAGTTTTATGTTCCTGTAAACATGGTCACACTGGATCAGATGAAAAGCACACCTGCACAACCACACTCTCTCCATCACCGGCCAAAGATGGACTTTTACTGACTGTTGGAATCCCAAACATAAGAAGCAAAGACAAATTTTTTTAAACTTGGCTGAAAAATTAGTCTGAAGAGATGCTTTCAGACAAAAATCACTAATTGTGATGATACGGCAAACCATTATTATCTAGCAACACAGAAGAAATGATGCTTAAAAACCTAATGATCTTTCTTATTCGACCTGGAGATGCAAGTAGGAAAAAAATCAGATCAATTTTAGGTTTAAGTTTCTATATTAGTGTCTCTTCATTTTCAAAAACAGAGATGCAATTTGTTTTAAAGCCCCACTGAGAGTTAATGGAGATCAGAAACAGAGCCTTCATCTCTACACTCCCCTTCTGACTTACCCATAAATCATCTCTTCTTTCCTCACCTTCTCCCTTAAGTGATCTGTATCATTGGTAACTTCCTTTTATTACAGTCACTTTATCCATCCTTTTGTTTTATTCTCCTGGCAGACAACTCCACCAAGTTACACACTTCACAGGAGAGAAGAAGTCTGTAGATCTATGGTTTGATGGGGGGGG
>VZTX01024059.1:0-33065 GCA_013400915.1 Pardalotus punctatus | reverse complement strand
GGCCGAGCGGCAGCAATGGCGGCGCGGGGCCGCCGCCCGCCCGGCCAGCCGCGGCTCTAGGAGGGGACGTGCGGGGCCGCGGGGCGCCGCTTTCCGCCGGGGTATTTATTCCTTCCCTCTCGCTTAAGTTGCCAGCGGAGCGCGCTGGCCGGCGCCTGCCCCCCCCGCGCCGCGGAGGTGCGGGGCGGCCATGGAGAGCCCCGGCGAGAACCCCAGCAAGGCGGCCGAGTACCTGAAGGAGCTGAACAAGATTATCGAGACGCAGCAGGAGCTGCTGGAGAAGCAGAAGCGGAGGATAGACGAGCTGGAGCAGCAAGTGGCCAAGTTGTACCACGAAAATGCCTGCCTGCAGGACGAGCATCACCGGCACCTGGCCACATGCCGGCTCCAGCAGGGCGTCCCCCCCGCGCCCCCGGGGGTGCTGAGCGCCATCCAGGAGAACGCCAGGCACGAGAAGTAAGCGCTGCCCGCCCTTCTTTGCCCCTTTTTCGCGGAGGGGGTTTCCCTAGCGGGGTTTCCCTTCCCTTTCCCCTCCTGCTTTCGGGTGCCCGAAGCCGCCCCGCGTAGCCGCGCTGGAACTAGCGGGACTCTCTGCGGGGTGTGCCCCGGGGCGAGCCCCGGGCGGCTCGGGGGACAGCGATGGGGTGCGGAGGGATGGCCCCGGCCTCTGCCCCCCCAGCCCGTCCGGGTGCCCGTGGCTCACTCGTTCTTTGGCCGGGGTCCCGGGGGGTTTCGAGCCGCGGTGGCACGGCCGGGGCTGCCCGGCTGCCCCGCCCGCCGTGCCCACGGCTGTCCCTGCGGCCACCGCTGCCCCCGGGCCCCGCCGCCCGCTGCGCTCGGGGGATGCCCTGGGCAGAGCCCCGGTACCGGGGCGCTGGAAGCAGCGGGGCGAGCCCCGCCCTTCTCCCCGTAGCGTGTTCGCTGCTGGTCCGAGCGCCGTGGGGACCCGGGGTCCCCAGAGCGGGGAGCCGCTCGCCCCCGGGAGATGCCCCGCGGCGCTCCCGAGGAGCGGCCCTTGGCTCCGGCCGCTATCGAAAGTGACCCGGCCAGGGGTCAGTAAACATTGGCCGCTCGCCACCGGCGGGCTGGCCCGGGCCAGCGCCAGCTCGCCCCGTTAGGGCCGCCTTCGCTCCCGGCCGCCGCATCTATTCCAGCTTCTCTAAGCTGTAATTAATCGTCTGCGTCTCTCCAGCGCTGGGAAAGCCGCTTAGTTGCGCGGTTCCGAAGCAGCAGGGATTCGGGAATAGCAAGAACCGAGGTCGGCGCTTTCCCGGCGTGTTTTTACTTCTGTAAAAGTATTTAAGGCTTGGCTTTCCCGGAGCGGAGTGGGAAAAGCATGCATGGGATTACGAGCCCACTTCGCTGTTTGACACAGCACAATGGGCTGTTTGTGATCCGCTGCGCTCGAATTCCTTAGGTTTATAAATACAGACGCGGCGGCTCCCGGCCGCCGCCAGTCCCCGGGATGCGGGATACGGCATACGGGAGGGAGGGCGAGCCCCGGGCCGTGCTGCGGCCGCGGTATGCTCGGGATGCCCGTCCCGCCGGTCCCGCTGCAGGAGGTACCGCCGGCTCGGTCCGGCCCCGCCGGGACCTGCCTGGCTCCGGGGCAGCGGCTCGGGCAGCCCTCGCTGGGCTCGGCCCTTCTCCGTCCGGAGTGCGGGGTCGGGCAGGGATATCCCGGGAGCTGCCCCGGATCCCGGGAGCTCCCGCCGGCAGGGTGGGAAGGGCTGCTGCTGCTGCTGCTGCTGCACTCGGAGCCGGGGGTGCTGGCGCTCCGAAGCAGCGTTTTCTCAGCGTGCTGCTGTGGAGGCTTCAGAAGGGTCGCCGGTCACTCCGTGTCCCCTTTGCCTGCTCCTGTGCCCAAGCCTTGCACCTGGCGTGGGGAGCAGGGCGGGAAGGGAAGTGGCTCTGCCTCCCCAGCGCCCTTCTTGCTGTCAGTGTTAACAAGGCTTTTTTTCTGTGATGCTGGGGTAATCACTCCAGGCTTTTTTATAAACAGAGATGTCTCTATGAACATAAATAGCTCCTTTAATAAACTGGAGAGCATGCTGTCATTTATCAATCAATCAATCAATCCCTTAAGGAGAAAGAGCTGTTTCCAGAAAACATGGAATATGTACATGAATCCTACCCCGTGCATCCATGTCCAGTACCCGAGGATTTTTGTGGCTGTGCTTGTAGTACAAGATGTCAACTCAGCTATCTTGTCCCATTTGTCTCTTGCAAACGACATTACCAAAAATTGTACAAATGGCTTGCCTTGTTTGATAATATTTCTCCTCTGCAGCCCAAGACTCATTTGCAGAGCCCTCCTTGGGCAGGCAGCTCTGGGGACTCGGAGGCTTTTAAGTCTCTTAAGTGGATTTGATGCTGGGATCAGAATTAATCTGAGATATTTATGGCAGAGTTGTATTGCTTTGAGGCATAGCCTGGGGGCTTAGTGGGGAAGCTGGGAGCCAGCCCTGTGCATCTGGCTGGGCCCTTGGCCCACGTGCATCCCTGGGGAGGCACAGCGTCAGGGCCACCTTCATCTGAGCAGAGCTGTTGTCCTCTCTCCTCCTGAAAATCCTCCTGTGTCATCCCACTCCCCTTGGGAGGAGTCCCTTCTTTTCTCCAGGTGTCCCTGCCTGGCTGGCTGGGTGGATCAGCCTGTGGGCCTGGCACAGGGGCTGTGGCAGTGGCTGCTGAGGCCCCAGGCTGGCCAGGAGCAGGGACAGGAGCCACCCGTGGCACCAGTTTATTCTCTGGCTGGATACAAAAGCTGGAGAAAATCTCCAACTTGGAAAATAGAGAATAATACCCTTGTTCTAAAGACTTCTCCCACTCCCACAGTTCCCTCAGCTTTCGGACAGCCCAGCCTGCAGGTTCCAGGGGTTTGTAGCTTCCCTTTCAGAAGCTCAGCCTCAGTTTCCTCAGACCTAGATGTCCCATTCTCCTTGTCTGGGTGGGGAATTCGGATCCCTTGTTTGCTGATGTCTGGTGTCAGGTGCCAGCGATGCTGAAATGGGGTCTCTGGTGTTGGGGGACAAGAGCTGTGTCCACCTTGTTTCCTCCTGGCCCCGTACACAGAGCTCCCCATCCTCCTCTCCAGAGGCTGCTCCACGCCCTGCCACCATCCCTGCTCCTCCTGACCCTTCAGGACTTCCAAGCTAAAGGGACTGGAATCCTTTTTCAAGGAAACCAGGCTTCTCTTAGATAAATACATTGAGAAATCAGTGCTTTTAGAAGTTGTCTTGTACCTTGACTTGAACAGTTTTTCTGAACTGCTGAGACTCCTGTCCTGCAGCATTTCCACCTGCATGAAGGGGCTGTGGCTCACTGGCAGCGCTTCCATATTGTCAGATGTGGTTAACTTGTGTAAAAAGAAATGTTATATGAGATAATATGGTTATGGTTAGTTCTTATACTTAATAAAAGATAGCAAAGCCCCCCCACAAACAAACAACAAAACCCCCACAAGTCCTAAAAGTTTTTAGTTCTTACAATGGAAAGAATATACAGAAGGAGACTGCTTAAATAATTTGGAAAAGCTGGTGTAGTTGTAGAAATTCTTCAGCTTGTGAGGTGGGGAACTGTTGAAGAGCTCTGAGGTAGATTTCTGGAAGGAAAAAACCCCAGTCCAGTAACATATGTATGTAAATATATAAAAATAATCTGGTTTATGTACTTCCAGAAAATCCCAGAGTGGAAAGAAAGTTTCTTTTGTGCCAATTACTGAAGGAGGGAGGGCAGAGCAGAGGGCTGGGTGAGCAGGTGCAGGTGTGCTTCTTATCCTGCCAGAAGGACAGACCAAAAAGGGTTTGGGGGTTGTCTCACTAATTTTGCAATAATTTGCTGAGAGCAAATCAACATTAAAATGCACTGGTGGAATTGAGAACAGTTGATTACAAGGCTTTGCTAGATGTGATGAATCAGCATATGGAAGATGACAATAGGTGTTTAACTCATTAAGGTGTTTAATTCTGAGTTGTGTAAGATTAATTTTCAGTGAATCCACTTCATTTAACGTTTGAGAAGCAGCAAGAGCTTCTAGAACTCAGCTCCTTGGTGTAATTCGAGAATGCACTTTTTTTTCTGTGTGAAACCAAATGTACTGCATTTTTCAAATCTATACAAGGATAGTTTTCCATCTCTAAGAATTCAGCACGGGCCCCTCACAGCTTAGGGAGTGATGTTTGTGCTTATCCTAATCAAGTTTGAAACTGTGCTGCTTTTCCACGGAGAAAGTGCCTGATAAGAGGCTGAGGAGGAGGGAGAGAAGAGTTGTCTGCTAAGGCAGAACAATCTGAAGGGGCTGTTGTTTGCAGCTCGGTCTGAATTCTGCACCTGGCCTGGCTGATTTGTTTTTCCATGAATCTAGGGCTGGTTTAGTTCTCTGGGGCAAGACAGCCCCGATTTGGAGCTGCAGGACACCCTCAGTATGTTCGGGAGATGCTCTGGGTCTGGCCGAGGTGTGCTGGGAGCAGCGGAGTCGCTGAAGTTGTTGCTCTGGTGACAGTCACATGTGAAGGCTGCGTTGTGCCCTACATAAACCGAGCTTGTGACTTTGCCTGTCGCTGCCGGCGCTGGGAGCTGCCCCTGCACACAGCCTCAGCAGCAAGCCAAAGATCGCATTAGTGTAGAGACCAGCCGGGCTTTTTTTCCCTCCAGAGATGTCCTTTGCTAAGACAGACTGTTCAAATGACGTAAATCCTATTTCCCTGCCTGCGCCGCACTTGAGCAGCAGCTTATTTTTGTTTGCTGTGCTGGAGTGGAGGTACCCAGCATCTGCTGAAAGAGGCTCGTGTTTGGGCAAGCCTGTGCTTTCTCTGCCTCCTTGGCAGCAAGGATGGAGATGAAGTGCTGCTGTTGGGCCCTGGTTCTCCATCAGCTGCCTGGGGAAGGGGGATTTGTGGCTGGAAGTCTGCAGTGCCAGGGCAGTTATTCCCATAAGATGCACCTCTGCTTGTTTGCCCTGTTCAGCTCCTGAGGAATGCATTCCTGTGGCCAGCACAGTTTGTGTCCAGGATGAGCAGATTACTCCCCAGGGCACTGAGTGTTCTCTCCGCCCTGTAGCAGGCAGGGACGGTGTAATTCCAGCCTTGGGCAGAAACTCCTGTCTTCAAATGACTTAAAAGAACCCTGTTCACTTCATTTTCAATCCATAACCGGAGTGATGTGACTGCTGAGCCCTGAGAGTGAGGGTTGGATGCTGAAGGGAGTGCTTTTGCTTTTGAAGCCCTCATTTTGGCATCATCAGTGTGATTTGTTCAGCAGCACAGGGGTGAGCATCCCTTAGAACAGGCATTTGAGGTTCTGGCAGGCTGCAGGAAATCAATAGTGTGAGGATGTGTAATAAGATGTGAACTTGCTAACTAAACTCAGCTAAATTATTTTGGATCTCTGAAATATTGGCAAATTCTTGTGCTTAATATCTGCTAAATGTTAAGCTAAATGATAACACGTGAAGACAAATTCATCAGAAAACTGATGTGTACAGTATAATCAATAAAACGAGGCAGGGAGGGGGGTGCCAAGAGCACGGTGATGACAGAGCAATGTGCTGGTATCAATAAAGTTCCTGGGAAGTCAGAGGAGGGAGGGAAAACATGGTCCAGAAAGAGAAGGGCAAAAATACCTGCTGTTTTGGGAGAGGAGAACCAGTGTAGCAGAAAGTAACCCATCCTGTGACATAACAGCTTTAAAAATGGTTTCAAAACTTGAAGTACAAATGTCCCATTTAGAGCAGACCTGTCCTAAAGAATTACCAGGACTTGCTGGATCTGGGATCCTCCTCTGAGGAAGCCTTTGATTATGCTGCCACAGAACACAGCTTTTGAGCTTCCCAACTTTGGAGTTGTGCTCTGAACTTTAAGAACAAAGTACATTTTCGTGCTAGTTGGTGCTTTGATGGCCCTCCTTATGAATTCACTGTCGAGGAAACTGAAAAGCACTTGCAGAGGTCTGCTTTTGGAGATCTGGCAATGTGCATGAATCCCGGGGACTGGGTGAGCAAACGAGAGCTGCTGTGATTGCTGTGAGGCAGGTGAGTGTCTGAACACCCCCTGCCCTCTCTCCCGAGCCCCTCGCTCCGAGCACGCCCAGATCTGATGCTCTGTGCACACACGCATGCAGCTGGCAGCAGAACACGGATTGCTGTCCCTTTCCCACCCAGGGTGGGCAAGGGAAGGCCCTTCCTGGTCTTTACTGCCAGTCTCAGTCTGCTGCTTGCTCCCAGAACCCGCAGCAGTGAGAGGAGCAGACGGCCCCTGTGAAAGGAGCTCTCGCTGCAGCGGCTCTGTCTGTCCTTGGCTTCTCACAAGTTCCTCAGTTCAGAATGGTGCATCAGGCAACGGCTTTGGGGTCAACCCTAAAATCAGTGTTGCTTCTGAAGAACTGAGCTTCCTGTTGAGTGAGAGATGCTGAGCTTTGTCCACTCCAAGTGTCAAAACCTTTGGGAGAAGGTGAAGTACAGACATGCACATTTCTGAACCTTGCAGCCTTCTTGTCCTGGTTGTTTGCTTGGGAGGACAAGTCTCTATCAGTCCTTTGGGAAGGTGTCTTCTGGCAAAAATAAGCTGCAGCTTTTTTTAAAACCTGAAGCAAAATACAGCACACCCAAAGAAGTATCTTTAGGCAGAGCTGATTTGAGGGCAGATGACAGAAGCTCTGAGAGAAAAAGAGCAAGGCATTTCAAGGTGTTTTCCTACAGCATACTGATGGGGGAGTAAATTATTAACATTGAAACAGTGAATTCTTAAATCTTTCTTGCAAGTAGCATCTCAAAAAGCTTTATTTTATTTTTGCACCCAGCAGAACTAGGTGGCTGCTCGTGGGCTGGTCAGTGGTGCTGAGCTGCCCTGTGCTGCATTCAGTGTCTCGTGCCCAGAGTGCAGCCTTCAGACACAGAGTTTGTGCAGTGGTTGCAGAGCCTGTGGATCCCTCCAGGGCTCCCTCAAGGGCTGCAGGAGCAGCCCCTGTTCTGACCCTGCCCAGTTTGGTGGCCCCAGACCCACAAAGCCTCGCAGGGCACAGAATTTCCCTGGAGATCATGGCTCAGCTGGGGTTCCAATGGCCACTCTGGGGAGAGCTGTCCCCGGAGCAGGCAGCCTGTGCCCAGGTGAGTTCAGGGTTTGCTGCGTGGAGCTGGGCTCTGGTGAGGCTCCTGCGTGCAGGTGCAGGGAGGTCATCCCGTGCCAGGCACCGAGGAGATGTGTGGGAAGCTGCTTAGGTAAGTGGATTTTGCAGGTCAGAAGTAATTCCTGATGTGCAGCCCACACTTGCATTATTCTAATTTGATCCCATCATTCCGACTCAGACCCTCTCTATTATGTTAATTGCACCTCTTTTTTTTTTGTGTTTTGCAGCCTGCAGATACTTTTAGGCTGTACCTGCCAGAGCTCCTGCCTTTCATCTTAGCTCAGCGAGCCCGTGAATGAGGTTGTCATAATTCCCTTCTGCCTGTATCCTTGCCTAATTGCACTGTTTTTCTCAGCAGAATTGTTGAATTGGAAATGGAGACAGTGTGAGCAGGCTGTGGTACAGCAGAGCAGCATGGTTTGAAGAGATGGATGGGATGGTGCATTCTGCTGGGTGCTGGGTAGCTCNATTGGAAATGGAGACAGTGTGAGCGGGCTGTGGTACAGCAGAGCAGCGCGGTTTGAAGAGATGGATCCCTGGGCTGCCTTTTTTCCACCTCCTTTGCTCTGCAGATCCTTCACTGTATTTCCTTGAAATACTAAAATTCTCAGCTCTTGTAGCTACTGTGCTACAGTGGGAGAGATGCTGGTTTTGCTGATGAGAAATCTGGTTGGGATTGTTACTGTCAATGGTCATTGCCCTGCTCTGTGGTTGAGACCAGGAACAGGAACAGGAACAGGAACAGGAACAGGAACAGGAACAGGAACAGGAACAGGAACAGGAGGTGCTTCCTCAGTCCCTCCTGCTGCCCTGTGCTCTGCCCTTGGCACAGCTGAGCTCCGGGACTCTTTTACACCTGGGCAAGTCAGAGTTAATGATCATCTCTTAATATGCTGCTCAGACCTCTCTGAGGTGAGAAATGATTGTGTTAAATGGCACACGTGAGACAAACAGGCCTCTTAAAATCGTGGGTGCCTTTGTAGCTATAAACCAATTTGTTTGAGTTTAATGATGGTGTTTATATGGTTGGTGGCAGGAAAAAACGAATAATGTTGGAATCTGAGAGGGAATCCCAAATGGTTTGGGCTGGAACAACCTCAAAGCCCATCCAGTGCCACCCCTGCCATGGCAGGGACACCTTCCACTGTCCCAGGCTGCTCCAAGCCCTGTCCAGCGTGGCCTTGGGCACTGCCAGGGATCCAGGGGCAGCCACAGCTTCTCTGGGCACCCTGTGCCAGGGCCTGCCCACCCTCCCAGGGAAGGATTCCTTTCTCATATCCATCCATCCCTGCCCTCGGGCAGTGGGAAGCCATTCCCTGTGTCCTGTCCCTCCATCCCTTGTCCCCAGTCCCTCTCCAGCTCTCCTGGAGCTCCTCTAGGCACCGGCAGGGCCTTTAAGGTCTCCCTGGAGCCTTCTCCAGTTGAACCCCCCAGCTCTCCCAGCCTGGCTCCGCAGCAGAGGTTGCTGTAAAGTGGCCAAAATCCTTCAAAGGTGTGAACGCTGCAGAACAGAGCAGTTTTCGCCACAGAATGTGAAAAGCTGACGGAGTTTCAGTGGCAGCCGCTGTGTCCCGTTGTGTGCGGAGCGGGCATTGCGGGCTCTCTCGCTGCCGTCCGGCCGCGCTCGGGCCGCGCTCCCTCTGCTGGCTCCGCTCGGAGCTGCGCTCGCCGCTCCTGGAGCGGGGCACGTGTTCGGAACGGCAGCCCCGCCGCTCCTCCTGCGTCGCTTCACACCTTAGAAACGCTGCTCTGAATGCAGCTGAAGATTCCTCATGAGCTACGTTTTGTCTTAAAGTGCAGAAGGAAACTTTCTTTTCAAGTGGTGCCGTTTTAAAATATTCACAGGAAAGAAATCATTTTGCAGCAAGGCATCTGTGTAGACTGAGTGAGTCCTACTGCTGTGCTACATAAGAAAAATGCTGCTACTGAGTAGCTCTCTATAGCAACTGATTGAAATATAATATACATTATTTGCATGTTAATAAGATTTCTAGTCAGACTTCCCCGACAAACGCAAGTGGAGACAAAGACATACATGCAATACATCTCTAACTGCACCACAGAAATTCAGATTTACTATGTGTGAATTCAATTCATTCTGTAATGAGGCAAAGAAAGCAGCAGAGGAAGGTGGGGAAGCAATCTCCTGATCTTCTTCAGGGTTTGAGATGCAGCTGGGAGTTGATGTTTGTCAGGGTTTCTCCATCTTTGCTGGATTCCTCCTGGCTCACAATGACTGCAGGTGACTTGAGAGCTTTTAATTGCTGTTTTTGGGCATGGAGCGTGGAGCTGTAGGGGGAGCAGCTGGAATTTGGTTCCCAAGCCAAGGCTGAGATGGGCTGTGCTGAGCACGTCTCACTCCTCCCAGGCTGCAGGAACCGGTCGAGGCCATCTCTGCGACCTGGTTTGTTCTCAGGGGTGTTTCACTGACCCCCTGGACTGTTGGGTGCTCCTGGACAATCACCCAGAAGGGACAGGCTCTGGGCTGTGCAGGGTCTGGGCTTGGAACACTTTGGAAAAATTTTAGGCTAATGAAACCCCTTCCCTACAGAGTGTGGCCATGGCTTCACCAATGTGTTTTCAAGGAAAAGAGAACCTGACCATTTCATGGTTTTGCTCTATGAGTTTTCTGAAAACTTGAGCAACCTTGTCACTATGTGGCAGTGGCCTGTTATTCCTGCAGCTTAATTTCTGCAGCTGGGCCTCTGGATTGGATTTTTTTTTTTTGGTGTATCTCAAATTGAGTTGTAAACCTGAGTAGCATGAGGTCTGTGTGTGCTGCAAAGACTTTTGATCAAGGTGAAATAACAACCTGCTTCTTGAGCTTTGGGCTGGTGTGCATTTGCAGCAGCACTTAAAAAAACCATTTCAGGATCTTCCTTGGAGTTTCTAAAATACCATCTTTTGGTGTTGGGATGCTCTGTTTGGAATCTGCTGTCCTATTTCTGCCATGTTCGTGGAGTTGTGTGGCCATTCACAGTCACAGAACGCTTTAAGTTGGAAGGGACCTCACAGATCCTCTCATCCCACTTCTGCCATGGCAGAGACACCTCCCACTATCCCAGGCTGCTCCAAGCCCTGTCCAGCCTGGCCTCGGGCACTCTCAGTAATCACCAGCCAGTTCTCCTAAAGTGATGCTGCTGCAGCAAACAATCCCCACCAAACCTCTGGCTGCCCGTGTCAAACCAGTCTGCACCAAGCTGTGTGGGTGGAGACTGGCAACCGACTGAGCTGCTTTGAACTTAACATCCTTCTTGGTAAAGAATGATCCTAAAACGGCTATTTGTGGTAACCTCTGTTCATTTTCTCTAATTTTCGAGCTTTTTAAGTTCTGTAGAATAGATCTTCCAATTTTGCTGTGTTCAGATCTCTGATCAAATTCCAACTCCTGGGAGGAATTTCGATATTCTTCTGTACTTTTCCCTTGTGGAGTGCTGTGGGAATCATTGCAGGGTCCAGGGCATGTGAAAGCTGTTTCATGGAGTTATTTACACGAGACACAGTTTTGTTATGGCTGGATTGGCTCAAAGTTGAGTTAGGAGAGTTGGTCACTGTCTACTGCTTTTGCTCAATCAGCTGGTGACCTGAGGGGACCAATGTGTTGCCTTTCCTCAAAAGCTCTCCAAAATTTGGGAAGGCAGGAGGAAGAATCCAGCTTGGGTCCCCTACATAGTGTGAAGGACTTGCTAGCCCTTAAGATTATTGCCTCTGGCAATTTGCTGTTAAAATTGTCTTTGAAACTCACAGGAAGAAAATTCCATCAGCCTTAAGTGAACACTTGAGCCTTCCAGTTGTTTTGGAGCTACAGTGAAAAGGGGCTGTCTCCAGGTTGGGGTTACTCAGAGATGGCCTCAGGGATCTGCTTGGTAGAGTCCCATGGGATAAAGCTCTGCAGGGAAGAGGGGCCCAGGAAATCTGGTGGATATTTAGGGATCAGCTCCTCCAAGCTCAGGAGCCATGCATCCCAATAAAGAGGAACTCAGGCAGAAATCTCAGGTGTCCTGTGTGGATGAACAAACTGGACAAGCTCAGGCACTAAAAGGAAACCTCTGGAGGGGGATCAGGGGCAGGTGGCCTGGGAGGAGTGTGGGGAGATGGTCCCAGCAGCCAGGGATTCTGATAAGAAATCTGAAGCCCTGGTAGAATTAAATCTGGCCAGGGACATCAAGGGCAGCAAGAAAAGCTTCTATAGGAATGTCAGTGATAAAGGGAAGAGTTGGGAAAATGGGGGCCCTCTCCAGAAGGGAACAGACCTGGTTACCCGGGACAAGGAGGAGGCTGAGGCCACAAAGCTCTTTTGTAACCAAAGAAGAATCTCTTTGAAGTTCTGACTGCATTTAAATTAGCAGAGCAGTGGTTGATTATCCCTGAATTAATAAGACAAGGCTCTGGAGTGGTACCTTCTTTAAGGAGGTGTAAATGGAGAGCATCAGCCTGAGGTCTGCAGGTCTCCTGTCCCAGGCAGAAGCTGATGGAATCCCTGCTGGATGGGGGCTCAGGGGGTTTCTGGGGCCTGGCAGGCTTGAGCAGTGGCTCTTGGGTCAGCAGACCTCAGTACCTCCTTGGGGCTGGTCACAGGTAAGAAATGGGAACTTAAATAAGAGGTGGGCATGACCTCTCTTTGTCTGACTAGTCCAGGTTACCTCAATTTCAGAGGTTCACTGCAGAGCAGTTTGTTTTTCTACTACTGTAACAGTTCTGTGCTCATGCGTGGGGAATATAAAATCTTGTTTGGTTGTCTTCTCTGTGCTATTAATGGTCCTGGAAATACAGCAAAATGTCAAGGATGCGTGTGAGTCATTCCAGACAAATGATTGTCTTCCAGTTGAGGTCCCATCAATCTGCAACGCTGATCTCTTGGTATGGTTTTCTGCATTTAGAAAGTTATATTTCACCAGAATTATGATTTACTTTTGATTTTTTTTGACAAACTAAAATAATTCAAACCCACTTCTGTATTGTAGTAGATAACAATATTCTTTTGCCATGTTTTCTTGGTGGGACAGACCCAGCAGTGACCCTTTGTGGGCACCCAGAGGTGCCTAGGGTTGGTGGCCAGGTCTGCCCTGTCCTTGGCATCANCTACAGCACCCACGAAACCACTACCCACTACACCTGTCAGTGCCGTGGCTGCCCCAGGGGCTGTGTCCTGCCTGTGCCCCTGCCCAGGGCAGGCTGAGGACAGGAGCTGCCCTCCTGCAGCGCCGCTGGGCTGCTGGCGTGGGCTGCGTCCCCAGGGGCCGCGGGTGATTCCGCTCACGGCAGCTTGCAGAGCCCTGAGCCATCATTCTTCTCCATCCTCGCTGCTCACCGCGCTACAGCCACTTCATCTTCCTTTCACCACGGAATTCAGAGCAGGAGCTGGTTCAGATCCATTCTGCTTGATAGGCCTTTGTTCCTCTAATGGTTTCCTTGTGAGGCAGGCAGCACTCCTCTGGAAATTGAAGCACTGGTATTCGAATCCAGAGCAGCCTGTTACATAATTATTTTAAATCCTTGCCTTGAGTGCCAGGACCCAGTGGCACCATGGGCCCGAGGTGTGCGTGCTGTGTGTGCCCTGTGTTTTAGGCTGGCTTTCTCCAGGTTGTGCAGTGCTGTCCTTTGTGAGCAGACTGGGCTGTTTATGTGGAAGGGACAGGAAAGAAGGAATTCACAGTTGCAGGAATATCCCCTGGGGGTTTTATTTGCTACTGGGAGTTATGATTAATGGCTCTGTGTTGTGGAGAACAGGTGTACTTTGACTGTTCCTTGCATTCCATCTTTATATGTAGCCCCATGGCGGAAGCATTTGATCGTGGCTTCAAGCTGGAGAAGCTGTGTGCACTTCAAAGCACATCTGCTTTGTTCTGGTCATTCTGCTTGGCGTTCCTCTTGACCTAGGCAGGAGTGTGGGTGGGGGTTCTTAAACCCTCAGTGTAGCTCTTGGTAGAATGCACTGCTAAAGCCAAACACTCTGTCCTGATCTTTCTAAAGGCAAAAATAGCCTTTTATCATCTTACATCTTAATTCATGCACATAACTTGGATAACTGTGTAGTGCCATAGAGGTGAGCAGGCTCTAATTACAGGAAGGTAAAGTGGTGATGTCTGACCCTTCTGTTGCTCCTTCCTGGAGGATTTTCCTCTTCATTTGGCACAGCCTTTCCTGGTGTTGGTCTCCCTGATGGAGACCCAAAGGGTGAGGCACTGCTGTGCAGCGGGAGGGCTGTGATCGAATGCAAATGAACCAGCTTGATTTGAATAAGGTAAAAATCTATATTCAGCTTTCAGGCTTGATGCTATTTTAAGCTTTTAATTGAGTCCACCACTTCTTGAGTGCTTGAGGTTGTCAAGGGTTGAGATAATGACTTTGTCTTGCAGGAAAGGAGAAAGCTGACTTTATTTTGGGTTTGCTGAGGTTGTGACATCAGTGCTAGTACAGTGTTAGTGCTGACATGGAACACTCCCCCTGCCTGGTGGGCTGTGTTTGTGGCTGTGCCAGCCCAGTGTTTGGAGATGAAAGTGGAAGGGAGGAGAATCAGTAGTGAAAGAACTTACCTGTGACCTTTTTTCCAAATGGCTTGGGAGGAAAACTTTGAAGGCAGTGATCTGAGACTGTGGCTGTAATTCAATAGCTACTTCTGGCTTGCATTGCAAGGAAACTCTAAAAGGGTGATAAAAACTACCTCACATAAGGTAGGAGAGACCTCTTGAATCAAAGGTCAAGAGTCCCTCCCTGCTGGTGTTTATTTCTAGTGACATGAAGCTTGCCAGGCCCATGCCAGGCTCCTGTGCTCATGTCCTGCTCTGGACGGAGCACACCTCAGTGCTGGTTCAATATTTCATCAGAGCCTGGTGTGCTCTGCTTCACAGAGCTGGGAAATGAAGGAGGGGAGGCAGGGAAATTAATTTCTGCTTCTGCTTTCCCCAGTTGCCAGTGTTGTGCCTTATAAATTTCCTGGCCTTCAGTGCTTAAAAAAGAGAGTAGTTGGACTTGGATCTGGATTCTCTGTTGAGCAGCACAGGTTGCTTTTAATCCCAAAAAGGAGATTTGCTGAAATCTCTTCAGAGCAATATGATTAAAGGGGGTTTTAGTTGTGCACAAGTGCTCCAGCAGAGCAGGGCTCTGTGCAGCATTACCGTGGGTTACTGGCAGGAGGGGGGATCTCTGCAAGCTGTGCTCTCGGGTGGGTGGCACAGGACTGTGCTCCCCCTGGGACCTGCACACATTCCCAGGGCAGGGATGGGAGCTCTGGGAGCTGAGCCTGGGGCTGCAGGGATGAGGTCAGGCAGCAGCTCAGGGTGTGTGAGCACGTCCATCGCTCAGCGGGGTCTGGCCGGGGCTCGGGGCTGCCCAAGGGGCTCAGTGACACTTCAGCATCTCCAGTGGGACTCCACGCCTCAGAGCAAGCCAAGAATCCGTAGAAAAGCAGAAAAAACATCATGGTTTGGGTGTTTTTTCCTACCCTCTCTACTCTTCAATATAGTGGCAACTTCAAGATGGTAGAAATGTGCCTGTCTTGGAACTCATCACTGAGAAACTGGAGCTGCTATTGGTGCTCCAAAATAGGTATCAGGCTCTCATCTCACAGGAGGTTTTTATGTGCTGGGAGTGATTTTTTTTTTTCCCTCACCTGTATTTTTTTCACCCATCTGACAACTTCCTACAGTGATCTCATCTCCATCCAAATGTATCTGATCAGAGCAGCTCCTCCTCAGGGGACTGAGGGTGGTCTGTCCTCTCGCCTGCTCGCTCTGGAAGCAAGAAGGGATAACTTTTTTAAACACATTGCAGAGTTATGTAACTTCTTGAGGAAAGTGCTTTCCAGCACTGAGCTTTCCTTATTATGTAATGTGATACATCACCAGAACTTGCTGACATAAGCCATGATCTTCACCTCCACTTGCTCATGAGAATGTATTATTTCCTTGACCTCACTCGGCTCCGAGGACTGTGGGCACTCTTAGGAACTCGTCTGAGTATTTTACTCTGGAGCAGGGAAAACTGCTGGTAAATCAGGTGCCAGTCTGAGCTGTCTGCTGCGGGAGTAACGTGTGTGCTCTGAGTGTCGCAGCTTTACTCCTGTGAGACTGCCATTGTTTTTAAGTGATTTTTTGCTGTGTGATCATCTTTAAATTGGTGCTTCCCAGACTTTTAAAAATGAGCAGGAGTGGTTTCTGTGTGGCATGGCATGACCCTCTTAAGCTGTTTCATGAGTCATCTTGCTGCAAGTGAAGGAAATCATTAAACATCTCGAAACGAGATGAAGAGACCCTTTTTAGATTATTTAATTGAGACTATACTTCCCTTATGCTCACAATGCAATGAACCTTGACATCACCGACACACTTAACTAACTTTACAAAGGTAACTGGCAAAGGTCACCAGAGCTGTGCTCACTAGTGCAGCTTGTGCAGGTCTGTAATGTTGTCAGTCTTTGTGCATTATGGTGATTTATGCTCTGGTATTCTGTCTGTATGAATAGATTGTTAAAGTGGCTGCTCTGCAGCCTGCTGTTGTAATAATAAAGACCATAAAGCTGCTGTGATGTGCTCTGTAATTTTGAGGGTGATTCCAGTCCACAGAAGGCTGACCAGTAATCACAACTGGTTCCATTTTCCCCCAGGAACAGTTATGAACGGGAACAAGCTTAATACTCCAAGCCTTTTGAACCAAACCCTTCAAGCTTTCCTTTAAAGCTCTTACAAAAGGACTAGAAAGACCATTTAGAGACAAATAGCCAATTTGTAAGCCATCGTGCTCCTTGCTAGCTGAAATGCCAACAAAATATCTCAAATCTATGTCACCTGCTCAACTGAGCACAGGATTTCCACTTTGCTGGCTGTGCTCAGCTGAGTGGTTGTTTGGATTGGTGGAGAGTTGACTGGGCAAGATTCCCACTCAGGCAGAAATCTCAGTTTCTGGTAGTGATCTCCTAACTATTGGAGATCTGCTCCTTCCCAAATAATGGGATTCTCTCAAGGAGTCTGCCTTAATAACTGATGCCCACTGTACAATATTACCTTCACCAATTAGAATACTTTCTTTACTTTAAGACAGGGGAAGTAACAGAAGAGACTCAACTGTGCTTCTTGCGACTTCCTGCCAGCTGGTGATTTCACTTGAATTCTTTGTCAGAATCAACAATATCTTTTTCCTCTTGAACTTAAGCAGGTTGCTTCTGTTTCTAAGGAGCAATGTCAGTGTGGGGTGGTTTGATCTCCATGTGCTCAATTCCTGGGGGATGGAGGAACTTCAGTCTCTAAGTAGCTTTCTGTTTCAAAGCCTTCTAAGTTGCAGTGAGTAGTCTGGGATGTGGTAATAGCCAAAATAAACAGCGGTGCCTGGGGATTGGGAAGCTTGGGATGCTGTCAAAGTGCTCTTCCTCTTGGCTAATTCAGTGTTTAATATCAAGTGTGGAGGTACCAGTGCTCTGGCCATGCAGAAGGTGTGAACAAAGAGGGGCTGAAGGCACAAGCTGCTGCTCTGCAGCTCGACACCTCCTGGGGGATCACTGCTCTTTGAACAGGAAGTCTTCTTGTGAAGAACACGGGTTGGGAGAGCTGGGGTGCTCAGCTGGAGGAGAGGAGGCTGTGGGGGAGAGCTCAGAGCCCTTTCCAGGGCCTAAAGGGGCTCCAGGAGAGCTGGACAGGGACCGGGGAAAAGGGATGGAGGGACAGGACCCAAGGAATGGCTTCCTGTTGCAGTTGAGACGGACACAACACTCACACAGCAACAGCTTTCAGTCAAAGGGAAGAAGAACTCTCTTTGTTACTACAAAGCCTGTTTTTTACAGTTTCTTAGCACTCACATTATATGTTCATTGGCTCCTAACTTACTACATTACAATATTATTGGTTACCTATAGTTAGCACATATTCTTACAAAATAACAGACTGCCTCCTGCAGCTGCAGCTTCTCCTCTTGTTGTTTTTGCTTCTTGCTTCTGTTGACTGCTGAGATTCTCACGGGTTCAAGTGGATTGTATCCAGGTCAATGTCTGTGAGCTGGGGCAGGCCAGCTGTCAGTTCCCACAGCTTCCCACTGCCACAGGACAGGGATGGATGGGATACTGGGAAGGAATTGTTCCCTGGGAGGGTGGGCAGGCCCTGGCCCAGGGTGTCCAGAGAAGCTGTGGCTGCCCCTGGATCCCTGGCAGTGCCCAAGGCCAGGCTGGACAGGGCTTGGAGCAGCCTGGGACAGTGGGAGGTGTCCCTGCCATGGCAGGGGTGGCACTGATGGGCTTTAAGGTCCCTTCCAACCCAAATCATTCTGGAATTCTGTGATTATTTTCCAGACATGGATGAATGAGTTGAGCTCAAGCATCTGTGCAAGCAGATGTTTAGTGTAAGAGGTCCTGGCTTCTGGTCCAGATGAAATGTGTCTGAAACCCAGCATCCTTTTCTCAAAGTGGGGAACGTGGCAGCAGAGAAACCTCTGCTCAGTGGGGGCAAGATCCTGGTGAGTGCTGAGCAAGTGGGCAGGGAGACCTCACAGAGTGAGTCTGAAACCAGTGGAAGAGAAAGAGGTGAAATAAAAGAGGATTCAAACTAGGAGAGTCACTGAGATGTGCCTTTGATCAGATTCTGGTCCCAGTACAGGGTGATCAGAATAGATCATAAAATCCCGGACTGGTTTGGGTTGGGAGGGACCTTAAATCCCATCCAGTGCCAGGGACACCTCCCACTGTCCCAGGCTGCTCCAAGCCCCAATGTCCAGCCTGGCCTTGGGCACTGCCAGGGATCCAGGGGCAGCCACAGCTGCTCTGGACACCTGAGCCAGGGCCTGCCCACCCTGACAGGGAGGAATTTCTTCCTAATATCTGATCTAAATCTACCCTCCTTTTGCTTGAAGCCATTCTCCCAACACTGACAAGTTTCACTGACTGGTAAAATAAATAAATCCCTGTTGTTGGCTTACTCAGGGCTGAAAGCTGAGGGAGAGCAGTTCCCCAGCTTGGAGTTTGCTGCTGGGTCCGTTCTGGGTGTGCTGGGACCGTTCCGTGCTCCAGCGAGGCTGTGGTGTGTTTGCTGCAGTTCCAGCAAACACCTCCCCGCTCATCACGTGTCATTTTGTCCACATTTGCTCCTGCAGGATGGGATGGAGTGGCCAAGCTGGCTTTTGCGGGGTCATCCCCTGCCACGTGCGTGTCCCTGTTCTGACAAGAGGGAGAGTTTGGGTCCTTGCTTATGTCGCAATTGAACAGCTTTGGCATGTTCAGAGCAAAAGGAAGTTGTTCTGTTATTCCTCAGTGTATAAAAAAATCCTGCCTCAAAATACCACGTGCCCAAGCAGTGCAGGTAGAAGACTAAATTATTTATCTGCTTCATTTATGATCTCCCCTGGCACTGCAGCATTTGGAGAGCAAATGACTTTGGTTTTGTTGTGAATTTTTTTTTCTAGTGGCCAATACCTTTCTCTGATAGGAAGGCAAAGGCTCTTGCTGTAAATCCTGGTGCCCTTGAGGCATTTTCCTGTTTTAGAGCAGAGCCCTTTCCCATTCAGTTGTAGCTGGAAGAATTTGGGAAGAGCTTTGGGAAGTTTCCTGCCATCCTTGCTCTGCTCAGGTCCTGAAAAGCCCTACAGATATCCTTCCCAGATTTAACTTTGTCTTTGCTTAGCTTTCCTAACCTCCCAGGAGTTTATATTTGGGGTCCATCTGTTCGCTTGGCCTCACATGACAATTTTGTATGGGCTTTTCTTTCTACTTTCTTCATGGCGATGGGAGTTCTTTCCATTTATTTTCAAACTTAACACCAATGTCTAATTCTTTGATGTCTCACTACCCACAGAGCTGCAGATATTTTTATTTACATGTGACCAGTAATCCACTGTTGAGCACCAAAGTCCACATTGAAGGCTTCCTGTTGGTAGGACAGGATTGCACACAGCAGAATTCAGCTGCACAGCACCAACTTATTAACTATTAATTATGGTATTTCTGTGTAAAGTAGTTGCTTTAGGGTTTGCTCCTTCAGTAGCTCTGGGAGAAGGGCTGTTGCTGAGGTGGCTGGGTTGTGTTCTGCACCTCTGACAATGTGATTTTTCATGCTTCAGACTGAGCTGAAGGAATAGATCACTGCAGCCTTACTTGAGGCAACTGAAAAACCTAGCCCTGCTCACTCACTTGCTTTGATAGCAAGAAAAAAATCCTGTTTCCCTTCATAAAAGTAGCGTGGACAGCAATTTATACTTTGGGAAACTTTATGTGCTAGTTTTTCTTAAAAAAACCCATAAACACAATGAAAAAAAACAATAAAACCAAACCAACCAACCAAAACACCCCCCAAAAATACTGAAACAAAAAACCCCCACCCCAACCCGACAAAAAATCTCAGATTCTAGCGGCTGTCACAACTTGTGCTTTATTTTACCTCAATCAACCAAACGTGGCAAAACAGCCACTGATACCCTTTTGTCCTTCCTTATCCAACAAAATATTCCGTGGTGGTTGCACAACTGGAGTGTGTGCTAAATATAGCACGGACAGTGCTGAAGGAGGAAATAAGGGATGTCTGCCTCGAGCACCTCTCCCTGCTCCCAGTTTTCCAGGAGCGTTCCCTTTCCCATCTCGTCCCCCTGTGCGCTCCCTGCTGCTGTCGCCTTGCTGAGGAAGCTCATTCTGACTGTGGTGGTTGAGGGTGAGAAAGGAGTTTTAAGTGTTTTGTCTGCCTCTTACCACGGGCCTGAAGCATCATCATTGCAATTCTTGATGTTTCTCGCTGTGCAGAGGGAAAAGGTGTCATTTCTCTCCTGCCTGGATCAGCAGCCTCGAGGGCTGGAGGGGTCTGGCTGCTCTTGGAATGGGCACATTTTCCCTCATGAAAATGGACTTTTAGAGCTTTGCAAACAAGAGCTATACAGCACAACTTAGGAGCGGAGGCAGAGAATCAGCTACAGTGAGATTTTATGCTGATATTCGTGTTTTTGTTTAAAAAATACATTTTTATGTAGTATCTGCAGTGTATTTGACAAACCACTCCACTGGACTTTGGGTTTTTCATGAAATATCCAAATACAGTTGTACCTTAGAAAGCCTTTAACAGTCCTCCTGCACAGCAGCCACATCCTGTTTATCACCTGGATTTTTTTCTGCTTTTGGGTATTTAAATACTTAAAGTTGAAGGTGTTTGTTTTTTTTCTCAGAGAACACTTTACAATTGGTATTTACAGTGATTTCAGGTACACTGGCAGTTCTGTGTTCTTAGGATTGTGTTTTCTTGATGTTTCTTTTATTTTGATAATACATATTTTGAAATCTGGTAAGATCCAGCAAATGCACAGACTTCCTTGAGCTGGAGCCACTTGCAGGTGTGGGTAACTTCTGTTCTAGTTCAGTTTTTTGCTACTATACAACATTTAATGCCCATGATGAACTTACTGAAAATTCACAACTAGGTTATTATGAGAAAGAAATCTTAGCACTGCAGTAGAAAAGGGCACAGTACAGTTCGCTGTTACTTGGACTTAATGACTTTAAAAAAACCAAAGAAACAAAACCCTACCTCCCAACAAAGCAAAATGAATTGCTGTCTGATCTCTTATTTATAATTAAGTAAATGGATCAACCTGAAGCACTAGGAAGCGTGGCAGGTTTGCCCAGGACTCCCAGTAGCCAGTGCTGCTGACAAAGCATCAGTATCTTTATTAAATTGCTGAGTCTGTATTTCCTTTGTTGCTTGAGCTGCCAGTAGAATTCCTGAGTAGCCACGAGTGGCATCCAATAAGCTTTTTTGACTTCCAGCTTTCTGTGCTGCGGGCTCCTCCCCGCTGTTTCTAGGAGCGTTGGAGATGCGAGGGATTCAGTCCCGATCCATGGTAGTGGAGCTGGGGGGGTCTGTGCCACAGCTCTGGGCGAGATTTGCCATTCACATGTCGAGAGTGTTGCTGAAATTCGAGTTCCATGAAGTAGGCGTAGAAAACCTACTTATAGCAGCAGTGCTTTTTGCTGGAACCATCTGGTGTTGGATCCTTGGCATTAATGAAAAACTTGTTCTTTATGTAAGAAAGGGAAGAAAATCCTTCCAGAACAGTCAGCCTGGAAAACATCAGACTTCCCCCTCTTTCCTCTCCTCCCTTCAGAACAGGGATTCAGAGAACCCAACTGAAAATGCCACGTGAAATGCAATTAAAAGGTGTCTGTGACTAAATGTCTCGTCTTGCTTAGAAAACATTCACGGGTATTTTTAATCCCAAGTCAGAAACTACTACTGTGCTCCTGCCACCAGTGCTGAGAAGTGTGTTCCAAGGAGAGGAGCAGGAGGAGGCTCCCAAGCTTTGCAGATTCCAGGGGTTGCACATCTTGTTTTGTGCCCACCTCAGTGAAAGATGAGGGTGTTGCAAAACCTGCTGAATTTCTGAGAGCTGGGGTCAGCTGGTCTAAAAATGCTTTTATTTTCTGGCCAACTGGTGTCTAGCTGACCCTCAGTGGTCATCTGGTCAGTGTAACGTGTAACTGAAGGGTCTCAAGATGGATACTTCGAATGAAAAACAGCTTAGTAGTTATAAATGGAAAGGGTAGGGGTAGTCAGGGAGAAGACTCCTTTCCCAGTGAATTGAAAGATTTCAAATCCTGGGGGAAGATCAGGCTGGAGATCATGGTTAAGGGACAAGGGATAGTAAGATTCAAGTGCAAAGACCATCCTCTGTAGGAGCGTGTTTATTCCACTGTTACAGAAACCTTCAGTGATGGAAAATGGGCGCAGAAGATTTGAGTAAACATAGCCAGCGTGTCTCAAAATCCCGGATGGGGGCAGCTCCTGTCCCTTCCCGGCACTGTTTGCTCAGGTGGGTGTTCCAGAGCTGGTCTGGGCGGTGCAGTGCCTGCAGCTCCAGCCTCCCACATGAGGGCCATGATGGGGATGTGCTGAGGAGAGGCTGCTGCTCAGCTCAGAGGTTCTGTAACAGAGGGTGGAACTCCCCTTCCGTGTGGCACGACCTTTCCAGGGGGAGGTTCAAGGTGAAAATCTGCCTGGAACTCCAGGACTGACTGGCAGTGGAGGCAGCTCCAATGGCTTTCCACATGTGATCACACCATTTTGGTAACTCCGTGCTGAGTTTGGAGCTAGGTGGGTAGTTATCTCAGAAGCTTTTCAGGATCCTTAAATGCATTTTTTCTGGATGGTTTGTTGGGGTTTTTTTGTCCCACTCACAGGAGCGCTGGAAAAGTGATGGAAACAAGTCACGTAAGCACTGGAGCAGTGGTCGGGGGTGTTGATCTGTGCTTTGCAAAAAGGAATCACAGAATGGCTTGGATTGGAAGGGCCCTTAAAAATCCTGCTTCCAGAGCTCTTGTTTCCTGAGGATGGGTCCTGAGGAAGAGCTCAGTGCTTGGTGATTTTACCACACCTCTAGTGTGGTTTTTCTTCTCTAGAGGATGATCCCATTCCCAACACTTCTCCTTTACCTGCCTCTAAATAATCCCTATTGTCATTTGTTACTTCTGATTGCAATCAAATGAACAGGATGTAGCCAATAGGGTTTTGGAACAGAAGGAAACGATCCCTGTGAATTAACTGGCTATTAACAGTCTCAAGCTGGCAAGGTAAATGTTAAACTTCTTTGCCTGGGTGGATGGAGCCAGTGCCACTTCCATCCTCCTGCCCTCTCCACTCTCTGCATGGAGCCCTCTTGTCTTTGGTTTCACTTTGTATTCAGAGCAAACAAAATCAGCTGCTTCTCCAGGTGCCTTTGCTATTACAGGGGATGAAGCAGGGAAGATACTGGGCAGCTCTGTCTTCAGCTAAGGGCTGGCTGTAAATGTCAATAATTAACCAAGTTTCTTGCTCTTGCTTTCTTTGCCGTTCCCTCCCTCAAACACCTGGGGCACACGAGCAGATGTTCTTGTTATTTCTACCAGTTAGCAAGGGATCACCTTCCTGTATTGAAATCATGTGCTTGTTTGGTAGACTCTCAGTTACTGATACAAGATACCGGGCCAAATAACATCTGTTTGTCCAACCAAATCAAGTGAGGACACTTTGTTCTAACTCTTAATTTCTTCTGACTCTGTTAGATGTGAACTTGGCTTTCAAAGGTTACCAGCACATTCTTTGTGCCATCCTTCCTTGACCTTTTTAAGATTGTCATGCACTGATGCATCTTCTCAGGTCTGGCTGTGTTCTTACAGGTGTAACATATTAGAAAATCCAGGTAGAGTAGATTAATGGAATAAATGTGATACAAAATAAATACAGGAGCTTCTGTTTGTAGATGTTGACTTAGCTTTATTTGGAAGAGATTGCAGTTTTCTTACCCCAGTAAATTTGAAATACAGTGTTGATATTGAACTAATGATTCTTTTCTTATCTTGTGTGTGTTCTGGTAGATTATGAGCCTCTTTTATGTGCCTTTTTATAGACCCTCCTCCTGTTTCCAGATCGTGTGTTTCAGGGCCATGAAGTGTAACCTGACGTGGTAAATCAGCTTAGCTGTGGTCTGGCGTGCACAACACGAGATGAGGATGGATTTCAAATTTAATAATGCTGAATGACATCAAGTCCTAGCAATCTCCTGACTGTCACTCCTTGCAAATGGCTTTATTGGGCTTGTAATTGATGCTTGAGGTAATTAGTGCACACTGTTGGGTGTTCTCTGAATTCTCTGGGCTGATCAGCAGGCTCAGTGTCAGCAGTGTGGAAGCACTTGGAGATTTCAGAGGCATGAAAAGGACATTGTGGAGCCTGGCAATAACATGTTCTTCATACAAACCTGCATATTTTTGCTTGGAATTTTAGGAGCAGTGTCATGATTTACTTTTCTGTCACTTACAAGAGCTGCAGATGGGAAGTGGGGAGCTGTTTTTAATAACAGAGCAGGGGTTTATCCTTGATGTAGAAGTATGTGTAGCTGTGCTGGAATCTCGCAGTGGATGTTTGCAAATCATCCAATGTTAACACTTGCATAGGAAATGTGTTTAGGAACCCACTTTGTCTTTGAAATTGGGATGGTGTTTGAATAATTTAATACATTCTGAAATGGAAAACTGAGCTGCGCTGCTCTGCTCTGCTCTGCTGGAGGGGGTTTTCTGGGGAGTAAAATGCTCAAAAGGTGGGGCTGACCTCACAACTCTTCTGTATTTATTTTAAGATAACTGCTTTGGGCTTTAAAGGAGCTGAGGCTTATGAATTGCAGGCTGTAAGTTCAAGTGTGGGCTGTTAGGAATAAATGCTCCCGTGCAGCTACTTTAACAGTTTGATTCTAACTGTTCAGTTTCTGTCTTGCCAAATTCATTTGAAGCTCAGCATCAGGCAGGGCTAAGCTTTGCTAATCCTTCAGAAATGTTTAAAATCCACACAGGTAGTTAATGAAGTCAGTGGTAGCACTGCATTTAAGGCTGAATTAGGATGTGTTTTTTCTGGGGATAACCAAGAAATGCTGGCACTGCCCCCGTTCATCTGCCTGAGGGCTCTGCACCATTATTTTCCTTCCCATGCAGAGCATTCAGCAGACAAGAAGCATGCTGGTGCACTCTAGAACTGAAGGGGAAAAGATAATAAACCAATTGTAAAGAGCTTCAAATCTCTGCATTCTGTTCCAAATGCATCTCTCCAGCCTCTGGCTGAATCTTCTGTGGAGGGAAGCCAGGCTGTGGCCAGGAGGGAGCCAGGGCCAGCTGTCAGGAGGAGAAGCTGGCAGCTGGGGAAGTGTTTTAAAATAATTGTGTGGGGAGCGTGCAGGAAAAGCTCTCACAGACTTCCCTATCCATAGCTGCTGTTCCAGTACATCATGGAATTAATAAAATAAGAAATATCTACAGTATAGGGATAGGAAGCTGGAGAGTTTGGTCACCTTCCAAAGCACAGGATAGGGACTGGGAAAAAAAGAGGGTAAAGATTGTTACACGGAGGGGATGGAAATGTTCTCCAGTTCTCACAATATTTAATATTTGAACTCCCTCCTGCTGCAGTCACAGTTTTCAATCCCAGCCTTATTGAGAGGATATTTTCAGGCTGTGTTTCTGATATATTTTGCTATGGCACACACTGGCTTCTCGTGCTCTCTGGGGGAAAATGTTTGGCTTGCAGTGAAGTGCCAGAAGTGAGACACTGGCCCATGTCTTTATTTGTGAAGGAGAACGTTTTGCTGAAGTCTTTGCCAAAACCCTGCCACGTTCAGGGCAGGAGTGTGAGGAAAGGGGCTCAGTTTAATCGATTTCTAGGGAAGTTACTGATTTCCTCACTGCAAAGCTTTAACAGATAGGGCTCTTAAATTTCAGCACAATAGAACTGTTCTGCAGAAGCACCGGGTTAGTGCAGTTTTTAAAAATCAGTAAATCCTCACCAGCAGCACGAGCAACAACAGCATTTACAGCTGAAATACAAATAACTCCTTGATGGGACAGCATTGAATTTTCATTTTTTATTTGCTGAGATAGACTTCTATTAAGTAGTCAGCTTAATAAAGTGAGTTCATCTGTTCTTTATCAGATGCAAGTGTTCAGCTCGTAGCCTCTGTTCCTCATCTCTCTTCCCTGTCCCCCACCCCCAGGATGTAAATCACACATTAAAACCCGGCAGGCTTTGGAGCAGCCCTGGAATGCCCTGGTTCAGGTGATCTCCAAGCAGTTTATGACCTGAGCATTATCCCGGTTGCAGCAGTGGATGTTTCTCCGGGCTCCCAGGGGCAGGGTCGTGATGAGCTCTGCTGTTATGTCACGGTGACCCATTTCTCATCTTCCCTCAGCTCACCAGCAGCTCCCAGGACACCCGTGAAAAGTTATTTAAATACCATCATTTTCACCCCGTGTAAAGCTCTTAAGTGAAGGCTTTGCACTAGGTGAGAATAATTAAATTGCTATAACTTTGCTTCAAGTGGAACCAGGGCAATTTAAATCGATTTGGTTGTTGTTAAGAGTGAACTTTCTGCGCCCCTTTGGGCATTCCTGCTGTAATTACACTTGGAAGGGGCCTGTGTGTCCATCCCCACCCGTGACGTACCTTGTCACAGGCTGTGTCCAAATGAGGTGTGACTGATCCCATTTGCCAGGCTCAGGGGCTGGGGCGGCTCCTTGGCTGCCCCCAGAGCTCACCTGGGGCCGTACCTGTGGTGCACAACGTGAGCGCTGAGCCAGGCAAGGGCTTTGGGCGTGCTTAAGCTGTGCCTTAAGGAACAGCGTGAGCAGGAATGGAGCCTTGGAAGTGTGGGAGGGTAGGGTGGAAGCCTTCCCAGTAGCTGATCTATTGGAAAACAAATCGACCTTCTTTTTCAAAAAATGCAAGAGGTTTTGTTTGTTTGTTTGTTTGTTTTCTTTGGGGTTTTCTGGGTTTCTTTGTGGTAGTGGGAGATTAAAGAAACTGAAGAGAGGGAAACTAAAAGTGATCTTGGCAAAGTGTCAGAACCTTTCTTGCATTAAACCAGACTCATTTCTAAGCTTGGACATGAGCTCCTCAGCTGTCCTGAAAAAAACCAGCTTTGAGTGTGTTTGTGCTTGTAGCCTGTCCAAAGTTCAAGATGAGCTGGAGAGGACAGAACTGTGGCCCTGGGAGCTCTGCAGTGCCGCGGGGCACTCGGGATACTCCTTGCCTCTGGAGCAGAGCCGTGGGTGCTGAATTTGGGTGCTGAATTCCAAGAGCCAGGTAGAGATCAGGCTCTGCTGCCAGGGAACGGGGGACAGGACAAGAGGAAATGGCCTCAAGCTGTGCCAGGGGAGTTCTGGTTGGATATTCAGGAAAAATTCTTCCTAGAAGGGACTGTTGAGCACTGGCCCAGGCTGGCCAGGGCAGGGGTGGAGTCCCCAGGCCTGGGAGTGCTCAGGGTGTCCATGTGGTTCTGTGGGTTCCTGGTGGACCTGGCAGTGCCAGGTCCATGGTTGGACTTGTTGATCTCAGAGGGCTTTTCCAACCTTAATGATTCTGTAATTCTTTTTTTCCCCCTCACTTAAAAAAAGAAAACATAACCCAAACAGTCTCTCAGCGTAAAATTCTGTTTAATCTTAAAACCCCTGCATAAATTGTTTTTCTTTGTAAGAAATCCCTGCTAATACCAGATTATCAGGGCTGTATCCCTGCTTTGTTCCTCCACCTGTTCCATAGGACACACTGGTATTCCCAGCAGATCCAAGCTTCTTGTTAACCAAGCCAAACTACTGCCACAATATGGATTCTTAAAGTGATGGAGGGAAGAAGAAATTAATTTTGTGTTACAAATGACTGTGATTTCTCTATATCCTTGTATAATTTTAGCTGAAGTTGTTGTATAAAGTGGGATTTGGTTTTTAAGCTGAAAATTGGATGCATTTGGAAACAATTTAAATTTTCTTAATATAATCCAATTTTATTAATACAGGTGTAGTTTAAATGGCACTTGGAGTAACAGTAGGTGCT
Organism: Pardalotus punctatus; assembly: GCA_013400915.1. Lineage (NCBI taxonomy): Eukaryota > Metazoa > Chordata > Aves > Passeriformes > Pardalotidae > Pardalotus > Pardalotus punctatus. The sequence goes on along the minus strand of VZTX01024059.1, from coordinate 5,640 downwards.
GTAACACCTATGTTTCTTTGTAGTAGGAAAAAATAACCTCACTGGGGATTTGTATGTGAGGAACTGGAAAAGATTTGGATTCTGAACGTACTTTTATATCCCTTTCAGTTGTGGTCCTGTGTGGAAGCTCCTCAGGTTTTCCTCATCTAGGTAAGACCCCATTGCCATAGCAGCAAAGTGCCTTTGGAATATTCTTCTGGGAGGGAGAGACACTTTACAGCAATTCTGTTTCTGCCTTAGCACATGGAGAAACGCCTTGGCTCATTTGCGTTTCACTGTGTGTGAATAAATGTCCTGGAGCAGGAGATGTGGGGAAAGGAACTGGGGCAGCTCAGGGTGAGAGATTGGGCCAGTTTAGAATCCGCTGGTTCCGTGGCTCACTTTTATCCCCGAGTGAGGTTGGTGCCTTGGCTCAGGGGTTTGAGAACTGCCTGTGCTGGGTGAGGGCTCAGCTGCTCCCTGCAGCTCCTGCGTGGGAGCGTTTCCTGCAGAACAGCCTGGGGACAGCGGGCCTGCCATGAGGGATCCTCCCTTCCTCCCTCCCTTCCTTCCCTCCTTCCTGCCTGCCTTCCTTCCTTCCTCCCTTCCTGCCTTCCTTCCTTCCTCCCTTCCTTCCTTCCCCAGGATCCTTCCCGAGCTCTGCCCTCAGCAGGGAAGCAGGAGTTACACCGAGGAGCTCCTGAACTCTGAGAGGAGCAGTGCAAACCGAGTGGGTTTGGGTGGCACCAGGGTTTGGTTCACCCTCAGGAAGAGCAGGTGAAAGCCTGGCCCCCGTTTTGGTGCTGGGGGCTGCGAGCCCCAGCCTGCAGCCCGAGTTCAGCCCTGGGACAGCACGGTGAGCCCAGGAGATGTCTGGAGCTGTCCCTCCTGGCTCGCCATTCCAGGGCTGCCTTGAGCGGAGCTGTGGGAAGGGCAGCCCCGGTGCCTCCTCAGCAGCTGCAGCTGGAACTGCAGCTTCAGGGCAATTCGGAGTAATCCCACGGATTTACAAGCCAGGACTGCGATCACGGACGTGCTCTGCATGCCTGAGAGCGTTCAGCTGTGATGGCCCGGATGGGCACGGGCAGTAGGCAGTGATGGGCTGTGTGGAACACGGTGCAGGGCTCCATCCCACAGGCTCTGTGACTTCTTCTGAAGCGGGAAGTGAACTGCATGTAGGATTATGAAACGCACAGAAAGCCATATGTGTGTACTTGTTCAGCACAAAAACGGGTACGGAAGCAGCCTGGGTTCACTTCAGACATTGCCTTAGGGTTCACCTGCCCTCTCCCTCATGCCTTCCCTCTGGTGCCCCTGGGATGAACAGAATGCAACACAGAATCATAAAATCATGGAAAGGTTTGCGTTGGAAGGACCTAAAAGATGATCCAGGTACAACTCGCCTTCCACTATCCCAGGTTGCTCCAAGCCCTGTCCAGCCTGGCCTTGAGCACTTCCAGGGATCCAGGGGCAGCCACAGCTGCTCTGGGCACCTGAGCCAGGGCCTGACCACCCTTTTGGGGAACAATTCCTTCCCAAGATCCAATCTAAACCTACTTTTTCAGTTCAAAGCCATTCCCCTTGTTCTAGCACCCCATGCCCTGGTAACACCCCACTGGCCTGGCCATCTCAGAGTAGGCTTTGACTTACAAAGCCACTTCTGAGAACCCTGCCTTTTTACCTGGTACCTGGGTTTTTTTCAGTGTGTACTTTGTATCTTCATTCTCCTTAAAACCAGAGCAAAAATTAACCTGCTTCATGCCTTCTTTGAGGATCCTCATTTGCCAGCTGGTGCCAGCTTTGTGCTCTGCCGGGTCATTTAGCAATTCCCGGGGGATGAGGCATGAAACAATCCATTCCCTTCAGGAGACTCTTTTGAAAGGCTTGCCTGTATTTTTAGCAGCACAAGCTTTGTGCCTTGAGCTTGTCCTCACAGCCCTGGTTGGTGCTGGAATATCAGTGTCAAACTCCAGATCAGAGCTCCTCACTGGGATGGGAATTTAGGTGACAAAAATTGCTGCCTTGAACTGAAAACTCTTCCCTGGGAGAGGGCATTGCCCTCCCTGTGACCAGGCACCTGTGCCATGAATACCTGGGTGGGCACAGAGGCAATTAAGCAGTCTCACTCATTAAAAGCCTTGGGTTGGTTTTCCGTGCTGCCTAGAGAGAGTTTTCCCTGCGGCAGCGTCTGGAGTTCCTGTGCGGAGGCTGAGGAGACGTCGCTGCTGGAGCAGCTCAGAGCTGGATTAACTTCAAACCCAAAAATAGCCCACAACCATCACAAGCAAAACCGCCTTTTCCTCCAGTGAATCATGGATTCTGAAGGGAGGGCAGATGAAAATTCAGCTGTGCTGCCTCCTCTGGAGTCCTGGCAGAAAACACTGGAGCAGTGTCCAGAGCACCTTGAGCAGGAGGGATTCCTGCAGCTGTCCCTGCAAACACACAGCAAATGGGCTTTTAATCTGGTTATACTGACATTAAATACTACACAAAATTCTTCTGCTTCTAAATAGTTTGGGGTTTTTTTCCTCAGCCTTCTAAGGTTGCATTTGTGACAGTTACATCCTAACATTTTATCATCTGGATGATTATTAATAACTTGGATTTTTTTTTTTTTCTCAATCCTTCTACTCAAAGTCAGCATTTGTAAAAATGCCATTTGTTCAGCTGCTCTCTGGTGTAGATGAGGTGATGTTCAGTAGCTGAGCAGGCTGTTCCAGGTCTGGTCTTACACATAGTAGGAAGGAGTGGTGATAACCTGCTCAAATGCAGCCTCTTGACTCTTTCTCTTTTTATTCTGAAGCGATAAAGCAACACTAACTCAGGGGTTTTTGACACTAAAACAATTTTTCAGCAGTAATTCCATTGATTGCCTGTGGAAATAAAAACTTTCACTGTTTTTGAGCAGTCTTACCTTTCTTGCTCTTGCCAGAAGAGCAGCAGTGATGTGTAAGTAGTTTGCACGATAGTCCTTACCCTAATGATGTTTGCAGTTTCTTATTAGGTTATACCATAATCCGTGAATGTGATTAGCTGGCAATTTACACTTTAGAGCCCTGGCTTTTACTTATAAAAGCCACAGAGAAATAAACTAGAGAAACAAATTGGGAGTTAACTGTGCAATCAAAGATATAAATGTGCCTCTGCAGTCTGAGTGCTGCTGCTTTGCTGGCTCAAAGGACTGAGTCTTGCTCAGTGGAAGTGGAATTGCTGTCTAAGACAGCTTTTAGTAGCATGATGAACAGCAGAGGTGCTTAAGAGCATGTAAAGCATGTTTAGTCTTTATGGGCAGCATTAGTTAATCTTGTGGGCAGAGTTAAACTGAATATTCCCACCTATGTGTAGTTTATAACGTCCTGATTTGTAAAAACGTAGTTTAGAACAGTTCAGCCAGTGCCCTTCTCAGCAGCGGTGTGAAAGGCAGCGTTGGCTGCACGTTTCAAAATAAAACAAATGTTACTCTTCGTGGGTTGGAAAGTCCTTGTTGTGTCTGAGCTGGTTAAGAACCCAATTACTGCAGGGCAGATCCCTTTACAGCTGCCAGCAGCGAGCAAATGGGAATTGCCAGCACGAAGAAGAATCTGCTCATAAACACATTTTCATTTAGTGGTGCTTGGAGTAGGTGGTGACTTGTTGGGAGAAGTGCTGTTAAAACACCTGGTGTCTGCTGGAAGAAAGAGGTTGCAAAAATTCTAAAAGCAAAAATCAATTTTAGGAATGGTTACTGCAACTTCTTTAGGCAGAGAACTCCAAGCCTTGATCAGAACTGCTGTGTGTGGTACCACCTCAGTTTTAGCTTAAAGCACTTCAAATACTTGCACATCTCATTCTTAGCACCATTTGGTTGTCAGCACCAAATGAAATCATTCTCTCCTCTGTGCTGTCAAAAGTGATGGGATGGAAGAGGAATTCTCTTCTCTCTCAACATAAATGGATAGATATGTTAACCCAGCAATCCTATTTTCATGGTGGATTTAATCCAATAAAACCTTCTGTTATAGTCATGGAGGTTTTCTGGTTTGTTTTTCTAAGGGTTTATATTTCTGTCTGTTTTATGCACTGTTCTCTGCTCCCACAAAGTTTCCATTTCCTTACCTGAGACACACTGCAAACAGAGGTGGTTGCTGCTACATTTCCTACCTGTCTGAAGCTGGAAAGTTTCGTGACTTAAAACAAAGCAAAGTTAAAGGACACTTTGATTTTTCAGCCCACCTTGGTGGTTGAAATTCGTTACATCAGTTTTTAATAAAAGAATGCACGTCATGCATTGACAGTCCTGTGAAGAGGCTTAAACTCTTCTTCTCCTGAGGCAGGTATTTGACTTGTAGGGAGTGGGGGGGGATGGACCATCAGTTTTGAGTAAAACACAACCAGTTTTAGAACCAATTATACAACATTTGTGTACGTGTGGCTTTGAGAGCTTCCTTGGAGAAGCTGTATAAGGCTCACTCAGTGTTGTCTCCTTTCGGAGGATGTTGATCAACTTGTGATGTTTTGCATCTTCCTCCTAGAAGCTTTCAAAGCCTCAGTGTTGGCTATTTATGAGCACAGAGTTCTCTCATTTGTGTTTCAAAATCTAAACTTCTTGAAACTTAATTGAAAAGTAAATTTTTTTAAAGTAGTGAAGAAATTGCTTCTCAGATGAAGCTGTGTTTTATGCACTATTCTTTTGCTGATGAGCAGCAATTGTTGTTCACCCTGCAAATCCACAAATGTTATTCTCCAAATAGCTGCTTTTAAACAAATCCTGCCTGTCAGTGTAAGAGCAGTTGGTTTCTGTAGGAGGAACTGACTCCCTTGGAGCTGTTCTCATCCCACTCCTCCACTGCCTTTTTCCCCAGCCCTTTATCTGACCTTACACATTTTGGGAAGGGTGGCAGCAGGAGGGACAGCAGTAACTGGAGCTCGGTGACACCGTCACGTGAGAAGCAAGACAACAGCAATGAATTGTTAATATTGAACTAACTGTGAGCTGCTGGCCTGTTTACCTTCTCGGTGTGCACCTTGTGGACAGCAACAGTGAGAACTTGGGGTGTTTGGAGGGTTTATTCCGTTGCAGCTTTATGGAATTTGAAGTGTGTCTGAAATGGAGACCACGAGAAATTGACTCACTTGATGCTGAGCTCTCACATACTGCAAAACCCACTTTTAGTTTCTATGTTATAATGTTGGTTTAGTTTGGATGTATAAGGGTGGGGGAAAGTCATCACATTCTGTGGTTTACAGGATCCCCCACACATCTTCCACCTGTGGGGTCTCAGCTGAGGGGCCATCCCTGGTTCTTGCCCATTCCTTTTCCTGCTGGACAAGCGGAGGGGATGCAGGAGACATCCCCAGGCTGTCTGGGTGGTGCATCACTCCATTGAAATAGGGCAGTTATCCAGCACGTCCAGGTTTGGCACCACACCAGAGCTGCTCCATCTTCGTGAGGAGTGCAAGGTGTGGCATCCAAGACTTGCCAGCTCCGTTGAACTGGATAAGTTTCCATTCTGCATCTGCTGAGCTGCTGGAAAGTGTTCCCAGGGTGCCCCTCCTGCAGCATCTCTGCAGGGTGTGCTCCTTCTGTGTTTGTAGTCGATTCATAAATAACCAAGAAAGACTGATGAACAAAAGTTCTAAAATAAAAGTAACTCTGGGGAAGTGGGATGGGATGGGATGGGA
>VZTX01024058.1:0-169536 GCA_013400915.1 Pardalotus punctatus | reverse complement strand
GGTAATGCACTTTATCGATTCACAGTGCTGTCTTGCTGCGTCAGGTTGGTAGCAGAAGAAACGAGGTTTTTCGAACGTGCTGTCAAGATCAGGACTTTAAACCACGGTAGCCTGCCTCAGTCACAGAAACCTCCTCACACGCTCCAAGTCTCCGGTGATGAGTGAAAGCAACCCGCTAATAACCCAAATTTGTTTAGTCAGTTACAGGCACAGCCCAGCCGTATCTGCTCCCGTGCAGGGAGCTTTGCTGACCCGAAAATCTGCTCCAGAACTTTTGGAGAAAACACTGAAGCAGTACCAAGGCCATTTAACCTCAAGACTTGAGCCCGGCAGACAAGGTGCAAGAAGGAAGGATGAAAACATGCCCTGGACTCAAGGCTTCCGTGACAGGGAGAGAATTGCCTTTTGGGTCTAGGGCGGATTTCTGGGCAGTTCTAATACGGCTGAAAGTACTCCCCAGATGGAGTTAACTCCATTCAGTTATAAAATAGCAATGATAACACAAGTATACAAGGTTTAACTGTACAACAGCAAGACCTCCTCTGAAGGACAGACATCCTGGGCCAATGCTCAGTCCCACTGACACCTGCCTCAGGAGCTTAGTGTCCCATACTTCATCTCCAGGCATGATTCTGCCCTAAAAACATCGGGAGCTAACTGTAAAACAGTCAATAGCTACATCATGTAGAAAGGAGCATCTTCCCAACTCCATTCCTAGAAATCTTATGTTCAATATTTGTGGTGGCACAAGTAGCTCCTGGTTGCACAGGACATGCCAGATCACCCTCATTCAGACTATTGATTCTGAAGTATCACACTTTGAAGCAAAGATCTCTGACATGGTATTTTGCCCTAAGAGCAGAATTAAACATAGCACAGATACACATTTGTATTCCACAGAGTATTCAGAACTTAACTTTCTAGAAAACTGTGTATGAATGAGTAAATGCCTTGATAGCAAGGATAACAGACATACTCTATCAAATACCTAATCCAATTTCATATTCATTGTGGCAACCATTTTTAACCAAAGGCAAAATCTGCAAAATGTACTCTGTTGCTAGAAGAGAAATGGTTAAGGAACATACCGGATGGAGTATTTGCACAGGCACACCCCATATCTGTGGCAAAAATTACTTATGTTCCTGAGAGAGAGAAATTGTTCAGAAATAGACATTGAAACTGTTTCAGAATGCAACATTGCATTAGAGCATTTCTCCAACCCAGTGATGGAAAAGTGGTAGTGTACAGGCACAGCAAACATGTTTCAGCTGAGGCTAGTAAAGTAATACTAGCTTGGTTCTATTCCTTAGGTGAGAACCCTTTCCATAAACCCAAGTGTACGTGTTAGATTAAGCAGATTCTCAGGTATAGGAACAAATCATTGGCATCCAGTTCTGGAGTGCTCTGCTGTATGAACACAGCTATTTCCCCCTGCCTAGCTCTGGGTCTCTATACTTCTAATGAAGTCTGAAAGCATATTTCCACTAAATTCAGAGGAAAACTACATCAGTGAGGAATGACTAGCAAATGATTGCAAGTTTGGCTCTGGTCCTGTTGCCGTCCTGCAAGCAGGCACTGAAAGGCTGCAGAGCTGTGTGATCTATGGCCCTGGGCAGCGCATGGCCGGCTCTGGCTGGGCACAGCTCCTGCCCTGTCCTGTCCCACTGCTCCCGCAGTGGCCTCTGCTCCAGGGCCAGGAACAAGAGGATTCAGCTGGGAGGCACATCAGGTGCTCCGTGGGACCAGCAGCTACCCCTGCTGGGTTGGGAGACTTAGGTTCAGGAGGTAAGTAAATTATAGTGATGTAAATACTGATGATTTTAAGTGTTCTGCTGTTTCCATCACAGTTGCTTTGGAAAGTAAGAGAATGGGCACAACAGTAATACCTCAAAATACTCTGTTCTGACATCATTGGCTCAGAAAGTTAATGTAAAATCAAAACAGACTTAAGTCAGCATTAAAAAAAAAAAAGTAATTACTTTCAAGCTAGGCAAAACACCCCCAAAGTATTATTTGGTGAAAAGTTTTGAAATAGTGTTTAAAACAGAAATTCTATATTTCCAACAAAAAAAAAGAAAAAAGATTCAATTCCCAACTATAATCTACCTTTGTCATCTCTACCTAGTGCCCAAAGTAAGTCTTTTGCAGAACTAGTATGGCTTCAGGGATATTAAAATTATCTAAAAAAACACAGAAGAGAAACTGGTATATATATGCTAATTTCTTTTAAAATAAAATACTGTGGTTTATGTGATATTGTACCAGAGAGACTTTAAACAAACTAAAGAATTAGGCAAATGTGTGCTTTTCTTTCTCAACACCTCTTCAGTATAGTTTATGAAATAAGTGAACTTCAGTAATCTCTGCGAGACTTTCAATCCATATACATGATGTCATCATGAGTTTGTTAGTTACAATGTATTTATCTCAGGAGTACCTTAAAGATGGAAAATGAGCCAAAGTATTTATAACCTTCTGTACATGATGATTGAAATGAGTCCAACAAATTCTTCTCTCAAGCTATTCTCTTTAAGGTCCTTTGGTAAAACTATGGCTTTGAAATTCTACTTTCAATTTTTTTGTTGTTGTTTTTTTTGGTTTTGTTTTTGTTTCAGAGTAGTTGGAAGTATGACGTATTTGCAATTTTGAGTAAGTATTCTCTTTTTTCCTGCTGGTTTCATAAAAACAAGTATCTGTCTACAGTAAGTGGAGTAGTCCAGTAATTTCCCTGGTCCTGGGTAGCCACGGTTTCAAAGAAACTTTGAAAAGCCTTGTTCCATAAAGCTTTGAATGTATGCCTGCTGATGCCAACAATTATGATTCAGGCAGCAGCACACAAATGGTGACTCTGTTCCATCTTCAGCTATACTTTCTTCTGACTCATCATCACAATTCAATTTTAAAAGCCATTAAGAACACTCAAACTGCTTTTCTGATGTAAGAACAGAAATTGTATTGAGTGAATCAGTCATATACAAACTTGAAAGTGTGCCTGCACAAATTCTCAGTGCTGCCCAGAAACCTTTCAACTTGCACAGGTAAATATGAATATTCCAGGCCTGGCAAATTCCCGCAAAAGCCTTGCAACAATTTTTTTTTTTTTTGTACAAGGTCAAATTTTGTATCCTTCCAGCCCCGGTCTTCCAGTCGGAACATGGGAATCGTATCTGAGGCTCAGTAACAAGGGCACTGTAAGATTTTCTCCAGCAAATCACAGGGTCAGGAAGGAACCTCTGAGATAAGTGCAAACAGACCAGATCCCTTAACACCCAAATTCTCAGGTAGGCAGCCAAGTCCTCCACAAGCACTGCACCTTAGCAGCCCCCCTGGCTGTGGCCACACAGTTCCCTCCTGCTGGCAAAGACAGCAAGCATGGGAGGGGCAGGAAAATGAGGGAGAAGGGATGGAATGAGACTGAAAGTCTTTGTTCCAGTTTTAGAATGCAGTCAACATTAAAAACACCTGAAATTCACTTCCACAGTGCAGGGTCCATGTCCATTGCCCAGCCGGCTCCATGGGTTTAGGGGAAGGCAGTTGGATTTACCATGGGCAGTGAGTGGGAGAAACACCCAAATTCTCAGGAGGTCCAATAACAACTTTTACTCACAAACTTTAGAGCACTCAAGTAGAATATGGTACTTGGCAAATTTTAAAACATCCAAAGTAAGGCACTTCACAAACTTTAACTCAGCAAACTTTCACCTATCCAGACACAGCAAGGCACTTAGAGGAATTTTTGGTCCAACTTTGAGAAGAAGGTAGGAGAAGGGAGAGAAAGAGAAAGGAGAGAGGAAGGGAGATATTCACCATCCTAGGATCCCCCATTCCTCCAGTCTCCTACACCGTGTCTTTTGGCTTCTGTAGGAACTGGGAGGAACAAGAGGAAATGGAGGAAAACAATATCTCTGCTGTCACCTGTTAAGAATATCTTAGCTCTTTCCCCCCAGAGCACATGTGGAAGATGGAAGAGCACACAACAAAAAGGGTGGAATACAGAAGGAGAAAAGACAGAGCACCAAGCAGGTCTGGTTTAGAAAAGAGTCTAAAGCCTCCTTGAATCAATAGAAAGTCCCTTTAATTGATTGCAATGGGCTTTGAATTAGACCTGTATTCTACTTATCAAGTACAGCTGCTGAGAATCAATAATATTTTGACTTATCCTTCAAAGCAACAACTACACTAGTAACTTCTGGCTAAGAAAAAGTACAATTAATAGCATATTAATTCATTAGAGTTTATCTCACTGAAGGCCCCTTCTCATCAGGCGGTAGAGTCAGATGGCATTTAGAAGTGATCACACATGCATGAATATCCTATATAAATGACACCATCAAGAAAATACTTCTGTTCTTAGCATTGTCAGATCAAATATTCATTGATATCTACATTTCTCAGCAAGTATCTCAAGCAGAGATCAATAAACACTTATTAGTCACTGACTACGTTTCCTGCAGTAAAGGACGGAATTTCAGCCAAGAGATCGGAGAAGCCAAACAATCAGGGGAGCTGGAGTTTAGTGCTTTCCTGCCAGGTGATCATTTACCTTCTCACTGTCTCAGTTGCTACAACTAGAGAACTACAGATCAAAGGATTATTTGAAAGCTATAGTCGTTCCTTTAAAATACAAATCATTATTTCAAGATACAAGTATGGATTGTAGCCAGGGGAAAAAAATCACAGCTGCAGGTTTTTGGTTTGTGAAAATTCTATTTCTTTCAGGCCCAAGTCAGGAAATGCATTACTTTGTGAAACTCGGAAAAAAATAAAATTACTTGACTTTTCAAACATTTACATGAGCCTGCTTTGATGTTTCTATGGATTGCTGAAATCTCTTACTTTACCTGAAGTATTTTGCCACCTCAAATCACATACAATATTTCAAACCATATTCTAGCAGAAAAACAGATAATTGAGTTGTTTAGAGAGCAGAGACAACCACTAATACTGTTGAACTATGTTACAGCAAAAACATTTCTGCTGCTTTAAAGAAAGTATTCCATATCCTTCCAAAATAACCTGTGTGTAATGGACAATATAGGATTACTTTTTGGCAGAGGGAATATCCTGTTGCTATTGACTGCAGTGTTACAGTATCCTCACATACTAGTACACAGTTATTGTGAGATAAAGACCACGTTGAAAAACAAACTGATTGCAGTACTGGAAACAGTAAAGGAACTGTCCAGTAATCTAAAAATTGACTTCTTTAGGAGAACAATGACTGGAACTGTGTCGCTTCTAGATTAGCATTAAAGAATAAAAGTTTTAACTGAAATTAAGAAGTTAATGCAGTGTATTCCTTTCTTCCAGGGATGACATTTTAAAGGAAGACAGGAAAACTTGGTTAGAGATGGTGTTGTATGTGGTGTTATATATATACATATATTCACACATATATATGTATATACATACATATATATATATATATAACATTTATATCATCTATTGATACAAAGCTGTGTGGTATGTTTCTGTTTTTCTCCTCCAGCTCTCTCCACATTAATACATTTGTTGAATTTAAACTGATGGAACTATTAAGAGGGGGGAAAAAAGCTACTGGTATCTGGTTTTTACAGGGAATTTACAAGGACAATATCTACAGAATGAAAAATATGCTCACCATGAGCAATCCAAATTCTTCTTTAAATTTTTGTGTTAGTCTAGAGGAATGTGTTAGGCAGAAACTTTCATTTTACAGTAGAACCAAATCTAATTACTGAAAGAATTATTTTAATGAAATGTATCTGAAAAGTCTTAGCGGGCTATACTGAAGAGTTTTTCCAGGTGAGAAAGGTTACATTTAAGCCTTGTATCTGCAGCAGATTCGCTCATGCATGTTTTTCGGTTGTAATCTCATCCCGAGTTCTTTTAGGCAATGATTTAAAATACCCAGATATGACCTCTGATACATTTCAGGTGCACACAGTGCAATACAAAGCTTTTAAACAAGGATGCAGGGATGTTTCTGGAGCGATCAAGGCAATGTCTTCCTGAGATTTTGGGAGCTGAGTTCGACAGTCCTGTGTTTCCCCAAGGTAAGGGCACACTCCCAGGGAGAGCAGCGTGGTTCCTGGGGAAGGTGGGCAGCAGTGTCCTGGCTGTCCCCAGCGCCGGGGGGGTGGCTCTGTCCACGCTCAGTGACCACAATGCACGTCCTTTGTTGGTGGCTGTGGAAGGGATGGGCCTTTGGTCATCCCCTGGAAGCTGATGAAGGACTTGATGAGACAGTGCCGAGATAAAAGGCAAAAGCAGTGTATAGTTTTACAGTCATGCCTTAAAAACAAAAGTAATTATTTAAAAATGCTGCTGTCACCATGTCCCTTTCAAATGTTACAGTGACTTGCCATGGTATTAATGTCACACCATCTTGCTGCACAGGTTCTAACACAAAATAATTACTGACCAATGCTAGAGAATGTGATGATATTAAAAAAAAAAAATTAATAGGGCTATAGTCATACAGCTTTATTTGGATAGATCAGATCCATGCAATAACTGGGAGTAGTCTTCCAAAGGACCCATTAGTTATCCTTTAGGTCTTCTAATTAATGATGTAGTCTTCTGAGAGCATATTAATAACTCTGATATTAATAGCAGCATAATTCTAGCTGAGGATTAAAAAAAATGAAGCGCTATTTTCTAAGTACTTGTACAATAGAGTTTGGGACTTAGTAATAGACACATACATAAATTCATCAGATTGAAAATTAGGAAGCAGATTTCTGAAGGTGTGATTAGGGACCACAATAACATCTCAAAAATTAACTGCTATACCTTCATTCAGGATTCATGCTCAGTTATGGAGTTCAGCTTTTTTTTTCTTTTTTGATGCCTCAGTGGGCTGGGTTTTCAATGTGGAGATGCTGAAGACAGATTCCATTTCTCAAGACTATTTCCTGAAGCTCATGAACAGCATGTGCCAAGCTGTTCTTAAAGAATGAGTCCTCATTTCCATGAATGGCTAATATTTAATAAAACATCTGATCACAAAACCAAATCTAAAAAAAAATCAGTAGTAAAATAACACTGACTTGCTACTAAATGCAATGTTCTTTGATATAAGTCTATTTCAACTTCATTTATTCAAGGGTTCTACAGCAGTCAAAATAATCAATGCAGAATTTTCCATGTGATTTACACATTGCTTTTTAAAATGAATTGTCTGAAACAAAAAATGCTTTTTTCTGCTGCCTGGCTTGTTTTCTAAAACATATTCTCTTTCTTTTAAAGTGAGAGAACGACCTCTGCTTCAGGAACAATTTTCTGAGACAGTGTGTTTATCAAATGGCTTCTCTGCTTTCATGAAAACAATTTATTTTCACTGAACTCCTCAAGATAAGCATTGAAGTCAGGAAGAATGTACAATGACATTTATAATTACATTCAAGAAACAAATATTTTGCTAAAGAAAGGGTTTGGATTTTTATCGGTTTTAGAGATACGAAATATTTTCTTTCTTCCAACATACCATTTAACAATATTTTCTCCCTGAAATTACAAAGTGTATTTTCATATGCATGGAAAGAAAAGCCCAGGACAGTTATCTTCTCATAGAAAGGCTACAGTATGCATCCTAAACAATGAAAGCTGTAGCATAATCCTTACAACCAAATTGCCTTCCCTGCCCCACTCTTTGGAAATAATTTGCAGAAAAGGACAATTTAAGCAGGAGGATACATGCCCCTTGCAAAGCCTCCTCCAAACAACCCCTCTGTGCCCAGTCTTAGAAAACAGAGAACACAGTTTTCTCTTGGGATGGCACATCGGTCTCTTCACCTTTCCTCCCACATTTTCCCCTTGCTCAGAGACAGTTTTTTAATCTGCAAAGCTCAGTCAGGGCCTGTGGACTCAGGCTGTGGTGCCTCCCATGCTCTGGGAAGTAGAAGACCTTGCTAAAAATGCTCCCTCTGTTCCCTTTGTGGATTCGGCCCTGGACCCGTTCTCAAACACCAGCAGAAGCTCAGTGCTGCTGGACAATTCCTGCTCTTGCTGTATTGTGAACCACCCCTAACATCAAGGTAGTTCACAGGGTATCTCATCTTTCAGGACAAAGCACCCACAGATTTAGCCATACAGTGCCTGCATTTTGAAATGCAAATTCAATAACTACCTATGCAAAAGCTGCCCATGAATATATTTAGGAGTTCCATTTGGGCTGCCTGGAAACGTGGGGTTTACAGGATTAAAAAGACGTATTGCTATCACTCCAATGAATGCCCTTTAATTTGTGGGAATTCATTTTAGAATAAAAAATTTAAGATCTGGTTTATTCCTTGTCAGTCAAACATCCTAGCTTTTCATTATCCCATTTTTTTTCAGAGCATGTAGGTAGTTCTCATCATAAAGATTCCCTGATAAAGTTCTCCTCCAGAGACATACTCTTTTTGTAGGCTCAGCTAGTGAAGAAATATCATTCATTTGTAATACTCAAAGAGAAGTGGAAAAAAATCAAAAGCAGCTGAAAAGAGATTGTATTTCACTAATATACACCAAGGCTTTATTTAAAATATACAGTGTTAAATTTGATCAAATATCAACCCACCATTCAGAGTGAAATAATCTCTTTTAATTTGCATGTATCTGTGTGTGCCAAAGAGAAGTGTGTTTGCTTTCAAGCAGGTGCACATCCTGCTATGACTAAATCTCTAACTCATCAAATTGCTTTACCAGTGTGGGACATGCCCTTTTTCTGGAACAGCTTCAAGCATTTTCCCCCGCATTTCAGCCACCTGTTTACCGAGTTCATACTCCAAAGGAGATGCATGCAATTAGAAACAAGGAAATGAAAATAAATGACCTTGTTTGTTATAAATAACAAAGAGACTCAGCAAAATTAATGCAGTGAAGCCTGACCTTCTGACCTGAAAGAAAGAATCACCTCATTCCTTTGTAGCAGGCTCACAATGCTCCAGCACCAGGCATTGTTATGCAGCTTTGCCTCTTTTGATGGATCTTAAAGGAGTATACTCTAAATATTAAATGTTTTACAAGTTAGATTAGGAAATTTGCATTAAAAAGAATGTTGAAACAAAGTCAAGAGGGCAATGATAAAGATTATCACTGCTTTATTTAGAGAAGCCAGGTAAGCTGTGTGTATGGTAGTTCACTATAATGCAGTTTTTTAACTGAAAAATAAATATGGCATTCCAGGTAATAAAAAGCCATGAAATGTCTCCTTTGGTGTTCAGTGAATTGATGAGGGAGAAAGTTTTTAATTAGCCAACTCCAGGAAAAGGAAACATTTTTCTTTTGTTAATTGTTTGTGCTATGATGGTCTGACTTTTGAAAAAAAAGCAAAGTACTTCCACAACTACTGCCAAAAACATATAGTTTTTTTTTCCTCATCCTTTAATTAGGCAAGTAGAAATGCCTGCTTTTGTATGAAGCTTACTGAATAATGTTTCTATGGGTTACATTTTCACTTTTAATTGATTCATGTCAGTCTGGAACAGCGTCCAGCTGCAACAGAGGGCAAGGTGTTAGAAATTTGTTTCCCTGCTTGTCTTTGGAGGAAATGAGAACACAGCGTTGTTTTCATGGCAGTCCTCACAAAAAGAGCAGTGTGTAATTACAGTGCTGGTTCCCATCTTGTCAGTCTCCCAAACAAGTCTGTTATTAATGAAGCAGCTCAGAACCGTTGCAGAAATGAAAGGAAAATGTGTTTGCATCTCACTGAAAGCAGTTCCCACAACAGGTATTGTTTGATAAAGATTTTTCCAGAACTTGTTTTGTGGGGTTTTTTTCCCCTTCTCTCACTTGCAGTGACATCCATCCAGCTGCTGAGATACTGCAATACCCTTCACAGCAATCACAGCCTCAACTCTGCAAGTTCTTCTTCTCCGCAGAGCTCATTGCTGGGAGTGGGGATGGGGTGGCTCTACCTGCAGCGCCAGGGGTGACGGGCACAGCCCAGGGACACAGACAGCCACCAAGGCAGGGGCACAGGAGGGGTGGGCAGTCACACAGAGGCAATGGGAACCCAGTCTCCTACACAGGAGGTGGCTCCTGGGCCGGAGCAGCAGCTGCAGCAGCAAAAGCTGCCCCATGCAGGATCAGGATCAGGATCAGGATCAGGATCAGGATCAGGATCAGGAGGGTGCAGTGGATCTTCTCCTCCCCACCTCTCACCCCTCTTCCACATTCTGCATCCAATGGAGCCGCTCCACTTCCTGAAGTTCTTGGCACTGCTCACTCCTGCTCCCAAACTTTCACAGTGAAAGGGTGACCTGAATGAATAATTTCCAGCAGAAAAAGAGAGCCGACCAACACAGCCTCTTCTTAGAGCTGACCAGCACAGCCTCTCCTTCTGCTCACGTAGTCTCATGAACAGATTGTGCTTTTGTCCAAATGAGTGTATCATTAAAAACTAAATACTCCACATGGCTGAAGGTAGGGATATGCTGAAGTGTTTGATTGAATCAGAGACCTTCAGGGTATTGTCTCCTCAATCAATCTGCATTTGTCTGCACGGATTGAACCCAGAGCACTCACGTGTCTAAACGCCGAGCTGTGTGGCCCTGGATGACAAGCCACATCTGAGAAAACCTGCATGACAAACAGGTTCTGAGAGCTGAGCCCAACCAGAAGAAATTCTACATTTGTGGAGTATGAAGTCATCATTTCTGTCCTGCTCTGGGGCTCCACATGTGGGCCACCAAGTAGCCAGGCTGGAGAGGGGCTGTGGATCTGTGCTGATCCACCACGGCACCATGTGTGAGGGATGGAACAGGGAGAGCAGAGCTGGGGATCCATTAACAGGTCGCATGTTCTAAGCATGAGACCTTATTTTTCTAAAAATTGTGAGTATTTATGTGAATACCTATTGTGAAATGCATAGACTGGGTTTCTTTTGTTGTCTCTTACTGACTTCTGCAGTCAGTGTGTAGTTCCTCTTCTTTGTAAGGGATAAGTGGAAATAATTGACTATCTTCTGCAAAATCTCATCTTTATCCATTCAGAATAAATTCTATATTAATATTATTCAACAAGTAACTTAAACTTCACGTTTAATATTTGTCCTAAAACTCACATATTGAAAAATTTGTGGTAATTCAGCTTTAAAAGCCTATCGTTCTAGGAAAAGCAAATTCCAGGCTCTCAGGAAAAGTCTATTAACTGCCCCACATTTGCTTTATTACTGCCTCAATATATGATATCTTAAATGAGCAAAATAGGATTGCAAATATTCAGTTGTTATGTATTTATTCAAGACAAATCTCCCAGACTCTTGTGAGCTGCCTGAAGAACCATTGAGTGAAAATATTTTAAAAATTGTAATGACCACTTTTTGGTTTTTTTCCCCCTTCTTATTTGTATTTAAATAATTATAAGAAAGGACACTGAAGGAAGGCACATAGTGCTATTCATTAATAATGGAATGAGAGCCCAGCAGCTCCAGAGCAGTTACTGTAGGTAGCTAGTGACTTCCATAAACTCTTTCCTATCCCTTGAGGAATCCTCCTCCTGTCTCCCCAGATTTTTTGCATTTTGCCTCCCTGTTGCAGCCATTTCTGCTCATGATACCGTGGCACCTTTGTGTCCTGCCAGTTGCACACTGACATTGTCTGCCCAGTGTATCCAGCGTGTGACAAAGCCCAAGGCAGAACCTCATCCAGGCTGGGCACCAGCCTGTGCCCAGAGCTGCACGTTACGAGAAGCTGCAGGACATTCTGGAACGAAGCTCTGCCTCCAGCCTCCTCCATCAGCAAGCCAACATTCACCTGCCTGCAGCAGCCTGCTCCAGAAAGCCAGAGTGCCTGAACAGGGGTGCCATGGACAGATACGCTGCTTTTGGGGTTGTGCCTCGTCTGCCACAGGGCTTAGCTCAGGATGTGCACAGTACGGGGGTGAACCAAGCTACCTGCAACATCCAAGGCTGTGCATCTGCATGGCAAGCTCTGCTGGGCTGTTTAACCACCCTGTGGCCCAGGTTCCCAGAGTTATAAAATCTGTATTGGCTGCTGCAGACTGAGGAGAGCGATTTGAGCGTCCCTGATGACAACAGCCCAGGACAAAGCCCATTTCTCTTGTTTTCAGGCCATATGGATCTCAAAGTGTGAAAGCTGTAATTTTCATCCCCACCTTGGTTTTGTTTGCAGAAAGAAGAATAGTATTAGTCCAACTAATTTCTAAATTTCCACCACTAATGGAAAACTTTCATGGGTTAGTTAGAGACAGCAGAACAGAACAAAATAATCTATGTCACATGAGCAGTGTGATCTTCTGGCTCAGCAGTTCTAGTTCCCTTTGGACTGGTCTCTGCTTTAGCACATAGTTTATAACCAAGCTTCAGCTAAGACAACTGAATAGGTGCATTTTTCCCCTTCCTCTGCAATCTCCCCAGACTTACACTGCCTTCTTCAGCTGATCATCTTTACTTTAGAGCAATGACTTCCACCCTACAATTCCAGCCAAGTTTACTGCAAATTGTGCAAGCACCAACATCATGCTAATGTGCAGTTCTAACATGCAAGCTGGTTGTGCAAGCACAACCATTTGCTCTGCACCACATCCTTGAATGTCCTTGCAATACACTGATGAGAGAGAGCTCACTGCCAGGAAGAGTGGTCTCTTCTGTAATGACAACCTAAACCAAGTACTAAGACAAACAACACATCAGTGTTACATCCAAGAATCAGTGCTAGAGATATGCAAATAAAAACAGTATTTCAAAAGGCTTGTAATGAGTAGCATCCAAAATGAGTGATATTGTAAACTGGGTCTAAAAAGCAGCAGTTTTCAGGAGCATTAGTTTACATGAAGCACATGCAAAACTGGCTTTGAATTTCAGCTGAAGACAAGTCTCCCTGGAAAGCAAATGGTGTGGTTTTACTCCTTGGCTTTTTCAAGATTCAGGAAGGGTAGCTACCCACACTGGAGCAGGAGAACACCTTTTTTTTTTCTTTTTTTTTTTTTTTCCCCCAAGAATACAGGAGGCACATACTGACCAAGAAAATAGTTGTGAAGAGCAGAGCTCCTACACAGAAACCCAACTGCAGCTCTCCCAATTCACAATTAAAGGCGCCACATGGTCAAAGTTATTGTCACTGGCACTGGGGAAAGACTAAGAATTAACAAAAGTTTCCTTCTTTCTTCCTCTGGTACCCATCCGAGGAGAGAGTAAGCAATACCACAGACAGTTTGAGGGGACAAAGAGAGTGTCAGGGCCAGTGTCCCTGTCTCAGCACGACAGCCCTTACTGGCCATGGCTCTGTGAGCTACTGCTGAGCACATAATGATTTTGCATTGAAAGGCTAAACCAGCCATTGCTCTGGACTGAACAACCACAACTCTAAGTCATTCCTTCATTAAATGCTTTGCCATTCCTTGAGAATGAGAGGGTCTGTAGAAAAATCACATTGTCCTGTATTCCACTGGTAAACAATATCTTATATATTAAACTGCTTTATAGTAGTCATCTGTTCTTTCCAAGCTGTGACAGGACTTTGAATTATTTGCTCTATCAGCAACTGCAGTAGTAAATTCCCCAGTTATGCCGTGCATGGCAGGCTTGCGGAAACACCCGTGACAATGAAGTGAGCAGAGAACTCATACATGACGGAATCCACTCAGCAGACTGGTTTTTGGGGACAGTTGGGTCTCAACAAACAATCCTTTCTTCTCGGTCTATAGAGGAGCTGCACTGGGGCCTACTTTGGCCATTAGTCTAAGGAAAGCCTTTGTTGAACATATAGCTGCTTCTCACATTGAAAGAATAAATCACATTCTTATTCTGGGTATGTCTCCACTGCATTCACTGATGTGAATGTTGTTCCATGGCTGAAAAACTGGGTAAACAGCGTGCCCTGTGCAGCTCTGTGCTGCTGTGGCTACGTTACTGCCTGAACAACCTCGTTTACAGCCAGCCTGGATGTGCCGGTAGGAGCGGCAGAGCTGGCAGAGATCTGTTCTTCAGACAGCAAACCCCCTCTTTTCAGGAGTATTTCATTCTTCAGGCTGGATTACCAGGATTTGAACCACTTTGGAACCCACTTTGCCTGAGAAGGAGAAGGGAAAATCCTATCTTTTCTATGCATTTAGCAAAGCAGAACACAATCTAGGCAAGTTTCAGGAACAGTTCTGAATCTGCAGGGGTTTTTTAGGGTTACGCATATGTAGGTAAATTTCTCAAGCACACATCCTAGAAGCACATGTCCTGGATAGTGCATGTTCCCCCTCCAATACTTAAAATCAGGAGTAATTAATGTTCCTAACCACTTCAATGTACAGCAATTCAATATTCATTCACCTTCACAATCATACACCACTCTCCACTCTTCAATGTGCTTTATCTTTTACTATTAACTTACATTTATGTCCATCTTCATATCCTGGAAATAAAAGGGAAGCTCCAGGTTTCAGCAGACCATAGGGACCTCTGCTGACAGTTTCTATAGAGGCGGTCATCATTGGATGAATAGAGGTGGTCTTGCATCATACCTGAGCCTCAGTGACTGGAGATTAAGGTTTCTGTTTGATAGAGTGAAACTGATGATCCATCAGCACTCTGGTGGAAAGGCTCCCATTTCCAGGCAGGATGCTACAGCTTCATCACAGCTTTTGAGTGACTCTTAAGTGTAAAAAAATATAGTACATGTTAGTCCATGTACAGAATTCTGCATTTTGACATTTGAACAGGAGTTTATTTCTCTCTGGCAAAAGATGTCGTGTGTCCCTTCTATCTCCCATTTCAGTTAGCTCTTTTCCATTAAGCGCTGTATTACAGAAGAGGACCATGGCTGAAGCATAAAGGGAGCTCCTGCTTAAAGAGGGAGGCTCCCAGGAAGCACCAATCCCTGAAGGGCTCTCAGAGTTTCAGTTCAGATCGACAGCATGCACAATTTCTGGGTTGTGATACCATACATACAAATATATATATATGTGTGTGTGTGTGTGGGTGGTGTGTGCATTGTGTACTCCTCTGCACAGATGTAAATTTAAATTAATTAAAAAAAAACAACCAACCAACCAAACCCAAAAGTCAAGTAACTCCTCTGATGACACAATCCCTTCTGCTATACATATTTTCAAACAGGATAAACAGTAGACACAAAAATCTATTTCACGAAGTACTATTTGCTCCCTCTTTCCACATACAACTTACTTGTGCTGTTGGGGAATTACTGCAGGAAAACTTCCAATAACCAGAATTATAAACACCTCTAAATTAAAATTTCTAGTTTGATTTTTTTCTGCCTTCTTTTATTATTTATTGCAATAGAGCTGCCTTGCAAAAAGATTATGTATAATTACTTGCAAAGAAAACAACTAACCGTAAATGCTAATGTTAAATGTCTGTTTTTAAAACCTTACATACACTAACCCTTTAAATTATTTTTTCAATTATTTCTTCCTCTTGCTGCCATTAGTGAAATATTTTATATATGCCATTGCTCCTGATTTGTGTAAGGAATTCCAAATAAATACAGCGGCTATCGATTTCTCTTAGTTCATCTCCTTTGTTCTTGCATCTCAAAAGAGTTCAACTAACCTGGTAGCATTTATCCTGCCTATTCCCTTCAGAATTATCTCTGACTCAATGAGACGACCTCTTAATTTCCTCTCTTCTATAGACCTGCTTTCTCTAACTTTAACAAATAACTAAGGTCTCTCTGCCCTTGTACCATACTAGCAGTGGTTTTGAACCTTTCCTGATTGTACAATAACTTTTTTAGAGATAATTAAAACCAGAGACTGGTCTTTTGGGCATTACCATGATACTGTCATGTCTCACCAGTATCAGACTACAAGAAGCCTCTGTGTTTGTATTTCACACCTTGCTGTGACTCTTTTTGCTGTTCATTCCTTTTTTTTTGTACAATAACTTGTTTTGTTTCGTTTTGTTTTTTTGCTGCTGAGAACTCTTCAATCTTATGCTCTCCATTGGTCTGTGCTGTCTTTGAAAGCGTCTTATACATTCTGTACCTGGTTGCAAGCTCATGGGCTTTTCTATTCTCCTAAGTACAGTTCATTCTATGTAAACACCCTGACTCAAACAAAATGAGGATGTGGCCTCTCACCACTGCTCCTCCACATCAGCCTCACCTTGGTCTCATTTTGGTGCCCTTCTCTCTACTGCAAAATTGAAAAAAGCCCATAGTACCCAAGGATAATGGAAACTGGTGTGTACAAAACTATTCTCTTGTAACCACAGTCTATCCAAACCATATGTCATGACTTAAAATCAGCCAAGAACTAACAGTCTAGGACTATACTTCAAGTTTTCAGGTATTTCCAGCCAGGTACTATTTCCCATAACATGGTCAGCATCTTCATGTCTCCACCTGAGTGTTTCAATTTCTCCCAGAAATGTGGGTTAAAGCCTAATTTTTGTCAGTATTCAGTATTAGCTCCTTTTTCTGTTTCAGTGTCTCTTCTTTGTATTATCCTTCTCTTCATCAAGAAAACTGACCCAAAGAATTTAATATCTGAAAAATATATTTCTCTCAACCAAAAGCAGGTTACCTTTGCAATGTCTCAAACTCTGCTACATTCTCCAGTGACCTCATTTCTTGTGTATTCAGAAAATCTCTTATTTATCTTAGCCTTTGCACAGACTTCTTTTATTTTCTTCCTTTTACTTCCACTTTCCCCTTTGTTCTGTAATCTTTCAATCTTCTCCACCTGCTTTATCTTACAGATGATTGATATATGCATTTCAACAGTCTCAACTGCTATTTTATTTATCCCAAATAAATATCCACACTGGATGGCAGGTGTAATTCTCTAGCTACAAAACTCCAGCTTTGAAAATCTCCTATTTTATTTTCCATCCATACCTTTCCATGATCCTCTCATGTTTTTCAGAGCTTTTCTTTCTTGCACTTTTTGATTTCACTATAAACTTAGCTTGGTTATAGCACCTCATATCAAAATATTCTCCCATTCTTACATCTCTAGTCATGCTATATTTATTATGCACACCTATGAAAAGGATTTTTCCCTTTTAGTCCAATCTTTCAAATTGTACAAAGAAGCAATATTATAGCATTCAGTCTGTGATTTGAGTTACACACCCAGACTGATTTAAAACTAGATGGAGGGGTAATTCAGGTATGTTGTGTGTTTAAAAGGGCTCTGTGTGAAATAAAAAGAAATCTATAATGCTACCCTCAGGATTTCAGGCAATGATATTCCAAGTCTGAAAGAGAGGGAATAAAGAAACTGAAAAAGGATACACACCACTGACCAATCAATTGAAAAGTACAGTAAATGGAAAACAGAAACCTCCCTGGATTTGCCTTATGGGCTGACAGCGGTGGCTTTGTATAAAAAGAGAGAGCACTTATGATCCACTTTCTACTTGAGACATTATAAATTAGTTTTTCTGAAGGCATAATCCACCGTAACGGATTCTAAGGTGGTGTGGAAAAATCCCACCATTCCTCGATATGAACACTAAATGATGCCCTGTCTTTCATGGATCCCATGTCTCTTTGCTCAGGCAAAGCCTGTCTCTGGAAAACTCCAAAGTTATTGAAATGCGCCAACCTTTATTGCAGAACTGAGCCGCACGGAGGATGAGTACAACCTTTATTAAGGCTCAGGAGACTTTGGTTAGGCCTCACAGCAGACAAGTTACAAAAGGCTCCTGTCTTTGCGCTACTGAGTGCAGGAAAGAAACCTCCTAGAGGCGTTGAATGAAGATGAGGAGCTCCCCTACAGCCTGGCTTCCAGCAGGGATCCTGGCACCCAGCTCCTTCCCAGCACACGGTGCCCCACCACGGGCAGCCAGCTCCATCTCTTCTTACTGACACAGAGTCCCCCTCATTACTTCTGGACCTTAAACAGATCTTGGGGGCCTATTTAGTGAAAAATCAGAATGTAACAGAGAAACTATCTGGGGCAGGATCCCCAAGTTCCTATTGCATGGCTGGAAAACTGCAGAAATCCCAAAACAAAGCAGAAGCACGCAGTCTCAGACCATAGTGATGGACAGAGAGAACCTCTCAGTAAATCGATGGATTTCGGGCTGGGTGGCGATGCAGGGAGCACTCTCTGACACCTTTTTAAATATCTGTAACATCCTTCATATCTCCTCTAGTGCTTCTAATTTTCACTCAGCTCCAGGAGCATTACAGTGACATCTCTCCTAATGTATTAAGCTTTATAATGATGTTAAGTAATTGTCAGCAAAAGGAAAAGGAATTACACCCTAGAACAAAAAAAAAAAGGGAAGTCAAGCCTGTCATTCAGGCTTCCTATCACTTTCAAAAACTTCCTTTGGAAACATGGTGGAGAACAAAAGAAGTCTGTGCAGGCAATCTGGTCCACTCCACACTCGCTAGCATTGCTCTCCAATGAGACCAACAGGCACAGTTAAACTCTTCATGACTTCTCTAAAATACTAATCATTGTTATTTTCAGTTGGATTCTTTGCATAAGGAAGATCATAGGAGACTTTGCAAGCTCAGTTCTAAGAGACAGTAAGTGAAATACTCTCCAACACTTTTCTCAAACAAGTTGAACTTATTTTACAAACCCACAACTCACCTTTCTAGTACAGGGACACTTCAGGCTGTAAAGTAAATAGGCAAATATTAAATGAGGTGACTCAAATATTTACGCAAGCAAAACCACTTATTTTGTCAGAAAACAAATAAAGTTAAAGTTGACAGAGTTTTATAAGCCATCACACTTCACTTTGTTTTTCCACTTCTTTTTCATGGCCCAGACTTGGAAGGCAAGCTAACCTTGGTGACTGCTGAGGTGGCACACAACTGCTCGGGACTGGCCCACCATCCTCAGGACTCCATGCAGAGGCCAACTCCTCTGCAGGGACTGGGACAACAGGAAGCAATGTATTAAAGCTGCATGGTGGGCATGTGATTGGGACAAAGAAAAAGTCAAACAGAACCGTAGCCTTTCCTCTCATTCTTGTAGAAAAACCCAAAAAAACCCCAACAAACCAACAAACAAAAAAACCAACCCCCCCCCCCCACTTTGTTTCCTAAGTCCAATACACATAAAAATGTAAAAAAGAGAGCCTGAGGTGGATTTGTTTATATTACAGGCATTGAAAAGTCCTATCTCAACATCTGAGTCACGTCATGGTTTTGCTAGTAGGGTTCTCAGAAAGTGGAAAGAGACAATGGGAAGGTAAATTCTAATGGACAGGATAAACACCTTCCTTAGAAATAATGCAAAAATTATACAGGGACTATAAAAAACCTACTTAGTTTTAATGACAGATTTATGTCAGACCAAATCAGGCTTCACTGAAAAGCTTAGCTTAGCTATTTTAGCCCTTTTTGTGTACAACTTCAGTGATCTAACTTGATAGGGAAGACTTTAACTGAAGCCTAGAAGCAGATAGCTCTATTCCAAAATGAGGCATGTAAAGGTTGTGTGCGTGTTTGGTGGATAGTGCCCTAATTCATTACAGAATGGGATTCGTATACTTACACAGTGAAAAGCTTGGATTAGGCACACAACATAATTTCCATTATGTTAATGTTGCTTTAAAATATATTGCACGGAGTGCTGCAACAATCAAATTATCAATTATAATGTCTACTCAGAGTAGAAAAGTGTTGCAAACAGAGGGCTGATTACTGCTTCAGTACTTCCAATCTGCATACTCATTGTTTAGTACAGGGAAAACAAATTATCTTGTGTTGGCCCTAGTTCAAATTTAATTAAATGAGTGCAAAGCAATTATAATAAAGTACAATAGTATAGTAATGAAAGGAAAATAACTCATTAACCTATTAATCTTTATTTATGTTCCTCTCAAATAAGTATGTAATTTCTTTATCACTGCATCCCATAAGAAATAGCAGCTCTCACTGCTCGTGGCCTGCTTTAGTGGGGCTTATTTTGCTAAAGATCATTGTATGACTTCACTGTTACTATTTATATAGATTTTATTTAATGTGTCTGATTTTTCTCCTCTCCCTTACACAGTGTATTTTAAACCCCTTTCCCACATATCTGTGATGTAGATTATAAACCTGTTCTCACCCCCCATTTTCTTTTAACACTTGTCAGCTCTGAAAGGTAAACCTCTCTAGGAGCATTGCAATGCTTCTGTCATTGCATAAGGGAGGGAGCACTCCCAGAACATCTGCTCGAAATGACGCTCTCACATTAAGACATAAGATGAAAGCATATTATTTTTAAGAGGACCTGACACAGCTATTGCTTTGCAATCTTTATGGGTATAACAACGTACCCCATATTTTCAAATGTGCTTTTTTGATTCTTCATTCAACATTTATCTAGGCTGCTGGGTTGTCTTGTGATTCAAGTTTAAGGAAAACCAATATTTTTTGATGATTAGTCAAATATTACACTGTGGTGTACTTTAATTGTGCTTGCTGTATGCTAGCTATCGTTATTACCTTATTTCTCCAGAACTGGTTTGGTTTTCAATGACATCTTACATTCTAGTGTGTACATTTAATGTCACACACCAGTGCTTAGCTTATTGCAGCCAGTCAGGGTTGACGCTGTTCTTTCGCTAAGCTGAGCCACTCACAAAAAAAAAAAAAAAAAAAAAAAAAAAAAAGAAGGAAAAAACCCACAAAAACTATCACCAAAACTATGCCATGAAGAAGCAGGAAGATTATGAGCAAAAATGCATTTCAAATTTTTATACTTAATAGCACGTTTGCATTTTTTAGACTGAGGAAATAATAACATTGATTTTTTTCCCCTCCACTAAATGAAATTAAGTAGATGTGGTATTGTATAAGTAGTGACTGAATACTATCCTGGAGAGTGGGACAATTGGTAACTGCTATATAAACTACAAGAAAAATCAAATTAGAAGGACCACAGATTTAAAGTATAGTTTCCACTTCTACATATGCAGGTTTAATTACTGGCACTCACAGAAGAGAGGTACCTGTGTGAAACATTTAATCAACAGAAATACAATTCTGAATATGTATAAGGATGAATGAAGGCTCCTTTTGAAAACTGGGAAACAAAACTTTCACAACAGAGTTTGCAGTGTCAGATGTCCCGAGGCTTTTTCCTTTCCATGCATGGACCCTGTGCAGGCAGGGTCCAATCTTACTGTCTTATAGCATTCAAGCAGAATAGCTTCCAAAAAGTTATTAACAGATTCTCTGAGAGGATTGTAGAGGTGCAAATTTACAGCTCAGATGGCTGAGAAACATACAAGTTCACCATATCTTTCCTCTTCACACATAGCAAAAAACTTCTGCCTTGCAGAGTGTATTTCTGGTTTCACAATCTGCTGCTGAGAACTCTGTTAGCAAGAAATGGAACTCTTTAATCATAATGACACTTAATGAGTCACTCTATTCTTTGCACATTTTTAACACTCAGTTCTTTATTTCACACTTACTGCTCAATTCTTGCTTTTATATTATTGCAGCACCAGTACTGCATTAATACAAGCAGGCGCAGGGCTGTGTGCAGCTCTGTTGTGTGGTAGGGGACATCTGGCATTGTTCGTGGTGCCATTGCCACTGACCCGCTGGAGAGCAATCAAGAAGTGCAGAGGCATCACCAATAGGTGGCACATTCGCATTTTGCAGAGTATAATGCCATAATTCTTTTCGTTTGTTTTTGTTTGTTTGTTTTGACAATGAGTCATGTTTTAATTACAGTATTTCAACATGTGAAGTAACTAAATCATTAAAAGAGGAAGAAAGACAAATAAAAAAAATTCACTACGTACAACCATCAGAATCTCATATGAATTGTCATCTTTTTCAGTCCAGAGTTAAATACTTGTCATCAAGCTAAATCAATGTTTATTCTCTGTGTACAGCAACCACTAGAGGGGAGTTTGACACTCACATTGCAAGTTCACAACAATATGCTAAACTGCAGGGAAATGTAGATCAGAAATCTGCAGTAATTAAAAAAGACCATCCTGCCAAACTCATGACTTCTCACCATCTTTCCAGATTACTGAGTGAGATGATTTCTATCTGACTTAATAAAAGTCTAAATTCTGCTGCCAGTTGAGCTTTGTCCGGCTTCCTGATACATAAAATGAAGCAATGAAGCTGCAGTGAGCCGAGGAAGAGAATATGAAGCGTGCTCAATAATGAAGACAAATATAAAATAGAATTGCCTGAGATGAGACTACACTTCACAGTCACTGGACTTTTTGAGCCCTAGGACAGTTACATGAGGAAAGACTCTTCCTGTCTTTCTCCTGCCTGCAGATCGCTTGGCTGAATGTGATATTTGGTGAAAACATACAACTTGAAAATATACAATGATGTCTTCTGTCTTCTGCACCTAGAGTCTATATCTAACTGCTCTTGATGTTTTGTCCTGTGTGTTTCTTGTTTTATTTAAGTGAATTCCTACTGTACTGCGTAACACAGGGAGATCAGAGTTTCAAAAATCATCAGTCTCCCTTTGCTGTGGGTACAATGCTCACCATTGATGAAATTTTCCTTTAATGCAAACACAGAGTTTCACTCAAGACAACTCATACCTGTAAAAGATTTGGCCAGACCCATATAATCATAAACATACCTGCCAGGATATCAGACATGTTGCAGAATGCTTGGGGGGTGTGGGAATTAGGACACAACTTCTCAAGCGCTGGGACACAGGGAGCTACAACAGATACATGACGACCTCTACATTTTGATCCTTTGTACACCTCTGTCTTTGGCCAGAGGGAATTCTTTAAGCTTAATTGATTTAACCTATGAATCATTTGCAATCTCATCATAACACAAGCTCTTGTACCACAGCATTGTACGCAACTCCTGTAACAAAATCAATATTACAACTCCTGTAAGTAAAACCAACGCCATGGATTCTGCAACTTGTTAAAACTGTAGTTTGTATGAGTGTGGATATTTTCAGGTGCAAGCACATATCTGTCACAAACAAAAAATATATATATATACAACATAATTTTTCCCTAACTGAGACTAAATGTACTTCCACTGATCTTCAGAATACTGTGAGTGTACAGATTCAAAATGATGAAAAAGACAATCTATCTTCTAGAGAAAGAAGTGAATGCACTGCGCATTGCTTGTCACAAAGAATGTATTTAATCCATGCTCTTTTTTATAACATCAAAATATTTTTGACATAACAAGGAGAGTAAAAAGTCAACAAACATGAGACAAAGACTAAACAAAACTGCACTCAAATTAACTCAAACAATGCTTAAAGGGACATTGATCATGTAAGAATATGTAAAGCATACATTTAAAAGTTAAAGATGTTATTTATTACGATGACAGTCCTGTTGTGCACCATAACATCCCATTCACCTGATTTATTCTAACACCTACCAGTGTAAATCAGTAGGTTTTTCCATTGACAACAATGACGTTTCTGTGACATACAATTGATGCAAGTGGAGAATTTGACCCTATATCTGAAAACCTTCCATTAAATAAGTAATTAGTGTACACAGGTGTTGTTTTTCCCTAGTAATTGATGTGCAAGTTAACTACTTCTAAAGCCTGGCCATTTGCTTGACAGACAAGAATTTATTTTCCTCAGTAATGAGCACAATTTCATATGGATGGGCTTTTTTTCCCTCCCCAAAGTAGAAAGGCAATCTAGATTTCAGCATTTGATCTTCCTTGTGACAAAATCTCAAATGGCCCTTAAAGATCCTCTGCAACTCCAGTGTGTTTATGCAAGATACTGCAACTATTCCTAGTGGAAGGCATCACCTTGGGCCCTGGAATACACACATTGCTGAAGATCTGGAAATGTACTGAGAATACTTGGAGACTGCTGCCCTCACCATTCATACTGGAAAGCTTCCAGGAACCCATAGGGAGTTTGAGGCAAAAAGACCAAAAGGCATTTCTTCATCTTTACATCTTAATGACAATATTGGGCACAACAGCTCTTCCTCCACAGGGGATGGGACCAACCTCATAGAAGTGATCACACTTTGGCTGCAGCTCTTGCAGCAGAGAATCAGTACTTTTGTCCATCATAAGAATTATCCTTTGTAAATTAATTCCCAGCATGAAAATTAAGCATGTCTAGTCTAAAATGAGATTTCAAGATCAGCACATTAACTGATCATGAAAGGACTATAAGTCTGCACTGTAACACTTAAAATGATCCTAAAATATTTCATGAAATACGGCACCATGTCAACTCTTTCATGAATGCCCCACAAACCCTGCATCTGGAATAGACCATAAGTTTTACTCTGTTCAGTATTCTACATATCAAAGATCATACACATGATAATAGGATGAACATGGAAATCAAGACCTCAACTTGGACCTAAGCAGTGGTTAGAATTTGCCAGCCTAACCAAATAAGTAGCTCTAGGAAAAAAATCCTTAAAGTCAGTATTTACAAAGTGTGATTCCTCTGTTTAATGGTGACAGAGAATTCAGTATGTAGTCCAGATGGTTGGTTGCACTGATAACAAATCCAGCATGGCTTTTTGGTGCTATGGGCAGGCTGTCTGACTGGCTCACACTGTGACAGACAGATAAATTGATAGACAGACAGACAATGACTTTCTCTTCTTGAAAGTGTTTTGCTGTTAATACACATATAAAAAAAAATCCAGCTATGCATAGACCTCACTCAGTTACAGAACTACTACAGAAGATATGGGAAAACATCAGCAGAGTTTCATTTTAAGTTTACACGTTCAGATGTTTCTGTTGTCCCCTTAGGAAAGAAAAGGGCAAGGACTGAGCTCAAAAACCTATTCAATAATAGATCTTAAGCTCTTAGCTAGAGCAGGACAATTCTGGGCCAGCACAGTGATTCCCCAACAGCTGGTATACATACTTTGTAGTACTACAAGCTTTTGGCAAAGAAACTCAGCTAACACTGGATTCTATTCCCAGTGCTGTCTTTCCCCAACTTTTAACCCAGGGCAATTTAGCTAACTTCTGTCTGTTCCTGGTTAGCCATCTGGTAAATAGATAATATAATTGCATCCTTTATAGGCTTATTGTGGGGCTTAATTATTGAAAGTCTTCAAGATAAGTCAAAGTTCTTGGTGAAGAGTTGTGCAACACATTAATAAGTAATAATGGGAGCAGAAGCAAGAGGAGGGAAAGCTTAAAGCTGAATTGTTGCATAGGAGAAGTGTGCACAACTGAGGCAAAAGAAATACAGGCAAGTGATTAGTTGACATGATGTGAAAAAGAAGGGAGCAAAATCAGTCAACTAGTTTCACTAGAAAATGTAGAGAAGGAAAATGGGCTAAGATGAAATGACAAAAAAAGTAAACTTGGACAAATGGGAAAGGACAGACATGGCAAAACAGAGTAAGTTACGTGTCACTGGAGAGGTGTCAAGATTGGACTGAGCCAGGAAGCTAAAACTGACTGGAAGGAGAACTTCTCTGTGCTTTACAATTCATGTTTCATTCTGTTCCAGTTCGCTCATTTCTTTCCAGTGTGGCTTACACAGATTGTCCTAATGGATGGCACTGCCACAGGGCATTTGCCCTGTTGTGTCTCATCTGAGGTGGGCGGGTCCTGGGGGAGCTGACAGCTTCTCCTGAACGTGTGGCATTTCTAGGACAGACATCTGCACAGGCATCTCTGTAACAGCCTGAGGGAAGCCGTGTTGACTCCCTTCACCAGCCTGATCATGTGCAAATTACATCATCTGCACTACCTTCATTTCCTAAGCATAATTGCCGTAAGTGATCCATTGATTGCTATCTGACACTCAGCTTTTCTGCTCTCATTTCCCAGATGTTCCTGGTTTTGTCATGACTCTCAACTCCATTTTATCAGAGATGTGACAACGTGTATTGAAAGGACACGGTCATATGCAAAGAAAGAATTCTATCAGATAAGTGCAGTAGAGAACCATAGTGTTTAAATAGTATTATCACAAATTTAATAGTTTGCAAATTAAACACAATTAGCTTACTGTTTATTCAGCTTTCATTGGAAAAGTTGTTTTACATACTGGATTTCTTTATTGCCAAGGCCATACACTTTAGATAGCATGGCAGCAAACAAGACCTTGTCCCTTAATTTCTTGAAGCCATAAAGAAAAATACCAACAAGAAGGAGAAAAGATGGTAGAAGGAGGACTGCCTGGTTACTTTCCATATTGCTGAGTCCATGGTGCACACTCTGAGATACACTGAGCAGTTAAATGATTTTGTTCCACACAGCAAGTTTGGAAAATATTTTTGGCTTCCTCATGTGTTGCTAAACACTGGGTCCTGCTCAGTCTTGCTCTTAGAAGTATGAATTACTCAGAAAAAAATCCATGCCTTTTAGCAATAAAATATTAAATGTAAACATTGAGCTTACCTTCTGTCACTCCACTACTCATTTGCCTGTTACTGACAATGAAGGTGCATCACTTCCAATAAACCTTCATTCCAGCTTTCATGTTTGTCTTGAAAAAGAAAGCAGGAGAATCCTTGATCTGTCAAAGATAAATGTTATTTTGTTTTAGTCTGTCTGACCAGTCCATCAATTACAGTCATTCATCTGCTGTGGAAATGTGAACAGTGCACCACGAATTTGCTAACATTGCATCTGCCATTACATTTTTCTTTGATAGTAAGTGAGGCGTAATAAACCTTGATCTTTTTTTATATGCTGTTTTTTGTTTGAAAAGTATGATTCACCAGATAATACATGCTGTTCCTCTCCAGAATCACATTCTACAGTCAAAACGAATTTCTTCCTTGGACTCAATAAAAAAATTATTTATTGTTCTTAAAAAATAATAGTACAATGGAGAAAACTCCATGTGAACATTTTAGGCCCACATTTTCAGTGCTGACACCTGCTGAGTGATGCATCAGAAAAAAAGGGCCAATTATCACCATAAGAACTCAAGAAAATTCTTTCTGAGTTCCAGTAAATATCTTCCTTTTCAGCAGCTTAGTCGAGATATATGAATGTGATGAAATTCTGTGTTCTTTGTGAGTGAAAGTGTTTTCATCTTCATTCAGCAAATAATCTGTAACCCCCAATGACGTTGGGAAGATTATTTGTCTTTTGAGTGCTCCGTGGAAGTAATTTTAACACCTATGTCAAAACTTTTCAGCCTAAAAGCTACACCGGTGATCATTTACACACACAAAATCGATCATTTAGGGGCTGGAAAAGTATTCTCAGACCTTTCACTGGCAGTGCAAAGGAATTTTCCTAGAAGTACCGTTTCAGTAAGTCTGTCGCACAAATAGAATGCACTGCTGAGTTTGTTTTCTATAACAAACTCATGACTCACCTTCTCCTATCATGCTTCTTCCAGAAGAACAAAAAACAAGGAGAGCACCCTTCAATTCTTGTCTTCCACTCAAAGAAGATAAAAAACTGTGAACTGTATCACAGATTTCTTTCTTTTCAGATGTTTATTTACATTGTGTTTAGAAGCTTTCCCCTACCATTTGGGTAAGATTCGTCACTTTTGTAAGAAAGACAACACAAAAGAAAGAGAGGGTCCAAACTAACATAGATAGAAATAAGCCTACACATGGGTGTAATCCAATTCAAAACCAGGTTTCAGCTTGTGCTTATTGCTGTCTCACCTGAAGTTAATGGGTTCACAGAACCCTACCCAATATGCCATCTGTGCACAGGTGAAATAACATTAATTAAATAAAATCACAACAGAAAATAGCAGTAATGCTCCCTGTTAAATATATTTTAGCCTGCATATATGCAAGTCAGTACGAAGATTACTTTGGCTGCACTGCTCTTTCCAATGCTGAGATGCATGTGAAAGAGATTTTAAAATAATACAAAATAGGTTTCTCTCACTCCAACACTGAGATTCCTTTAAAAATAGTGAATGGAAACATTTCTGTATGATAAAATATTAATTTTTGTTTATGTATATTATTATCCTCCCTGTGTTGTTTTCTTATCTTGACCAGTAGAAAATTAAAATCTATTATATAGAAACATAACTTCCTATAAGGACATAAAACAAGCAGGTACATGAAAAGCTGACTAATACAATGTATCATTACTGTATATAATAAAAATTAATACACTTTCTATGTTTCACGGAGGAAACACTTTTTCAACACTGTGCTAGTAATTTCTTGCCCTCCAAAAAATTGTCTCCTCTAATGTATACACTCTCTAGAGGGAGACTATAGCTGTATTTATAAGTATACAATGAAACACAATATTCTTAATTGATTTGAGTCTGGAAAATATTTGGAACAGCTTAGCTCACACAGTAGGTACATTGTGAAGCAACATCCAGTTATTAAAACCCTGAAACATAATGATAATTTAAACAGTAACAGAAGATCATACATGTGAGCATTGTTTGCTCAGTTAATATTAAAATTCTTTCATGGATTCACAGTAAGATACTTTAGCTTTTCCTTTTATATATAAAAACTGGTGAACTCTTTATCCCCTAATGTAACTTTCTATAGTCAGAGCAACAGCAAGAACAAGAGAGAAAATAATCTTTATAAGCTAAAGGCCCCATCTGCCTTGTATTTCCAAATTACCATGAATATTGTTATGTAGCTTTCATTTTATGGCAGCACCAAGGAAATCAAACTCTGAATCAGTATTCCCTTTCACAGTGACAAGTACAAACAGCAGAGAAGCAATCCTTGCTCCAAAGCCATTACATCTAATCAAATTATTAAAAATTGTAATACTGATCATTGTGGTCTGTGTGTAAGGCTGCATTTAAATTCATCAGCAGATGCCACATCAAGCAGTGTGCAGTCATAAATTGTTACCTCATCTGCTCAAGGACACAAGACCAACACTTTTGATCCACAGCTAAGGGACTGTGACTGCAATGAACAGTACTTGAGAAAAATTAATTCACAGTATGCTTTGGTTTGGGCCTGACTCCTGTGGAATAAATGCAAAACATAAATATCCTCTTGCAGGAGCACGCAGCTAAGACAGTCTTTAATTTTAAGGTACACAAAGCTGAACTACCTTAGACTGCTACCAAGTTCCTGGAAAGGGTTGGATCTGTTTAGAATATTAATTGGAGCTTGTGCATTTTCTGAATTCCAACAGGTCTGAAGAGTTTTAGCTTACTAATACCATTATCATCAAATTTCACTGGAAAAAAAAAAAAGAAACAAAGGGATATTTATATCCATTTATATCCTTAAAATAAGTCTTGCTAACTGACTTTCAGAATTATGTGCATTTTTTTTGAGTTACCTTAACTGCATAGCCCAAGAGTATGTGAACTAGGCAGATCCCACTATAATTACATAGAATTGCAAATTCCATCTTGCTTGTGCAGTTCTAAGGCCTTGACTCAGTTTCAAAATGAGAGGTTTTTGTGTAGAGATTTACATTAGTTTCTTACCTCTAATAAGCAATATTTTCTTAAACAACATTTTCTTCATTTTCTAGGCTTTTCACATATAAAGGTTCAATCATTCGCCATTCTCGCTTCAATAACTGCAAGGCACCTCTCATGGGTTAATACAACCTATCATCTGAGTTAGCAGAAACACTCTATAAAACATTCAGCCTCCATCAGTTTTGAAAATGCTAAAAAAAATAAAAATGGTTTTCTGTAAAAGTTGAGAATCTTTCTTAAGCTTAGGGGGAAATATAGTCATAAAACTGATGTAGGTTTACAACTGTATTGACATCTGTACTTATGTTCTTACCGAGAACAGGTCAAATAATCATTTCTTGGAATTAGAGTGTGGTGAGTTCAGATAAAGAAACCAGACCATGTAGTCCATAATGCTAACCAGAAACAATTATTTACAGGATTGTCTCCCATGGAAGAAAGCACTGGTGTTTCAAAGCCATGATTATTTTAGCTCTGAGTTCCTCGTACCACAGTGTGTGCTGGCCAATTTCTCAACAGCTCTGGGAAGCCGAGTGGGGAGGTCTATAAAACTACACTCCGTGGATTTCATATGAGTCTAAATGTAAACAACAGAACTTACAGCTAATTGCCTTTTAGATAAAGCTGACTTAAGCAATTGAGATAACAGAATCCTACAATACTCTGGATGAAACATACTAAAAATGTGAATTAATAAGTTAGCTGATATTGAGCTCCAGATGTTTCTTACTCTGGCAATGTTCCTTAAGTGATGATAAGCAGATTTACATACTTAACTAATATGCTTATTTAAAGAAAATTTCCAGATCCAGACTAGCATCCAGATTTCTTATTTGGCTTCAGATCAAAAGACATACTATCAAGAAGGACGGCATCCAGGAAAACCTTTTCAACATCTGCTAAGAACTAAACAACAGATATTTGATTTTCTGCAGATTTAATTTCGGGCAAAATTTTACTTCATCCAATAATTTTTATATCCTCAAGACAGCCTGACCTAGTCATTTTACATATTCAAATCTCAGAATACAGCTCATACACTGGGAAAGACAGCAGTTGCTAAGGAGAAACTCTATTAGTTTGTAGTTCACATTTAAGATTGCTATGAGCAATTTCACTTAGAGTGAGTCAAAGGCAGGCTTTTTTGGAAGCAAAGCCCTTCCCTCACCAATAATATCAGTGATTTAAAGAAGAAGGTTCAAAAACATTTTATATGTTACTTGTAATCTAAAACCAATTGAGTTCAAACACAAAAATTTAAGCTCTACTGTTTCAAAAGGCTGAGGAATAGAAAAAATATATACAGCATTTCCAAAACCATTTAAGTGATAGAGGAGCTGCATTCCCACTTTCACAAGTGAATTAAGATGCATAGGAGATTTTGAAAATTGCAATAAACTGACAATAATTAAGCATTTGTGTGAATTATACTTTTTATCTCCATTTAATTATTCACTTTTACTCACTTCTGTGATTAATTAGATTTTGTTTTGAAACATTATTCCTAACAGCTTACAATAAAAGATATACTAACTACTTGCAGCGTAAGGAGATTTATATAAGTCCCTTGATGAGGCTCAGAAGAAATACAGCCTTTAACACTTGCCTGAGGAGTCACAGCAGGAAAAGGTGCTTACACTGGGGGTCTTCTGCCCTGGAGGAAGGACAGCTGTGAATCAGGAATGGGAAACCCATAAAAACCCAGCTAGTAAGAAGAAATACTTCTTTGTTCAGGTTTCAGTAAAGAAGGACTGCAGGTGCTGTTACTTTCTAGAGGAGAAAAGCTATGCAGGAGCTAGAAAGAAAAAAAAAATAGTCAATAGGAGGAGTTTTGTTAGATATCTGCTTTGGGAAATGGGCACGGTGAAGGCACTTGGGCCATCTGATCTAAGAATCAACTACTCTAGAGAGGGATTCATGTAATAAACAGCAGAGAAATTGAAACGAGAAAGGGCTATCACGTCTTGAAAAAATAATGGAAATGTTATAGTAGCAAATCTGGGTAGGATAAATGTTTGTGGTGGATAAGGGGTGTTCTTCCTGGGTAACATATGGAGATTTCCTACAACAGCATGAAGAGCTCTGGCAAACAGCTACAAACCCAGCAGCACCCTGAGATGACTGTGCTGAACTCCAGAGAGAAGGCTGACCAGAGACACAGGTGTGCTCTGTCTGCTTCCTTTCTTGATTAAATCCAGGGCTCCCCAAAGCTGCTAGGCAGTTACAGAAGAGCTCCAACGATATCGTGGTACCCCATGTGTCTGAATAAACCTCCCCTTCCTCCCCTGCCTTGAACACAATTTCCTTGTTCTTTCCATTACTTTGTTTTTATTGCTGACAAACACTGAAGATTTGAAGTGTTAAAATGGAAATGAAGATAAGAATTTAACAAACCAAAGTGATTTCAATATCAACCTGATAGTTTTCCCAGCCTGACATGCTAATACACGAGGGTTCCTTTAGTATTAGAAAAGTCATCAAGCCATGATAAGGGAGACAAAATCACTTCCAGTCTCACCTGGGGACTTGCAGCTAACAGCACAATTACACATGATACTACATCAGAATATACTAAAGCAAACATTAGAAGGGTTTTTATTTGTATGCATTCTGTCTATGCAGCAGTGTCAGAGTTGACAGCTCAAAAGACTTCTTTTCCCCAAACTCCTACTTTCAATAATCTGCAAACATGATTGAAGGAAGCAGTAAGAAATCTAATAAAAATGAATGCAGAAAGGATTAAGGAGACAGCTTCATGACAATTTAGTTCTACATAGCAGTCTCTTGCTATGAGTTGTGATAAGACAAACCTTGTTTACAGTGTGTTAATCCCATGTCCCAGTAATGCTGGTATGCAATGGATTCTACTCTTCTGCAGAATGGAGATGCTTCTGCATTAAACGAGCAGCTGTAGGTAGCAGCAGCCTGAGTGAGAGAGGAAAGGCCAAGGGTTAGTCTAGATTACATTTTCCAATGAGTTGTTCACGTGCCTCTCCCTCAGAAAACGTTTGATGTAAGTTGTTTGGATGTAAATTATAAGTAAAGCTTTATTTGAGCTTTTCTGGGTCAATGATTGACTTTTATTGTTCTCTAAAGAGAGAAATTTGAAAGCTGGCTTTCAGGTTTTTTTCATATAATAGAGATTTATGCATTTTCTATGACTAAAGAGGAATCTTACATTGTGAAATACCTTTAGCCATGAACAGTGTGTTTATATAATACCAGGTACTCTCCTAACTCAATTCCCCCTGTGAATGTAAAATTTACTAATTCTCTTTGCAGAGCCAGTAAAAGTTCATGGACTATTACCTTTTTATCTCTATACAGGTGATGGGTCCTATCACTGCCTATTCATGTCCAATCACTTCAAAATATTAGCTAATTAAACACTCTCCAAGCTATTGGCCTCAAAAGGTAGTGGTTTGACCCAGATAGGACATATGTCTGGATCTCAGACACCAGATAATATTCATAGAGCTGATATTTAATTTCTGGACACTTTAGGCTGCTCACTCCATCTTCTGTGACTGTTTAATCTTTGACCTTTCTTGTTGTCTGTGTGAACTGTAAGACTCAAACACTCTCTTTTTCCATATAGATACTTCTCCTATTTTGTTTTGTAACATCAATATTCCACTAGAAACCAAAACAAAACAAAATTATGAAAATAATTTCAAAAGTTTCAAGAACCCCATGCAGAGACTGGCATCTTCAGTTTCTGCTTATTGGTAATAACCACTATTCTTCTGTTTCAGCGTCTATTCATACATTTGAGAATTTGAAAATACATTTTTCTCTAGGCTGCATTTTACATCAGTAAAGTTAGTCGTCCTTTAGTGAACTTTTGTTTCTGCCCAGCTTGTTCCTGGAAACAATAATTTAAGTTTCATGTCTTTCTGCCATTGGAATGCCTGCATTCTGGATCAGCTGCTAACCAATCGGAAAGCCATGAAGATGTATTGTGTTTAATCACATCTGTCATTACAGGAGATGGTCACCTTAGCAGAAAGATCGCTATAATGGGCTGCTAATGGGCTATTATGGGGCTTTCAAGTATCAAGATGATCATCATAAGTAAGAACTGAGAGTCATTCTTTATTTCTGGGCAAGATTAATTTTTCCCCAGTAATTCCGTGGATTAATAATGCAAGGTTTGTGCACCTCAGGAACTGCTTCACGGTTTCTTACCATATGCTATGCAAATTCAATAATTAACTCTTGACTTCACCATTTAAAAATAAGGTGCTACTTAGTCTGTTTAGGGATGGGGAAAATACCAAGCTGAGCAAGCATCCTGAAAGGAACAATTAGATGATATACTTAAAAAGGATCATGATTTGATCAGTTTTCAGAACTACCCTGACACACAATCAGTTATAGTTCATAAACATTTTTGAATGGCAAAAATGCGGAGAATATATGTCACCTCAGATCTTCCTGTATCATTGCTTTGTTCTCAGATTAATTTCTAGATACTAACACCTCTCAGAGCTTTGCAGACTGTATCAAAATGTTCTACACTGTGTCGAAACCGGTGCTCTCAGAGTTGATATTCTTTCAAGTGAAAGCAGAAAACATAGAAACTGGCATTATACGTTCAGATGTGAATTACTGAATTAATTTTGGCTTATATAACAAATAGAAAGGAAGAAAGCAGGTTCTTTCCAGTCCTAGCTGGTTATACATCTTATAACAAACTGTCAAACAATTTGACTTTTATGTCAAATTTTTCTTAGCTACAGTTCCCCAGTTTCTCATGAGTTGAACAGGTACCTGTCACGAACAGACAATAGCAGAAAGAGGTTTACCTGCACTTAGACCTTTGAGTTTTATAGGTTATGGTTCCAAAGCTGTCTACACACACACACACACACACAAGTAACACATATACAAAGCTTCTATTTTTCTTTTTGTGCCAGCAATACACTTATTCTCAAATTCTTTCCAGTTAAATATTTCTGCCTTCTTTTGGATCTGCCCCTGATCAACATGGTCAGTGTGCTCTATGTTTAAAATGTCTTTCTGAAGTTGCTCTCGTGATTCTGCCTGCATTTTCTGACAGTCCTGAGTTGCCCCATGTTGCATCTCTTCCCCTCTTTTACTATTCCAGCACTATCTTGGAGGATAAGTGTCAGCAGGTGTAAACAGGAAAAAGGAGACAAGTGGCACCATTATAGCATTGCTTTCACTTGAGAGGGGCTACTTTTAGAAAAGAAAGCACTTGCCACAACTCTTATTTGATTGGCATCATTGTCTAGTGAAGCTGGCACACCATCTTGTGAGCAGGCACAATGCCATGGGAACAGATGGGCATGTGCATAGGAAGCCAAAAGATAATGTACGAGTACCAAATGTGTGTGTTGGAGGGCAAGTTTCCCAGTCAAGGAACATCAGAATGGCAGTTTATAAGCTTCTGCACCTATGTTTAAGGGAGATAACACACACAGTGCATCTTTACAATACGGGCACGGGTAAAACACTCTGGAACAATAGACAGGGACCCAAGAGTCTGGAATTCCATGACTGCTGAAGGATTATAAAATTTTCAACCTTCTGCCAGTAAAAGAGCCAGTAAAACCCCAATACGGTATCTTTACAGTTGCAAACTAGAATACTATTTCTGGCTTTGACATTGACCAGGAGGAGATAACTGAAGACCAGGAAGCAGGGGCTGTATAGAAGCATTTTCTCCAAAGTATTCCTACCAAGCAAAGCTTCCTGAAATGAAGTTTTTGTGGGGACAATCATATTTAATAACAGATGGACTTAATTCCATTAATTTGGGTTACATCTTCGTGAATCCATTTATAGTTTTAGTTTCTACAATACCTTAATGAATTCTACAAGTGGATAATTCATGAAGCAAGTGAGTACTTCCTTTAATTTCTGTTAAACTTGCCTCTTGACCAGACTTATAGGGTAGCAGCATAATTCTTAGGTTGCTAGAAACAACTGCTTCTTATTCCTCCCTTCTACACTGCTTGAGAATATATGGATTTCTACAATAGCCCCCTCCTGCACTCAGTTATATTTGTATTTCACAGCTATTATTTCCAGGCCTTCCAAATTTCCCAAATGGACACAGAAAATTGTTAAGATCTAGTCAGATATGTGGTTTTGTCTAGAATTTGGTCTTTACTTTTGTCCTGCCAACACGACCATTGCCATCACTAATCTGGTCAGCAGCAATATTATGTGGAATAGAGCAGAAAAAAACAAATCAGAGACATGATAAATATTCATGAGTGATACCAGTCAATTCAGACTTGGCAGTATTACACATCTTCTTTAAATGGGCTTGAATGACAAGAAGAAACATTTCCCATCAAACAACGCCATGTTGCACTTCAGTATGAAACCACATTTTTTGGCCCCCACAGCACATGCATTTCAGCAAGGACTAAAACACAGAAGTGGAATATAAAAATAATAATAGACTGAGGAGATAGAAGTTATTCCAAGACCTGATAATGTGTATTTCTCAGCATCATTTCCTGTCAGCCCACTGCATACCAATAAAATTACATTCAAATATCCATTCGTATTCTCAACTCATTGCTAAATATTCTCTTAACCACAGCAT
Source organism: Pardalotus punctatus (assembly GCA_013400915.1). Taxonomy (NCBI): domain Eukaryota; kingdom Metazoa; phylum Chordata; class Aves; order Passeriformes; family Pardalotidae; genus Pardalotus; species Pardalotus punctatus. The sequence goes on along the minus strand of VZTX01024058.1, from coordinate 133,724 downwards.
TTTCTTTCCCCTCCATTACAAACCAAAGGGTAAACAAGGATGTGATTGTAATCTATTTCCATACCAGCATTACCAGGGAATTTTAATACTTCCAACAGTTATACCCCTAGACACACCTAAGGTAGGACACAGCAATGTTCCTTTTGATTTCCAAGAACAACGAAAAACAAATAACAGCTCTAAGTCTAAATGCTTAGTATTTTATACCAGTACAATTCAACAACTTCACACAGCAAAATTTTTTTTAATACAGATAGCATGTAGGTGATCCTTGGTTACTTGTACAGAAAGGGCATCCCTTTGTCAATGTAGCACCATTGTAGGATATTGCAACACAACAGATCAAATCAGAAAAGTAAATTTCAGGGTTTGAAAACACTGTAGTGTTTTCCACAGCAATACCACTGGATTTTAAGGACTCATATTATTCTCATATTATTGCCTCTGTATGCAGAATACATGAATATGAAAGTCCTTTGTTTTAATACATCTGACTTCTTTCAAACCCTCTTTATTATACTTTTAGATATTTTAAGAGACAGTATTAGGCTTCACCTCCTAACCTTTTTCTCCGAGAACAAATCCAGCCTGCTCCATTTCTGTTCCTTTATATAATGTTTCCATACAAACACACTGAAGCACATTTTATTCCCAGTCACAACCACCCGAAAGAGAAAATCTATGATCCTTTTTGGTATATCTTGGAGAATTTTCTATTGGGGCCATTTCCTTTAGCACTCACACTAGAATAAGTGATAATCAATAGAGATATCTGCTCGAACCTGGATGGCTTGATGGAAGCACTTTTGAAACCTTCACAGTGCCTGAGTAACTTGGCCAGCTCTTCTTACCCCTGCAGCAGCAGCACTGGATCTAACTCATACCAGTTGGTAGTTGAAATCTATCAAATGTTGTTATTATTAGCATTTAAAAATACAGTTGCACCTAGTTGGTTTCTCTTAGATTAAAATTGCCCATCTGCTTTAGCTCTTTTACCTTCAAATTGGAACAACCCATGGAAGAGGCCGGGTGTAGGTGCCAATGGCAACACGTGCAGCCGCTGGTGTGTTGTGGTTCTGGCTCTGCACTCTAGGGAGACTTTCCCTCTGCCTGCACAGTGCTCCAAAGAGCCATGGGAATCTGAGAAATAAATTAAAATGATGTTACATTTCACAAATTGACTAGGATGGTCTTTCACTATCTTGCCTAAAGATACCAACAGCTTTCTTACCATTTTGTGTACTAGATTATTTCCTCCTAGGTCTACCAAACCACCTTCAAGAGTTTCAGAAAAACAAGATGAACAATTATTGCAGTAATGATTTTATGTGATTTAGATATACAAACCTTCACATAATGCCCTTAGCAACATGCCAAATGTTGGCACATTTTAAAGTTCATAGGATCTAGTATATGCATTCAAAACATGCTTTCTCTGCTTTTCTCTTCTGCAATAAGTTCCCTTTTCTGAAGCAGAGGTATATTAATTAAAAATATTTTTACCAATATTTTTGCCACAGAAAAATGCCTATGTAAAATATAAAACCTGTTATTTTTAGCATGCTCATTTTGTTCCAAATTTATCACAGAGCATTCTTTCATAATAATTCTAATGCTTTTATGGAGAACTTGTTTGTACCTAACCCGATTTTAATTCAATGTGAATTTGGATCAGGTAAAGTGCTGTTCACGGAGTGTATCTGCCAGAGTATAAATTGCTCAATACTAAAATGCCCACCCTCTAGAGAACAACTTCTGCAGGTACTTTATAAACAACTGCTGAGGTTACTCAACCTGTTAATTACTGCTGAAAATTCAGCCTGGTATCCAAATTATGTCTGTTACAAAGAATGTTTATGCCAGAATTGTCAGCAGCAAGCTGCCTTCTACATCCCACCCCCACTGCCACTCTGCAATGCCCTTGAAACTAAGCAGATACAGTGTCAGTGAAGAATAAAATGAGGAATTCATGGGAGCACTCACATACTGCAGGTACACACTCTGTAACGACACACTCCTGCTCTGTAAGCAGTTCTTATACATCAGATGCTCACAACCTGAGTTACACACCTAAAAATAACTGCTTGTGTCAGGAGGTTGTAAAGCAGGAGGAACAAGTACTACTTGCACCCAAGTCCCTAAAACCAAATAGATAAATACTCCAGCTTTAATAATCACAACAAGCACCGTTTCAGGGCACAATTACAATTGATCTACTGATGAGATTGGGTTCAGAAAAGGCTACTAACAAAAATCCACACCTCAGGATAAAGTTAATGAGGCTGTCTAGGGAGCAGCAGGGCCAGATTTAGTGCCAAAAACGCACCAGTGACACTAGAGAGTCGAGGAAGGTGAAGAAAAAGAGTGCTAAGTGATAAGGAACAGTGCAGCTCAGTGACAGATAGATTTAAACCTCTTAAGTTCGATAACCACATGACAAAGATTGTTAAATCAATTCATAAGAATTATGCTGAATCCTGACTAAGATGCACATCAGACAAATAGCGCAGCATTTAGAGTCAGGAAATATAAGTAGTCAAGAAGGTAATCTATGTGTCACATGAAATATGAACAAGGAAGGGGCTCTCGGACTACTTGCAAGCAGTTCAGTGCCTTCTTGCTGAGCTCTAGCAAATTTCTGCTGTCAGATGATGAAGACACCCTGGCACCCTTTCCCTGGCACTTCAAATGCAGAACGCAGGAGCAATGGCAGAGGATGTTGAACTCAGGGCCCTTAATCAGGACACACTCAAAGCTCAACACAAAATTTCCAGTTCTGTTTCCCAGGGCTTTTGAATAAAGTTTGTCAGCCATTGCTCTGGGGGTAAGAATTATAGAAATGTGTTGGAATGTACAGTCAATCATTACATCCTGATGGCTCATTTACATGAGCTCAGAGACAAAGTCACTCTGTGGTCACTGCAGTGAAACCCTGGCACAGGAGATCACGGCAGCAGACAGCTGCTTAGAAATCGGGAGTCCCCCTAAGTGAACAGGGTTGGAAAATCCATGTTGGATCTCATCACTAGAAGGCCAGAGCGAGCCCTTTTTCTTAGTCCCAAAATGCAGGTGCCCAAATCCCACAAAAGATATTCATTCTGTGCCTCAGTTAAGCAGTTATGAAAGAATGGGGAATTCTTCCTAATTGTGTCAGGCTTCAAATCTGTTTGCCTTCTTATTTTGACAAAACATTACTGCTGCCCAAGGATGACAAAATCTGGTGTTTGGTAGAGCTATTGGTGTCTTTCAAATGGCTTAATAATCTAGGTCAAAGCCACTGCAGAAAAAATTCAATACCGATAAAGGAAAATTAATGTACGTTGGGGAGGAAATGGGAATTAGTCATTCATCTTAGCAAGTTCAGAGCTGATATAATCCAGGAAAGGCATCCAACCAATATTGTGAAGACCTAAAGCATAGCCTGCAGCAGGAATGAGAGCTCATAAAAAAAAAAAAAAAAAAAAAGAAAGAAAAAAAAGTTTTATTATATAAGGAAAAGAATGAAATAATGTGGATTAAAATACCTAGAGATTTTCTGCATCTCGTGAGGGATATTCAAGAAATGGGGTTCACAGAAGCAGACAAGCATGATGGAAGAAAAAAAACACCTCTTAGATAAGGATAAATTACCTTTTAAACTTATTTTGTTTATTTTCTTGAAAAGAAGACAAATAGGAACAGGCATGACAAAAAGTGTATTAAGAAGTAATGAAAGCTATAAAGAAGGTCAACTGGGAGCTTTTCTTCTTCTCTTCCATAATACAACAAAATGAGTTAGTTATTAAATTGAAGTGGGGCAAATTAGGAACTGATAAAAGGAAAATAATTTTTCTCACACAACACATAATTAGATTTTGGGACTCCTTACCATGGCATTTTGCTAAGGCCATAAATTAAACAAGATTCACAGAGGGAATAGATTTCACATAGATAAATTCTTGAGATACACTGTGGTTGAAACAAAGAATTTTACTTAACGCTGACAAAGAATTATTTGAAGTGATTTAAAACTCTGGGTTTTAGATATGAAGACAAACTTAATGAGCACTTCACAGATGACCCCTATTAGTCAGAATGCTGGACAGCAAAACTGGAGCTCTCCCTCAGTACAGTAATTGCCAGGTCCTTGTGTTTCCAACATTACTCTTCATGGCTATAAAGCTGAAAGTATGAGTTTACACTGCCCAGTGAATAAAGACAAGTTTGGGGTCAAGGAGCTGAAGGGAAAGGGATAACTCAGGGAGAAACCAAGGGGCTTCCCAGTTACTCCTGCTTGAGATTTACAGCCACAGCTGAGGAGAGATTCCATATGGAAGAAGCTTGCAGAGATTGTTTTTGCCTCCTCCAGCTTTATCAGCTACTTTTACTGTCATCAGATCATTTTTAAATGCTGATCATTAAGCAATCCAACATGGCAGTTGTCATACTAGAAGGTACAGTGATTGCTTTGTTAAAAATCTGGAAAAATGTGATCCTGCACATACGGAGCAAAGGTCTGTTACATTTCTGTCCTAAACGCTATCATAGTGCCCAGAAAGGCCACTGGATGTGTCTCTTTTTCAGCAATAGTGGGGCTCATGAATGATGTTTGGCCAATTCTGAAACAAAAATATGTACAATTTACAGTGGTTAACTCAAAGAGCTTTTTTTTTTCTGAGTGGGAAAATAAAGCACTAATTATTATAAGAAAGGCAGTAAGTAGCTGCTTGAACAATTTGTCACAAAAGACAAAAGTGTTTAAATCAAAGTATTTCAGTTACTGGGAGGAACTGAGCCATTTATGGGGGCAATGGCAAGAGAATAGCATGATAAATAAATGGAATGGAATCAGAAGGGGAAAAGTTGAAAATTGCAAGGACATCCAAAACTGGAGAGATGCAGTAATTGACAGTTTGGCCTAGCAGGAATACAGAATTTTACAAACTGAAACAAATACCTCCCCCCAAATGTACAGAAGTAGTGTATTAGACAACCTTTGCTGGCCCATGCTCAGTGGTATATGTCAGGTGTTTAGGTCCACAGAATTTCATTTATTTTTGCTCTTCTTACAATTCTTCATTGAACTTCAGTATTGATTTACTTCCAAATCACATACTGTACCTTGCACTATTGCTTTTTAGGTAAACGTTAACGACACTACAAGATGGAGCTGATCCAAAGTGTTTGTTAATTCATCAGTAGTGGGAAACCTATGTGTTTTCAAGCAATGCAAATTGCTTTGGCTTCTGCACAGCTCCTACTTTTTTCAAACACTGATGGCAAGGAACATTTCCCAGGATTCCTATCAAGTATTCATTTTAACAGCATTAATTTATGATGTAGGTTATTCCATTCTACCCTGAACAACATGACTTATTCAAAAAGCAAGCAGTTTTCCAAAGTAAATACTCATTTTCCATTCTAACAGTGGCGCTCTTTGTGGATTTTAAGAGTAAGGGGCCGAGTCTGTAAAACATCTTTTCTACATTTTTTTCTTGGACATCATTCACTGTACTATTAGGATATTTTAAATATCTAACCCTTCCCGCAAAATTTAAAACTGTCTCAATGTATCTATTGTAGAAGTGGAATTATGAAGGAAAATTAACTTTCCAGAAGAAAGTTCTTACTTTATTTTTACTGCTACTATTTTTGCCTGATTCTCTGGACTCAAAATTCTGTAGATAATTATAGGATCATTCAGCTTAAAAAGAACAGTATTTTTCAATACAATGTTGACTTAATTGTCCACAAGTCACTTAACCTCCCAAATGATTCAGGAAATATGTCAGTGTAACTGTGCCCTTTGTGCTGAACTTGTCTCTTGATATAATTGATAAATAAAGCAAAATTGAAGCTCGAGTTGTTGGAAGTCATGGCACAGGTGTAAGTTCACAGACTGGGATGCCCAGGCTGACATTAATTCTACCAGCTACTTTTTCTTTGTTAGATCATATAGAATGCGGGGAGAAGTGGCTTTCTGGCCAAATCTGAAGTTCTGGACTTCAGCCTGGGACAAATGTAATACTGGGGTGGAAAAGTAGGGTGTCTGAGGACAAAAAACATCTGTGATTTTAAACTAAACATGGTCTGCAAAAAGTTTCAGGAAAATAAATGTTTACACTTCATTTCTAAAAAACAATCCCTTAAAAATACCTACATTGACCTTTTATCTCAAAATTATTAACTGCCAAAGAGAAAGCAAAATACCATAATTCCCTAGTCATGAATACTCATACTCTGTTTTGATAACTAATAATGTAAGATCAGCTAATTAAACGCTCTCTTAAAATGAATGCTTGAATGAATTTTTAATTCACTCAGTGTTACTGGTGCGGTTCTTAATGGAGCACTGTTCTGTAGTTCATATCTAAATGGAATTTTCAGAGTCAAAATTATGCCCTCCATCAGCTACGAGGGAAAAACGCGTGGGTGTATGCACTGTGTGTCTGTGTAAAGGGGAGGGATCTCAGCAATGTGTTGGTGGCTGTAAATTATCACCAAAAACCATCTTAAAAATTAAGCAAGAATTTAGATTTTTTTCTAGATTGTTGATAACACAAGATAATATGAGTGTTTCTAGTTGATGTTTAACAGTAGAGATCTTCAAATACTAGGAAAGATAATTATACACATGAGCAGGGGAAACGCATTATCGTGACATGATGGGAAGCAAATCATGCAGCTGTGAAAATACAGGTGCCAGGATATCCCTGCACGTAAGGGAAACCAAGCAGGTGCTAACGTCAAGCCTTGCTCTCACCCAGCCTGTTGGGTGCAATACTGGGATATCTGCTGCCATGTGACACTTCTTCTCAGGAATGATGTCTTAGAATTGGAATTCTCAAGCCTCCACTGCAGCTGGCACTGTAACTGATTGACTAATTTATTAATACTAATAGCATGCTAATAGAAATTGGTGAGGAAGAGCCTTGGTGCCGTTCACACCGACATGCTGTGCCCAAGGACACCCTGGGAACAGGAAGGGGTAAAATAGACCATAGGCATGAAGAACACAAGTGTTCTTACAATGGTTCAGCTAAATCCCTGAGCAGCTGACCATCTGATGTTTCCACACAGAATAAGCCATTTGCTCTTTCTCCAGACACACCAGAGAGGCTGGAGAAATCGTAACACTCCTAATATTTCTGTATTAGTAATATTTGTCTAGTAGGACTGAGTCCTTGGAAACACTCGTGCTGGGCTGGTCCCACACACTCCTCAGTCCTGCAGGGTAACTGCTGGGATCATCGACCAAGGTGAATTTAAACCTGAACCCCAAACCTGCAGCCTCTGTCTGAACTAACTCATTGGACAAAAAAACCACCCAAACCCATTTGGGATAGCAAAAGCAAAAATAAAAGTCTACAAAAAAAAAAAAATCTCTGAGGGTCAACAGATCAGAACATGCTGCTCTTAAATTTTCACAGCAATCACAGCTTGCGTGAAGCTGCCAGTATTCAGCATAAATAACACTTGGAAAAATTCAAAAGACAAATTGCCGCCTGCAATGTGACATCAAGGTGGTATATGGAATTTTATATACAAATTTTGTTTCCTCAAAACATAGTTGATGTATAGGCCAGAATGTACATAGGAGTTTTTACTGAAACACAAAATCATCCTGAGCTCACATACCAAATTATATCTAGATAAGACATTTTTTGAGAAGTAGGCATTTCTTAGTTACTACAAAAGCTACTGATGATAATTAAATTAGTATAGCATGCATAAACAAATACCATGTATAGTTTTTAATTATAATCCTTAGATAGAAAGATAGTTTCTGGAAAATTCATTCACAAAAGCATTTTCAAATACTGGCAGAAGCTTCCAATAGGTGTTTCCAACTTCTAACTTTCAAACTTCTAAACTTTCAAACTCAGCAAGAGCAATTATCTCTCTTTGAAAGTTCTTTTGTATGCAACTAACATCTACTTTGTTCATTTTGAGTAAAAGAAAAAACAGGCTAAACAGATTGCATCTTTTTGTTCCCTATACTTATTTTTCTGCTTTTAACAACATTATTTTAATTCTATAAAACAAAAGTAGGTTTTGCTTAGCAGTGCTTGCAAATATTCACACTGAAGAAAGGGTTTTGGTTTTCATCAGCTCTTAGCTTTTCTCATTAAAAAAACTAATACAGAAATAAGTAAATAGAAAATTAACATAATTAGCTTTCCTTTCAAAGAAAAACCTAAAGTACTTAATAAAAAGTATTTTCAACATTTTGAGTTATGTACAGATAATATTTCAAAACACTTCCTGTGAAAGATCACCTTTTGAAATAACATCCAAGAAAAAAAACTCTCTCTCTAGACATTTTTCTTTTTAAATTTCATCCTGACCTTGAAATAATCTGAATAAATTTGATGTGGATCAAACGTGTACTAAAATAAGCCATTTATGAAGAGGAAGCTACATAGCCATAGAAATATTTATAAATAGATGGTGCATATAGAAATACAAAAACTGATTTTGCAGAAAAAGCATGATTTTAAGAGATCTGCAGCTGTTCTCAACCTTTAGCATGGCTTATATGAGCCAAGAGATTTTTGTCTAGTACTGAAGCTAAATTAACTTCATGGCTTGGTTTTTATCCCCTTGGGTAAACCCCTAACATACACAGTACCAGGCAAAAACCTTACCCTCTATTTCATTTTCCCGAAATTGAAATGGTTTAAAAAATAAGCACAAATGTATTTCGAAATCCAATTGCTTTGGCCCTAAATCTATCTTTTCTTGGCAGAGTACAGTTGTTTTTAATCTGAATGCTAATATTTTGCAATGTGGCATCAGATACAAAATACTAATTTATTGTGCCAGAGATCTATAGTTTTTCAGTACCAGTCAATCAATAAATGATTAGGGTAGTGGGTTTCTGAACAAGAGGACCTTATTTAAACTATAAAATAATACTGCTAATTATTCTGTCAATGATATGTACCAAAATGTCTAGAGCAGAACAACTGAATTTATTAAAACTGTCTCAACCAGAGGGCAAGCAGAGTAGAAGGAAGAGCTGTGTGATTTTACATCAATCTGTTAAATATGTCTAAGATACAGAGATGCAAAGTCTATATTGAAGGAGGATAAATTTAATGAAATTCTGAAGTAAGAATTTAAGTAGAAGTACCTTGAAAAACTGAAAATTGGAAGTATTTGCAGACTGGGAGCTTCAGTTCCACCTTTTATTCCTGCCAGCATACCTTGCAGTAAGTAAGGAAAAAATTTAACAGAACTATTATGTGAAATATATTATTTATAAAGTTACTTCATTTTTTATATGCAGACATAGGCAGAATTCTTGACTGAATTTTTTTTGGAAGGACTATAAAACAAGCCATAGTACTAATTATTGGATGTTGTATTTTTTTCTTTAATATAATGGATTGTTTTTCATTTATCAGAAATAAGTAACCTAATACTCACATGCATCAGGCTAATAAGCCTTATGTAGCCATAACTCATGTTAAAAACTGTGAGAACTAAGGGAATTTTCTCAATTATATATCAGGGAAAAGTTTTTAAGGAGATAAAAAACTTAGCAGGGAAAAATATACACAATTGACAGATTTTCAGCCAATAGTTTTCCCCGCATCCTTCAGGTTTTTTAATCTAATGGAAAAACTCTTTACAATTATGTATCTGAACTATCATATAAATTAATGGATACACTACTACTTAGAGAAAGATTTTTCCTTAAAAAATACACGTTTTTCTGTCTTTCACCAGTGTAAACACGATTTAATCATCAGCTGGGTACTTCCCCACTTACTGGACAGGTGCATTTCCTGCTGATAAAGATTTCCACCCCACATTCCCCAAAACTGGTCTTGTCTAAATAGTTGCATTATTCCAAGGCAAAGCCTTCATTTTCCATTAATCTGAGTCTAATGCCTTTTCTAGTACAATTTACCCCAGTACAGCTGAGTTAGTACAGTCTCCATGAGATATTTCATGGACCTGCCACGCTGCCAGACCTCGGCAATGTTTTGGTCAATTCTGGAGACTCCTTTCTGCTGTTCCCAACCCCTCCCCTGCCTTCCCAAACACGAGATCACACTCAGCAGTTCACAGAATGACCCGGGAAGGGAAGATGTGGCTGAGGGAAGGATAAAGTTAAAATTCCAAGAGGTGCATGACCCACTGAGGTGTGCAACAGAGAGCACGCAAAGTGCTTTTCTCCCAGCAGTGAGCCCTCTTCCCTTTCCAACCCTGGGGGGATTAGGAAAACCAGCCTTGTGCTTTACAAGGAGGACAGGGCCAAAGGGCTGTGTTAAATTTGGTGTTAGAGCACGGGAACAGGAGATTAGCACAACCTGGCCCTTCCCTCGACATCGGCAACCACAATGATTTAGGAATCTGCTGGAGAGGGCAGGGTGGGGTCATGAAACACAGAGTGGAGCTGAAGCATTTAAACATTTTACACTGCTACTACAGCCAAACAGCAAATTTCTCCAGAATTAGGGCTGGTTTGGGGCAATTTCTATGGATAGCAGTTGTGCAGCCTTAAGGAATGGCTATTACGGACCAATAGTAATTCTAATACCAGAATATACATATTTTCCTATTCTAAGTATTATACTTGAATTTTTCCATTTCTGTAGTCTTTATTTTGCTATGTAGGGATTTGCAGTATACTTTATAAAATAGCTACTATGATAGTAGTAGCTTACTGTATGTATTTATATGAAGTTTTACAGAGCAGAAGCTTATTTATTTCACATCCTTTTACTGTAGATTTTTACTTTAATATTGGGATTGGGTCTGAAAAAATTAATGATATTGTAAGCCCAAGTAGCTGACCAAGGATTACTGAGCACAGAAAGAATAATATTATCACTTCAGTGCAGGATCATAACTGAACAGGAAAAATCTCTGGAAGTTTTAAAGTCTGTCTTATGCTATAACCATGAATCTACAAGAAAATTCATCTTCCTGCACTCCATCTGTAGAATGTGCACAGGAAAACATTTTTTTCAGTGGTATTTTTATATAAAAAGCCTTGCCAGGTTTCATAACAAAAGAAGTTAGCTTAACTTTCCTTTGAGCTCTATCTCTTATTGTAATATATACACATAATTCAGTATCTGGTTTAGTTTTAATTCAGTCATACAGCAGAACATCAATAATATCTGGAGCCCTACTTACCTCTGTGTTTTCTCTCTGCACAGTACTACTGCATTTCATATTTAGTTTGCTGATCATATGTTTAAACATCTGATTAACTTGAGCCTGAAAAGCAGCACAAAAATATCTGGATTGGTGAAAGGAGCCTTTTCTAGCTCCCTCTCCCGCCATTCAGGAATAGCTGCTATTTTCTTGATGGTTGGCATTATTTTTCCTTCAACATATCACAGACACAGAGGATCAGGGACAAGATAGAGTGCAGCTTTTGTCAGGTGTTTTGTAAGGGAGTTGGATTTCCGTATCAATGGAAAGATGAAATTTTAGATAGGGGGAACTTTAAATAATACAGAAATAACATTTTACATTGTTTTAGCTCCTAAACCCAAGGAGTTTCTCAGTTTATTCACACAATTCCTGGAGTTACAGCAAGCAGCAGCACCACCCACTTGGGGCATAAAATCTGAGGAACACAACAGTCTTTGAGGAAACTTTGTCTGGAAAGTTAAGGGATGTAATGAACTTCTACATGAAGAGGTGGCACTATTCTCCCTGATTGATTCAGTTATCTATTTGCTACTTTCCAATAAAAGCAGTTATTGAGTAAAGCAACCGCTCTATTTATATAATTTACTTTTTTATTATTTAGTCTGTTTGGATGTGCACTGTGTAGCACATAATATGTTTTTCATTTCCATCCATAATTGCCTGCAGTATATGTCAGCCTAAGCTTAAGTTCTACATATATATCTCTGCTAACAATAAGCTCAAAGTCATTGTTTATATAGAAAATCAAGGACATGAAACAAAAACATAATCAAAGCTAAAAAAGAAGACAGATAAAGCACCAGTACTGCAAAATGGAGTGGAGTGTAAAAGCAATCAAGCAAAATAAAGGTGGAAAATAAAAGGAACATGGTAACAGAGCACTTGAGATAAGTTATGACATTTCTAAGAAAAAAGAAAGAGGTTATTACAGGAAACAGAATGACTTCTGATGCATGGATATTCTGGTGGCTGAAGAAGTAAACATACAGTAGACACTGCTTCCAGAAAATTACATGAATCATTCTGTGAAGAATGAAATCTGCAGGAAATGCGGAGCACTGCAAAAATTGCACATCTGAAGATACAAAAATGACAACATCAGAAGGCATCTGAAGAAAAATACTTCACAATCTTGGAATGACTTAATTTTAAGTGGCAAGACACAGAAAAAACAAGAAGAAATATTTTTGAAAGCAAAATGAGAGGTAGCAATTTCTGACAGAATACATCTCTCAATTAATCCATGCTTGTATAAATTACTTTGGTTTCTTAATAAAGTTTATTTTAATATAACTAAAAACAAAACCACTAATACAGCAGTTTATATATGCAAATACTGTAAAAGCCATAATTAAGATTGATATTAGACTGCCAAGATGAAACTCAAGTTCTCAGACCAATCACTGAGTCAGTGGCAGAAACGAAGAATTCAAGGACTGGTCATTTCCTCCAGTCGGTGAATTTTAGCCTTCTCCCTATGGTACCATTATCTTGCAACAAAGGAAATGTAATATCTTGGTATAAAGCATTGAAAGTAATTGCAATCCAGAGCTGCAATCTCCAAGTTAATATCCTATGCTATAAAATTGGTGGGCATTTTGGACTTCTATTCATAATAAGCAACTTGAACTGGCAGGAAATGCGGGCAGGTTTGAACACTTACACCAAAACCTGAGGGTAAACCTGTGGTTTACCTGTGCTGAAACCCTCCTATAAACCATGCTTCTGGAAGAGAGGGGAATCTGAACTAAAAAATAAGTGCATTTTTATATGCCTTTTGCTTTTACACTGCATTCTTATTCCTCAGCTGGTTTCTTTTACCACCTACATCTTTAATGACAGTTGACAGTTAAGGAATTTTATGATCTTGATTCTCATTTTTATAATGGACTTCTTGAGGAAAAAAAACATTGGTTTGGGACAACATGACTTGCCAAAGTATGACAGCGCCAATGTCTGAGCCAAGCATGCCAACGTGATTTATATAATGTTTTTACCAGTCAAGAGAATATTCTTCATACTTTCAGGCAAGACAGCAATTAAAGATTGCCTTCTGTGTTTAGAAACTGAAAGATTCCTGCCTTTGTGACCATCATTTTCTGCTGCTGACTGACTCAGTATCTATCACACCATTTGAATACAGTAATTTCTGAATCGTATGTCAAGAAATTACTCCCCTCCTACATTCCTGTAACTTCACTGTAACCTATCTTACAGGAAAAAAATAAATGTTAGATGACTCTAATTTTGCTTGGGATTTAGATATTGGCTATTCACAGATATCACTAGTAAAATTTAATGTTTCATTGCTACATCTGGATATTTCCTGAATCAATGTCCATCTTACCTTACGATTTTATTCAGACCTAGAAATCGCCTTGTTGTAGAACATATGCGCCTCCTTGCATATCTAGGGCCTGAAACAAGGCACAAATGCATCCTTGTTATTGCTTCCATTTTTCGATGTTACTTCACTTGAGACACCTAGAGCCAAAGAAATCAATGCCATCCTCTCTGTATTGGGCCCCTTCTTTGGCTTTAGTTTGATCACAATCAAGATGTTGCTATTAATTACACAAAACTATAATTAGAAACTGACATGTTTTGAAGTGCTCAAATATTTATAAAACTCTAGAGCAAAAGACAGACATGGTATTTGCCTTATGTACAGGCAATGGAAATATGCACAGAGAACAGTCCGAGATCACTAGTGATCTGAAAAGTAATACATTTTGTTTGTCTGTATTTTCTAAAAAAACCTATTGCATTATGTTAAATACCCTGAGGGCTTAGAGTAAAACGTGACTGGAATGAATATAAAGAAAAAACTTTCTGTCTCATTAGATGATCTGAGTTTCAAAATCTGTTCTAAAAGTGTTGTAAAGTGTGTAGTGTTGTAGATTAATGCACTGAATACATTTCCACAGTGCTTGATGTGTTTCATAAAAGGTCCATTTCAGAAGTGTGCTGTATTATAGGTGAACAGTCGCAGTAAATAATCTTGTTACAGAAACCTAAGCAATTTTTACAAGGCGTATTTCTGGCTGACTGAACAATTTATTCTCCAGATGTCACATTGTATTTTTCCAATATAAAATGAAACAGCTTTTTTTTTTTTCCTTTTTTCTCTTTTTTTAAGGCAGACTCTTTTGTTTGGTGAGACTAGATCAAAGGTACTTCCTTAAATACAAAAATCTATTATTAAAACCCATTGCATTATAAAATTTACACTATATGTGATTACTATATGTAATTTATCATTTTATTTGATTTAGTGGGATAAAGGACCACACCAAAGAGCAAGCATTTCTGAGAATAGCTATGTACATTTTAAAAATAGGAGTCATTAGTTCTCAAACCGATCATCTCTGTTGATCCTAAAAGTTGCAGGCATCTTGACTATATCTGTGTATATATAGTTGAAATTGTGTCACTTCAGATGTTACCCACTAATAAACCCATATGTCACATTATAGGCCCTGGAAGATTACATGATAATGTGATATAATAAGAACTGCTTCTCTGGAAGGCAAGGGCAATTAAAAACATTTTCACTAGGCAGGCATCATCAGTAGAGATAAACAAGGTAATTTTCCAGCATATATTTTCTTGGCTTCAGAAAAGAAATACTTTCACAGGAAGCTCTCTCCCAGGAAAATTGACAGCCTATCAGCAACCTATTTTACTGACGAAAAAAATGGAAAAAATAATTCTATGCACTAGCAAATATCACACATTTCTATTTTCTCATCCTGTTTTCTTGATTATACAAACAGAAAATTAGTATCAAAGGATAAATTTCTTTAAAATATTCCCCAGTTTACTCTTCATTGTTTTTTAATCATTTTTTCTGTTTCTCTTTCTACCCTCCAAGCTGTGTATTCATATAGGTCTATATAAGAGTGCCAAACAGTTGAATCTACGAGTTTCAGACTATTAATATGTAGGTGGCTACCTAAATCCAATTTCACCAACAATTTAGGATACTGATTTTGCCAGTGAGTGATTTGTTTGATCTGAGGCCTAACCACATATTCTGTATTTAGGTTTTTGAGAGATATGGACCTCACAGCTATGAATTTTAGATGACATTGAGCACATGGCATAGGATTGTTCTGGATTATTATCTCCAGTGAGGGAAACTCCACACCCTCCCAGGGCAATCTGTTCCAGTGCTTGGTCACTGCACAGTAAAGTTTTTCATAATCCAGTGGGATTTCCCATGCAAGAGTTTGTGCCTGTTACTTCTGGTTCTATTGCTTGGTGTCACCAAGAAGAGCCTGGCATCCTCCTCCTACGTCACCTTAGCAAGATTGTCTCTAAAATTATCCAGAAATAGATTTAAAACTGGGTAAATTTGTAATGCAGCTTCAGTATAGCATCTGAAGAAGGGATTCTTTGCTTAATTTCACTCTCATAATGTGTGGGGTTTATTCCCATTGTCATTTGAATTCCTACCCCTGCTTCTCACCTGACAACAGAGGGCAGAAAAATTGAGATAATCAATGCAATATGGAGAGGATATTCATTTGAGAACCAGTGTTGATCACAGTGCTTATTGCTGGCCAGGATGTGCAAAGGCCAATGTACAATGACAATGGTTCACTAACTCCTCAGCTTCTCATTCACTTCCAAGGTCCATTAGCAGGCTTTGGAATTTCATTCAAGTCCATTATTTTTGAGGTTGAATCGGGATAATTGGCCTGGTCTTTCTTCTTGCTTGAGAGCTGGAAGGTCTCTGACAGTCTTCTTATTAAGGTGATAACCTGTCAAAGCCATGAATGTGCTGTGACGTCTCCAGCCTCGACAGACCATCCCCTCTGCCCTACAGTGGGCTTGTATTAGAGCTCCCCTTTGAACATCCGAGAGATGGAGAAAATGATTTTTAAGGCTTTTCTGTACATGACCCTATATATATATTGAGATATTGATAAGCATCATGAAAAGTCTTTCCATTGCTATAAAGTTATGAATGCCTACAGAATAGTTATTTTGACTTTTGCTTTTTACCTAAGTTCAAATGGATTTCAGTGAGTTTTCTCACCTAAAACTGACACATTTCACGATCGCATGGAACTACAACAGTGTCTTCTGGACTTTTCCTGGTTTGGTATTTACTGTGAACATCAGCAGCAGCTCTATGGCTTTGAATTTGCTCTGGCTGGTTCATACCATAGCTCTTTAATATACCAGATACAGTTATTTGGTTGGAATCCTTCTTTTTCCTACACTGAGAACAGCACAGCTGCAGCACACCTCGGGCAGAGGGAGGTGACATGGTACAGGAAAGAAAGAGCTGGACCCTGTGAGTCATGACCTGAGATGGAGCTCTCAGAGTCATGAAAGGTGCCAGAAACAGAGGAGCTCCACAGTAATGGACCAGACACCCTAACACTTCCAAAAGCACAAGCCAATGAAATTAAACATTCCTATCCTTAAAATAAGCTCCCTGGGCTGTTTTTGCATGCCTTTCCTTCTTCCTTGCTTTGGAAGAGGTGTGGAAAAGAAGGCAGACCTGTGATGTACTACTCAGGAGCAGATGGCATGGGAGCCAAAAAGAGCAGCATTATTCATTTGAGAGATCCAGGGACAAATATGGTGGTCTCACGTTAAAACTTTTTCCCCTCTGCTTCCAGGTTTGGAATGCATGAAAATCAACCTGAGGCTCTCTCACTTCCCCCTTTCAGAAGCCCAAGAAAGTGTCTGGACCAGAAGGAACATGTTCCATCACCACTGCCATGTCACTGGAGAAATGAATGTGCCAAGCTAAGGTGGATGATGCCAGTAGGACAGGGAACAGGAGGAGCAGGTAAACAGGATCAGGTTTTTAAAACTCTAACACAATTAATATCTTCTTGCCTTAAAAGTCTGCACTGAGCAATTACTGAAGCACAAATCATGACACCATAACATAAGGTATAATGGCAAAAGCACTGAAACACATTTATTAATTAGTATTTCTGATATCATTCTTAAGGTATTGGTGAGCTTATAAAATAAGAGAAAGCTTCAAATTGAGGCAAATTGGAAGGGAATCCTTTCTCAAAAATACTTTTAATTGGCCACCATTTCCTGTGTTTCTGTTTTCTCCAACTACACTCTCTTGTGTCCCTGCTACCTCCCACACAGTCCAGTCTTTCTTTCCGCTCATCCTACAATGAGACAATAACACTGTGCTCATCAGTTACCCTATTACCATAGAAATGATAGCAACATCACAAATTCAGCAGTCTGATTTCTTGACAGGGTTGATTAGGAATAGAATATGAGCTGGAGAAAAGCTGAACCCTTGATTAAACACAAATAGCTCTTATAATGAACAGATATTGGAATAAAATATACTTAAAATCATGTACAGAAGAAGCATCCTCATATTCTACATGAGAAGTATTTTTGGCAGTTTTTAATTTTTTTAAATTGTTTTCAGAGTTCCCTAACTTCTTTTTAAATCACACAATTAGTAATCATATGTGCTCCAGAATTCACTGAGAAATCAGTGCAGGTACAGCTTGGAAAACACTATTTAGGTCTTTACATTTCTTTCACAATAAATATATTTAACATTGCAAACACACTATAGCGAAGTATGCACAGCCACACAAACACTGGGTGTTTATTATTTTTAATCAGATCTACTTGAATTCAAAAGGTATGTTATTTAGGAGCTTTTCTAGTAAGTTCTGACTATTCCCTTAATAAAACCACCTCCTATGAGGTGCTCTGCATCTTGTCCCAGTCCCAGAAAACCACTTTTTCTTACACCAAATGAACACCTTGGCTCAGTAGGACACTGACCCTTTCCTCTCCCAATGCTTCAATACCTTAATGAATGAATCAAAGAAAGATACTTGATTGTTTTCTGAATCAAAACCAGTATTGAGCCCACAGCCACTAAAGTTGGAAAAGGCATATTTTTATCATTCAAACCATTCATCCCAAAAGAAGAAATACCATATTTGAAAATAGAAAAGTGTTCTTACAGTTCATTTTTCAAGAAACTGTCTTTTCATTTTGAGTTCTCACTCTAAATGTAAGTGTTAAATCCTCAATTCATATTTTACTTGGAGACTTGACAATTCTGACTTCAACCAGTTTATTTTACCAGTAAAAGTGTACAGTAGGGTGTGCACGCCCATTCCAGGCCATCTCTATTCTCAGGCCTGCTGCAGTGTTTCTTCTACTTCAGACTATTTAGTCAATGCCATTAATCAAAATCCTATAGCAGAAAATGCATGCATAAGTCCTACACATTTATTACCATGGCAACAATTCAGGCTCTTGTTCATATGTCAAGCTACATCAGTGGAGATAAATTCTATTGTTTTCACACTGACAGTTCTCTCTGTGTTGGACTTAATCCATAGAAAAATATAGCTTTACCTCTTATTAAAATAAAACACAGACCACCCAACTCTCCAAATTCTCATTCTTCACATGGTATAAGCAAGCAATCTGAATAGTTATAAAATTATAGTTTGATATTCAGGTTTACAATAGTAATTAAAGTGTAAAAAACCAGCCCAGTCTTCATGATGTTGTCTTAATCTGTGGGATTGGTTTGGAATGTAATTCTTCGTGAAAAGATGAGCTCATTTCTGTGAAGCCAAATAGCTATGATACCAGAGCACTGCATTCTTGAATTAGATTGCAGTATTTTAAAATAAATGCCTTTAAGCTTTAAGTGAAGTTAATATAGTTCATTTTCCAACTTAGCTGTGATACTGTGGTTTTCATAACATAAAAATTAATGATTAATGCATAATATCCTGAGAAAGATTTTATATTTCACTCAGCTCATGATAAAATACACTGTCATATGGGTGACTCAGAAGTGCAAAAGAAAGATAGGAATCATTTTTCGTGCATAAGCCTCTCTAGATTTACTTGTGTATGCTCTATCATGAGGAATTCTTAATGCCTGATATAATTTTATGTGATTTTACTGTGTGCTAGACCACAGTTTTGATTCCTATTTCCATAGACACTGTATGTTTCTCATTATCACAGACTAACAAGAAACCAGTCTTTCATTAATAAAATACTTTTAATGCTTCATACTCCCATTATTCCCTGTGTACAGAGCAGTACGCTCCCTGGAAAGGCAGAAGCCTCACATCCCCACCTAAGACACCTCCTTTTCAATCTGACCCTTTTTCCACTTCCTCATGCAGATTTAAGTCCCTGCTTTTCCAGCATGCTTCATATTGACAAAGCCTATTACTGTGATATACTACACTGGAGTTCATTTCAACTAATATCCACAGCTACATCTGTTACTGTCAGTGCCCAATCCAAGCTCCTGCCTCAATGAAGATGAAGACAACCATTATTATTTACTTATTGTCACGCCATGTTATGCCAGTATCAGAAACTGCTTCACATACACACCGTGTGTGACTTGCATCAAATATATATATTTTTAAATGGGGGGCTTTGTGTAATTTGTAAATATCCTGTGAACTTCATTCATATTAATGAAGCAGCGTTTGCACTTTACTGGCATTTTTATGCAAATGGCAGTAACTCTTTGTGTGCCATGACTCTGTACGTGACACAGGCCACAGCTCCTGAGGCAAGGCTCTTATTTCCTTGGATGAGCAGCACAGGGCAGAACTTGCCTTTTCCCACCACCTAAAAGAGACAACCGGGGGTTCTGAAGAGGTTAAACACAGAATATGTCCAATAACTTGAATCTTGCCATGCTCTTAAGAAGTACTAACAAAATGTTTCAGGGTCTGAGCAATTCAGAGCAAAATCTCTTTTCTGAACTCCAACAAGTTATGCTTTAACATTCTTTTCCTCACACCAATTAAAATCATCATGTTCCTCACTGCTCCTAAATCAGACACACACTAGTTTCAATAAAATATTTTTTTAAATTGGAACATTTGAAGCAGAACAAAAGCAGCTTTTTTCCATACGCATGAATTACACATCAAAATAAAATTTTAGTTCCCAGTTTAGCACTGCCCTCTGGTGATACATATCTTGGATACGTCTGTGACCCATTTCATCTCAGAGTATCAGGCCCAGAGCTGGACAAGAGCTAAAATAGAATTTAGGCATTTAAATCTAAGACACAAATTCCTTCATCTGCTAACACCTCACCCCATATTTCTGCCCACTAAGTTCCCCAGCCTGAAGCCTGCGTTGTGCATAGGCAGAATTCCAGCCATCTTGGATGGGATCTGCTAAAATCCTACAGATTTGTCCAGTCATCCCCTTGAGGAGTCCCTCACCCAGGAGTGGGTTCTCAGCTTCCCAACTCACAGCTGCAGTACAGACAATCTCAGCCACCCTTTCTCTTTCAAAGACTTCAGTATCTACAACCAAACAAGTGTTTGAAGCCATCAATCTGTCTCTAGGTGATTGTATCTGAGTTGCAGGGAGTCATCTTAAATCCCACAGGGCTGAAATTTATGAACCCTGCTTTCAGCAGAGGGTTTCCTGCAACATTTGCTGTCTGTTTATGTATCTCATTAGGAGGCACCCAGTTACGACACTATTGTTATGCAGCTCAGTGTTTCCTAACCTTTTAAAATCCATTAGGCTGTAATTTTTTTTAAAAACCTTGTACCATGATGGCTTTTACTTACAATTGCATAAAGCTAGGTTAATTTTCAATATTCATTTACTATTATCAAAGAATATAAATCTCTAATCCTAACCTAGAGCACTGAAAAACATTAGTCCATTGTTCCTACCATGAGACTAATGAGCAATGCTCCACTCACAAATGGATATTTTGTGTATCTGGAATGAAAGGCTGTATGGAAAAAATGTCTGCCACATTTGTCGCTAGCTTTAGAATCCTTTTCAAGGCTTGTTTAGGGAAGCTTTCAGGTGCTGAGCTCCTTTGAAAATCTGACCTTTTGTGTGGGTGCTTCTGTTACTGTTGAAAATGCAGCATTTAGAAATGATACAAGGTGATATTCTGAATAAAATATTGTTGAAAGAACTGAGAAATGTAAGATTCTTAATGAAATATTTTAAATATAGGGAGATTCTATAATGTTTCGATGGGGTTTTTTAACAAATCAGTGAAAATTTTTGCATTTGAAATCTAGGTCATAGTTGTAGGTAAATAGAGAAGGCCACAAATACACAAACCTGATGTGTCTGCTATAATGATAATCAAAACAAAAAGAATGAACTTTCACTCCAAGTTCATTGTGCAATACTTCACATTATTAATCAGAATTATGTCACAGGATTATTACTTTGCTTAATAATGTGTTTAATGTAAATTTAATGTAAAAGATCCATGATAGAAGCAGTCAAAGCTCTATTAAAATCCTTTTGCAAAGTTCAGCCACTGCATTAGTAGCTTTAGGCTAATAGCCTAATGTTAATTTGGATTCTAATCTATTATTTTGCATGATATTTAATGTGTTTTTGTAATTAGATTTTTTTTTAAACAAAGCAAGAAAAAAAATCATGTGGGTCAGAGTGCATGACTGTCATTAACTACAGAGCGTTTCTGGGACATGTATAATCATAACACAACTTCTGCAATGAAATTGTGTAGATTATACTCCAGTCAACAACCTGTGTCTTATCCTGTAAGAGGAAAAAACACATGACAGTGAAGTGATAAACACCTGCAGCTGTTCACACATCCTGCTCCCTTTTAAAAGGTTCTTACCCTCTCGGCTGGTACAGAATATTAATTTACATATTCATCCCTAATTCAGGTTGAGACAAAAATGAATTATATTAATATGCTTCTGATAAACTCAGTTCACTCCAAATGAGGGTTTGAGAACAATTATACAAAATAATTGTTCTAGGAGAAGCAATGATATGGAACCTCCAGGAAAAAGGGCCCAAGTCTACCCAAGACAAGACTGGTGAACACAGCAAACATCAGAAGCTCTGGACAGAGAGAAAGGCCGTAAAGAGATGCATCCCCTTTTATCAACTTCCTTCTAAATTTCCTATGGAACAGTATTCACCTTAAAATAATGACCTAGAATAATAAAGTATTCTTTATTTTCTCTAATTCTCTTGATGTTTCAATTAATTGTCAGTATAATAAACAACTATAAAGTAAAAATAAAAGTTTATCATCTAAAAATCAGTCTTCAATTCAAATGGAGGCTTGCTATCCTCCAATTAAGGTGAAAATAAAAAAAGATTAATTCAAGCAGCATTTGTTTGCTCTTAATTAAATGGAGAATACGTACACATTGCTTAATTTTTATCTTGCCTTTTAGGCCATATGGCCAAATCTTGCTCTTGTCAGCAAATTTTAACAAATTTTCTCTTCTCAGAGGATCATCCTACTAAAAATAATGAAGAATTATTTCAGTTAGACCCTGTGATATATATCACTACCTAATCTGACACACCTTGAAAATCTATAGCGCTAAGAGTACAAAAACCAAAAAAAGTTTCACTCCTGAGGAGCTCCAAATGCATGTTCTTCTTTAAAAATCTCCAGGAACATTTCTAAATTCATAGGCTCGTGGGCTCTAAAAGCTGTTTTCTTCTCATCAGGACACTGAAAATCGCACAGTGTGACTGAAACAAGGTTAGAAATCAGCATCCTTGTCTAAGATCTACCGTGTTCACAACTTGGTTTAACTTATTATTCCTTAGTTTAGCACTAATGAAAGGTGCTGATTCTGTACATGCCATACAAAAATTTGTATTTGCAAAATGCAGAGACACTTTTGCAAAAAATGTCTATATACATGCATATAAATAAGAGAAGTGATTACCCTGTAACTCATTTGCTAAAAAAGAAAATAGAGATAGAAAAAGAAAAAATAATTGTTTGCATTTTTTCCGAGGGACCAGTAAAAGCAGCAGAGAAATAATGCATCACAAGATAATTTTCATGAAAATCTCAAGTTCTCTGCACACAAAACCCAAACAAATGGGCTCTGTGTCAGGAAACTATCAAGAAAATAAGAAAATAAACAATCTAAACCCATAGGACCTAAGATGTTACATCAAATTCAAGCTGAATACCAGCATTGGGAAAAGTTTGTTGCCAGACTATCAAAGAATAGACACGTGATACTATAAAAAATAATTCTAATGTGAGATGTAGCAAACGTATTCCACTAGTCACTCCCATAATGTTTATTATTATATTTTACCTCATGCCCTGCTACCTGATGGTCAAACTCTCTTTCAGCTGTAAATGGCTGCAAGAAGGGGAGAGGAAAAAACTCCTGTAATACCCTGTCTCATTATGCAAATGTCAAAAGTAATCACTTAGATCAGAAAGCCTCCAGGGGTACCTTGGGGATGGAACACCAGTCTTGGATATCTTCTCTTCTCCATTGCTTTTAAATTCCACAGTCCTAGACCTATCTGGGTTTTCCCCACCCCAGACTCTCTTCTGCAGTCGCTGTTTCTTTGCTGGTTGCAGCAAAGGTGTGGTAGATTCCCTCTTGTTTTGTTCCAGGTAATCACAGGACCTCTGTTGTGCTGGGAATCATCCGAAATCCTAATGACTACTGGCTAAGTTCTCCTTTTAAAGAGCTCCTAGGTTTTCTGGTGTTGTCTTTCACTTAGAATTAAAATTACACCTTAAAAGTGTTTTGTATTGTACCTACTTAATCATTTAACAAATCTAGTGAAATAAACATCACCCAAAAAACAAGCTTTCAGATAAATACTTACCTAAAATCAAAACTTGAACAAAGTCCAAAGGCTAGGACAGGGAAAAAATATTCAAGAGTGAACTGTGCAGTTTTACATAAAACAGAATTAGCATGAATATAATGTAACTAAGTCAAGAAATATATGATTGATTCATTATATTGGAATCCATTAAAAATATTCCATTGCAGTTTAAAACCATATAGTCATTAAATATCATTGAAAACACACGTTCTCTACTGTCATTATAAGACATTCTTGACAGCTCATCATTTTTAATGGCACCATTATAAACAGGATTCCTAATGGCTCTGTTTAGTATGTAACAGAATTGGAAGTCAGTAATATACAGAATTGTATTGAACATAATCAGATAACAAAGAGCACTGAAGGAAAGATGAGTGCACAATTAATAGATGAATAATTATTTTGTGTAAAATGAAACTCATTTTAAATAGGGTGTCAAATAGGCATCATAATGGAAAAATGGAACAGTGGAATAGACTTGATGTACATTACTTACGAGTACAACATGAACTACGGTGCAGATATATGATCTAAACAGGAGATAGGAGAGGAAAGATTATGCCCAAGGCTAATTGCTCTGATAATGCTGGTTTCCAATTGCAGCAAACTGTTATGTGCTTAATGCAACTCCCCGATCCCATACATGTGCCTTAAAACACAATTTCAACTTCACCCTTGCTTTTGTTTGTGGTCCCTTCTAAGAGTGGGACATTCAATGAACAATTGTTCATTGCTTTTGTCCCTTGAAGTGCATTGGGGTAATGAGTCTTCAAGTGTCATTAGTTCTCACCTTCACAGTATGGAACTCGTGAATCTTAAAGGATCTCAGGAACAATAAAGTTTATCTTTAGTAAGCTACAGTTCAGGAAGCCAGGCATTTGAAGTGAAAACCATGTCCTAATTCAGTACAAAAATAGTCAAGACAGATTTATATGAAGTAAAAAGGAAAGGAGAATTTTCCCAATGCAGCACTATCCCTTACTAAGAGTGGTATGAAGAAAATAGGTCTCCTGACTCACCATAAAAACTAATGGAACTACAGGAACACTCATCAGCACAAACAGAATATTCACTCCAGGTACCTTCTCCCTACAAGGCCTAGAAATTCAGGAAAAAGGATTAGTAACAAGGTTCTGCAATGAGAGTCTGTAACTGATTTCTGTTGCAACACATACAATTAACATAAAGCCATAGGGCATTTTTAGTTATTTCTTATGATGTATGGAGACATAAATTGATCTTCAGGAAGATCCTAACTAAAAAACAAAATAAATACACGTGAATGTGGACTCATGCATGCATATACAGGTATCTTTTTGCACAGAATCTCCAGTGCTTGGGAGAAAGTCTCAGTAGAGATGTTAAACTGGGTCACCACAAGTTTAATTTCTTTCATTTTGTCATTTGTGGCAGTGCCATCCAAAAAGAGGAAGTGTCTATATACAGTAATAAGCCATTCAAGCTGACAAAATCTATTACATACCTCTGTATATGTAAAGAGCTGGCTTACAGCCATACTGAGAGTCAATTTAACAGTATACTTATCTACAAGTATTAATGGCTGCATATATTTGCATACTTGTGTGGTTTTCTGTGATCTGTTCTTAATCAAAAATAAGGAAATATGGACTTACATACAGAGGATCACCTTAACTAGTACTGAGATAATGTTTCTCTGATCTTTCTAAAATGTACAAGATTTGTGAATGCTTAAATTTATTGTAGCATGTTGGAGTATTTATATTTTAACATGTGACTATTAGAACTGATTTTTTTTTTTCTTTGAGCCTTTTCTACTGAGCAAAAACTTCCTATGTAACTAAAAAAATATATTTTCCACTTTCACATTCCACACTGGTAATGTAATAAGGCAACATACAGAAAAATAAATTAAACCTGAGACTAATGATGTGAATAACTATGTAAAAGTTCTTCTGCATCTGTACTTTTGACCAAACTATAGTCAGACATAGCTCCATGAGTTCTGTTTGCCATTTTGGTCTAACTCCCCAAACTTTTACTTCACTTTGCCATATCAACCATAAATGTAAACTCTCCCTTACATGTGAGAATCTCTCCATTCTCACTCATGTTATTACTTTGCACTATTACTCAATGTCCAATGCAAACGAAAAGGCACTTTTTTATCTATAACACAAAACATTTCAAAAGCTTTTAAACTGATTTCTACTTTTCTAAAACTAATCTGTATGTATAAAAAAACATTTTCTTTAGTGGCCTAATGCTGTCAGTTCCACAAGGATTTTACAGCTAATACAGCCAAGTGATAACAGGCAGTACATACTCCATCCCAGCTGAAACCTGGCACATGAGGGGGGCATAGATCAGGCATGAAAGTTTGAACAGTCACATATTACGAGTAACAAGGTCTCTGATAACCAAGGAGACTGAGATGCCAGTGTTGGTGGGGCAGGGAAGTGTTGAGGTCTGACCCTGGCCAAATGCCAGGGACCTACGACGTCTGCTCTCTCTGCTCTCTCTGCTCTCTCTGCTCTCTCCTGCCGCAGCCAGGCAGAGGAGAAGAACCAAACTGACATGAACACACTGGAGTCATGGGTTGAGATGAGGCACTGGTGGGGAGGGGACGCACGAGAACATGAGCAAACAGGTGAGAAACTTAAGTTGCAAAGTGATTTATTAACCTAACAGAGTTGGAGGATAAATGAGAGGTAAAAATAAGCTCTTAAGACACCATTTATTTACTCACCTCCCTTCCCTCTTAAGAGGGAAGAGGTTTCTCAGCTCACCCCCTCCCCTCCTTCAAACAACCAGCAGCTCTGGGGTGGGGCAGGGTATGGGGGTTTCCCTTTGGTCAGGGTCAGTCCACCAGGGAGAAGAGTCCTCTACTCAGCCATGGGGTCCCTCCCACGAGAGACAGTCCTCTGAGAACTTCTTTGGCGTGGGTCCAATCTCACGAGCAGCAGCCCGGCCGAAATCTGCTGCAAACACGAGTTCTTCTCCATGGGGTGCAGGCTCCCGAGCCGAGGCCAGGCTGTTTCCATCCCGGGGCCAAGGCCTTTCTCTCTCGTCCACAGCCTTTGCAACTCTCAGTCTCTGCTGGGACTCCCACTGGATCACAGCTTCCTCCAGGCATCCACCTGATCCTCTGGCATGGGCACCTCCCCACGGGCTGTGGGTGGATCTCTGCACCCCCCTGGACTCCATGGGCTGCAGGGGGACCACCTGCTCCCCCCATGGCCTTCACCATGGCCAGCAGAGGGTTTTCAGCTCCGGTGCCTGGAGCACCTCCTCCCCCACCTTCTCCACTGACCTTGGTGTCTCCATGTTGTTTTCCCTCACATATTTTCACCTCCTCCTCCTCCTCTGGCTACAAAGAAGTGCGTGCACCCATTGTTTTGATTTCTTCTTAAATATGTTTTCACAGAGGCGTAACCAACATCTCTACTCGGCCCAGGTTTGGCCAGCCGCATGTCCATCATCTTTAGAGCCATCAAAGAGCGGCTCTGCTGGACAGGGTGAAAAACTTCCAGAACCTTCACACAGGACACACAGGAGCCATCTTTGTGCCCCTCCCTACCCACTAGCAAAAACTGGGCCAAGCAAAACCACCACAGGAGGTAACTCAACTACGCTGTCCTGCTTCTGCCAGACAGATCTGTTGCTGAGTAGCAAGGTGGCTCTAGACCAGTTTCCAGAGGATATTGCTGACTGCATTCTCTTCCACATCCCAGCAGGAGCTCACCCTGAGGCCACATTGCAAGAGCAAGGCTTGGAAATGCTCAAACACAACATAAGGTCAATTATTAGGAAAGAAATCAGGTCATAGAGGGCTCTAATTTTACAATCAATAAAAGTATAAATCTAGAAACAATGCTGTTCTAAAGTTTTAGACTCCTAGCTGTAAAATGAGATTACTGTCTAGGGCTGCTGTGAGGAAAGATTTAATCATGTACATAAATATTCCCACAACACAGTGATAATTTCTACAGAAAAGCCCATCAGAAATATATTTTGACAAATTATATCAGACTTATAATTCTTTGTGTCAGAATTTCTGTTTGTGAAAACAATCTGAAATAAATAATGTATAGGAAACATACTTATCTGATTGAAGGTTTCATCGTAATATATAAACAATACAGCCCAAATTTGAATAATCTAGTTTTCGAAAGCTTGACTTTTAAACCTTAATAGCCCTCTTCTGTTATATACCTTTGTTGCATGTACAACATATAACAGAATGACCTTCATTCATAGCATCCTTGTAGTAGAACAGAAGCATTTACTATAGATTTTATTATAAATGCCTTAATGAAATTCTAATCAATAATACTTCAGAGAACGGTAAAGAAATTGATTTCATAGATAAAAGGAGATGTTATTATCTCAGTTCAGTAACTATGAAATAGAAAGATGAAAAAGTCTGTTTTTCATATGAGAACTGAGCACAGCTGTACAGTTATATAATAAAGTATCACTTGTATCCATGGCAATAGGGAATAATTGATGCACCACAGTTATTTTTATAAACCCAAAGAAAAAAAAAAAATCAACTGGAAATTTCTTTTCCAGTTTCTTTGCATTGTATGTTTTTTATCTGTACATAATGTACAAATTTATAGTCTGAATACACTCACTGATCTGACTCGTTGAATAAAACATGCTGGGTTTTGCTGCATATTAAAGAAGATGGGGATCTCATGCCCTACAACCAAGTCTTTCATGAGGGATTTAATGAAAAACATTTATTGGAATAAGATATATTGTTACCTTAAATTCAGATTGCATTGGATTTGAGAATCTATATACCACAGGGATTTTTTTTGTTTTTTGTTTTTTTTGTTTTTAAGGTTTTTCAGCTGTCTTACAGTGGCAAGTTTAGGGATATATGAAAGTCAGTGGGTGCCTATAATGTAAAGAAGCTAATGGAGACCCAAAAGCATAGTATATACTGTCTCTTGGACCTTCCCTGATAAAGTTACATCTCTTGGCCCTTCTTGAGCAAAAAAAAGAAGTCAAAATTCTTGCAGTTTTAAAGGAAGATCTGTACTTTCTCCTTGAAATATATGAAGAAAGCATATTGCTAATGTTTGGGGTTTATTTTAAAAATGAGATGAATTCACTAGAGGACTAAAGGGCCAGATGCACCTGTTGGTCTCTTGACACTAATCTTGTCTGCAACAGAAAGGAAGGAAGTCTTTGCTTTCCTTTTTCTTCCCTAAATACAGCTCCATTTATTCATAACATGGTTTGCATTTGCAATCACCTCTGTTTACTTTGCTTTGAGAGACAGCAATGTTTTGCTCTAAAGACAAGAATTCCATTAAATCAAACCTCTCATACTTTTTCCTTAGCATGTCCTGCTGCAGGATTATTTTCCAGTGGCATCCAGATGACTATGACAACAAGAGCTTTTGTGAAGAACCTTTATCATTTCACTTTTTTCAATCTGTTCAAGTCAGAATTCTAATTGTTTCAAATGCAAGATGAACCATGCTACTTGATTTCTGTTTTTATCCCTAGCTGACTTTTGAGGTTGATTAAATAAACTACATCTTCAAGACAATGAACAGGCAAGGCCTCAGAACCTTTTGTTAAATGCTAAAACATAACACATAATCCTTCAAAAGCATTCTCCAAAGTATATGAAACATTAAATTATGTATTCAGTACTGTATTTCCCTCCTTTACACACCACGGCATCATCACCTTTTCTCACTTCTTTCAGTGCTTCTTTTCACTTTCCCCTTCCCTGGCATCTGTAGGAATCCTGTGCCTGAATTATCAGATGGATATGAACACAAGCTATTTGCTTTTCAGAGATTAAAAATGGATAGTCTCTTAGAAATACCAGCTGCAGTTGTTTATCAGGGATTCTATTATTTTGGAAACTCTGCAGCACCATTTGCTTGAGCAATAGTCCCATTACAAAATTTTTCATGAGACCAGCCTGAGAATGCCTTTAAATACTTGGAATGGAAGTAGGCAGGGATGTATATAAAATTCACATAGCCACAGTTTGTTTCCTCCATGCTGGAATTCAGAAGTTTATCTGGCAATTCATGGTAAGTGGGCTTGGCCTGGACCTTTACTAGACAGCACCAGGTACAAGCTACAGCACACACACACACAGGCACACTTTTACCTAATAAAAACTAGTTTTAGCTGTAACTTCCCTTCTGCATTTGAAAATTACAGCCACTTTTAATATAATTAGCTTCCTTATCAGCTAGTGAGTATTCTTAATTCTGTTTATATTTAATGACAGTAACTAAAAATAGTTCTTCTCCATTATTTTATCTTTTTAGGCTATTTCTTTTCCTTCCCTCCACTACTATATCAAAATACCTTTTTGTCTAGGGATGCTGAACAGGGAATTAAAATGCATTAACTAAAGAAAGGTTATGGACTGTGAGTCAGCAAGAACAAAAGAACCAAATACATCATGTAAAAGCTAATAATATTTAGATAGGGAGCCCAGAATTTAGCATTTTCATTATATTTTTCAGTTAGCATGAAAGTTTAATCTTCCACTAATCATTTAAAATGTAAAATAAACGGGGCTTGGGCATATCACAGTCTATATTCAGGTCCCCAGGAGAGCAGAAGCCACAAAAGAAACCTAACAATATGATGCTATATATTCTGAGATATTGCCATTCAATCTGATTTGCCACATGCCCATACATTTTAATGCTGACTTCATTATGAAGTCTCTTCTTGATTAATCATTGGTGAACAATGACTAAATTGCACTCCAGCATCAGCTTGAGCCGGGACTTTGTTAGGAGCAACATTCGTTTGAAAAGCAAACCAGCTGGGCCAGGGAAAGGTCAGTGTGGTACCACCACAGCCACAATGGACAACGCTCATGAACAGTGGCAGAAGTTGAACTGAGACCACAGTAGCTTTAGAACACGCTGTGAGATTGTTTGCATTCCAGTTCTCTCCTCCCGTGTGTGCTAGCTTCTTGCTTTTTATGGCAAAAACTTGCCTTTACAATCTCCAACAGATGTTTCTCTTTAATTATCACATACATAACCCTCACTGCTGTGAAACAAAAGGTGCACCACAATTTTCCCGATTTATAAACACACAATCTATCTCTAAACAAACTCAACCGAGCGATTTCCAAAGCAAACAATCCTGCGAAGGGAGTGGAGTATAAAACTGTCTTAAAGCCTTCCACAACGTCATTTCAGCATTGAAAGTGCCACACAGCAGTCCTGATCCACCAAAAAAATTTGTCAGATCTCCCTCTGTTTCAACCTTTCCTCGCACTTGGTTTTGGTCACAACTCTCTGGGCCAGCTCTCCCAAGATGTGCAAGTGCCTTAATTTGCTCAGCACCCACTAAGGCTCTTCTGGGCACTGACCAGGACGCCTCCTCAAGCTCATTGCAACAGTAGGGGAGTGCAAAATCAGCACCAAATGCAGAACCACACACAAAGTCTCCCTAGACCTGCTTTAACCTCTCAGCAGGACGCTGCCAAGAGCGATAAGTGGTCAGAAGTCTTTAGCCCAGGCCTGCTATTTGTGGGTTTTTTAAGTGACCGTTTACAAATGCAGTGTTTAGCCACACTGAAAATAATATTTACAACTATGTCTCTACATTTCCTTTAAAATAAATACTGCTTATTTATTGACACTGATCTGTCATATAGGCTAATTTGAAGTTAAGAGATCAATTAATATTGACTTTTTTAACCACAATGACAATTTGCATAACATTATGATAGTCTGTATTCTTTATTACAGTCTATATTCTTTACTACTACTACTTGACATTTGTCAAGCTTAGTTCTGGCAAATTGATATTTTGAAGTTACTAAAAAAAATAAATTATTATGTCTGATATATTAAGATGGAAGAAAAATCTCAGGAGAATTGCAATACACGGCTTCTAAACATCATGTCCTACTATCAACTGGAAGTAAATTTATTCTTAACACTTAAGTTTATCTTTCCTCTACAACTACCTTTCTTCGCATCAAGTTCTACTTCATGAATGCATTACAAGTGGCTGGTAGACTGGATTTCTTTTTTTAATGCTTTATGTACAGTGGTACAATCTACATGTACACAGAGGTATAGTCTGAAGCTTTCAGAGTTCTGGCCTTGTTTCAGGAATGCATGATAGAAAAACTTCATATATCCAACCAAATTAGCTACTAGAGCTTTATAAAACTATGGAGAAACAATTGGAAATATGTATTTTCTACTAAGCGTTGAAATTCTCGCATCTGAATCATGGCAATTATAAGCCAGGAAAGATTAAAGTTGCCCATCCAATACCTTGCAATTTAACCCAGTATACCTATTTTTGCTACATATATTTATGGGTCTTAAAATAATGCAGAAAACAGAGAGTATTGTTGAGATACTCCTTTCTTCCTTGCTCAAGGGCTTTTACAGTAACAACAGCACACAATATAAAGCAATTGGGTTTGTTTTTAATAAGGCTAATGTCCTTTCCTAAAAGATCTCAAAAAGTCTAAGTCAGATGTTGAACTCACTAGCAATATCCAAGGGTCATCTGCAAGACTGCAATAACCAAATCTTATAAAGGAAAGTCACAACTACATGAACTTCATATCCAAGTGACATTCAAATTTTGCACATAAGAGTGTTCAATAATAAATAAACCCAGCAAACTTCTTTTCAGATCTATTTTATATTAAGGAAGTATTGCAGTAGGTGTTCCAAGTGTTATAATATAGAATTTCAACAGAACAGCCTCTAGGACCACTGTAATCTCTCTAGTGCTGATCCCAGAAGAGCCGCACTGTGCCTGCTTGAGACCATCCTGTCCTCGTGGTAGCAGTGGGAGCTGCATAAACCACTTTCACCAATTCTCATTTCATAAGGAAACACTGACCCTGCCTCCCATACTGCTTACAAATGGATAAACTCACACTAATCCACCACAGGACAAAGAAACATTGTCTCTGTCACATTGCGCTGAAATTACAAAACGAGAGAGAAAGCCCTTCCCTGCAAACCAAGGAACAATAAACCTTCTTACATTTATTCAAAGCTGGGGTAGATCTCAGAAGATCAATACATTTCTATGAGATTCAGTTGATGATGGGGCCTTTGGTGCAGGTCAAATGACTTTCTTACTTCAGAGGAGACATATGACACACTCCTCGGTGGAATCTAACACAAGGACAAATTCTTGTAGCCCTCACTTTGCACTTTTGGTCTCTTTTAGCTGATGAATCAATACTACAGATTTGATATCTCTGGTTTATGTGCTGGTTGGGCACTGACAAACAGGTTTTCTTCAAGGGACGCACCTTCATTCACCCCTGGGTAAAAAAACATTCAGGTTTTGGCATTACTTCCCTTTCCACAATTTAAATCTATTTTTCAACATGACATTCTGCAGTGAGATAAGAGAATTCTGGATGGGGTATGGCAACCTCATGTCTTTCCAGCCCTGCCAGTAAGGACAGAAAAGAAAAGCCTTTTAAGTTTCCGTAGTGCTGGATGACACTGGGAAGAAATTATTTATAATTATTATTATTCTTCTTATGGTTTAATTTGGTACTTATTGGTTTAAAAAACTGCTGACAGAAAAACATGAAAGAAACTTGTGCATAGAGTGTATTCATTGAACAGGTGTTGCAGGAAAGAACAGTTTAGAAAGTTATCAGAGAAGTGACCAGTTTGTCAGGAATTTTTCGGGCAAGTAGGTGGGTAATCTTCACTCCTCTCTACATGGCTCTAGCTGTGTTAGATATTCTGATGTGCAGTGACTGTTTAATATCATTGGGGAGTTTCACACAGTGGAAAAGTATATAGGGTTTCAGGGATTTTCATGGGTTTGTGCTGACAGGGGCTACTTACTATGGGCATAGTAGAATATGTCAACTTTCTTTACAATTTTACTTCACTCTCATTTTAGAACCATTCAGTTGGTAAATCTTAGACTGCAGGGAATTTATTCCTCATTATGACTTGAAGAAGAGTGTGACTGGTGAAAAGCTACATGGGAATATTATGGGAAGTTTCTTTCAAGGTAAAGTCTCATTAATATACATTTTTATACAATATAAATTTTATAGGGATAAAAATCATTAACTGTTTAATGATTTTTCCATTTAGGTTCCTAAACTGTATCTTATTGAGACTTATATAATCTGTAGAGTTTCTTCCTGCATGGAAGCAATTCCTTATAGGAACTTAGGTGACCTTTCAAAAATATATGTTGTTTTCCTAGGAGAATAGCCTCATTGAATAAAACTCTGAACATTAATAAGATAGGTATAAACACTCTGCTTGTGGCACAGCCACTGATGTCTGATGACTCAGTTGTAGATTAAAAACAGTTTGAGATGTGTAGATTGCTATTTCTACAGATTGCTTCTCTGTACTATAGCTTGTAGGCTATTAGCTTTATTTTTTTTATTATTTCTGAAGATTTTACAGAGTACTTAGGAGAGTCCTGTAGGTATAGAAGCACTTCAGAGAGAATTTGATGGCAGGATGAATGTTCTTGAACTGTAAAAACCCTGTGGAGTCTGTTTTCCATTCCTGATAACAATGTCATCTGCATGGCTTTGCAATATTATCTAAAACATGCTCTGTGGAGAAGTTCTGTAAAAGGTTGGCTATGCAAGGCTATATGTGCTTATAGTTTGGAAGTGTGGGTTTTTTCAATACTTTTCTGCATAAAGATGAAAGGGGTGAATAATTAAGTATCGTTGGGACAATATGACAATTTAAATGTGAGCTTATGGCACTCACTGTCAGGTGGGAAAAAAGAGCTACACAAACTAAATAGTAGTAACATCATCTGGAAAAATGGGTTGGAAATAATTGTCTACACTAGAAAAAAAAAATCACTGAATGAATACTACTTAGTCAGCTAAAACAATCAGAAATTGTTTAATTACTGTGAACTTTCACGTTCAACTCTGAGCCAAATAAAGTGTGACAGAATATTATCTTCAGATCACCTATTTTTAGTGACTCCTTCAACATCACACAATATTGTATTTTGTACCAACATTCCAGATCCTACCACAGCAATTCTAAATAGAGCCCATATGTTCAAATACACACCAGGTAATGACATACCTCAATTTTAGTTCTATTTTTTTTAAAACCTTAAACAGATTTAGTTTAAGTATAATCTTAGGGACAGGTGTCTACTTGTGTTATCAAATGCAAATATGTGTTTGGTTTATACCTTCTATGAGTCAACAAGAACAGCACAGTCACAAGGCAATGTCCTACCCAAACTACAGGACTGTCTTCTGGTGGAAAGAATGGCTCACACAAATCTTTCTAGATATCACAATGGAAAAACGCACGCAGGTGTCACACTACCCAGCACCATTACATTCCTCTCACTTGTAATTCCAGCCAGGAAACAGCAAGCTTCACCCTTGGAGAGACTCATAAATAGTTAAGTACCCTCTATCAACAGACGATAAAAGGGAAAAATAACCAATAAAACTACATAATGAACAACTACTGAGCAAACAGAGCTATAGCACTCAAACACAGTGAAGTTATTGCCTAGGCTATTACAAGGATTTTACAGTAATATCATTTGATTTTCCAGCTTCACAGCAATTATATCAAAGGTCTTTTACTCTTTTGAGATGTGTATCATTGCTTTAAAATAAATTCTATTATGAAGTCCAAGGTGGAAAGGAGAAAGAACAAAAAGTTGTTCAAGGTCACAGATAACTGTGTTCAGTAGTTTATTTGTAATATTTTTATCATCTTTCTTTAACTCCTGAAAGTCAAGTGATGGTATATTCTGCTTCCTACACAAAGGATACAGTACAGTAAAACTTTTTTTTTTTATTTGTGTGCCACCATATATATAAGGGAAGCTCACATTCTTGATTTCCCATGCAAATTGGAATTCACACAGTTCAGGTTAAATTGACTTTGGCTTCATCTCACAACATCTGAAATCATACTGCAGTTCTCTGGTGCTTTTAGGACATAATTAGATAAATTCATAGATTAAGCTGCTCCTGGCAGTACTTGCTCTTCTGTGAATAGTGAACCAATTCCACAGCACATTGAAATACAAACTGTAGTTGCAATACCAAGTTGGCAATGAATCTTTGCTGTTGATTGTTGTGTGCCATATGGACCCACTTAAGCCTCTTCCATTTTTGGCTCTGGAAGAGAAGGCAGCCATTGTGGCCAGTCATGAGGTCAGTTTGGAAACCAAACGGCCCAGGTGCAAAAACTTCAGCAGGGCCATCTGCATCCATGACTGCTTTTTTGGCTACGTTTATCCCTGCCCATATTTAGACATCATATCTGCCTTCTTGCGTAATGCCACCATTTTCTGCCAAACAGAACTCAGTAAAGTCTGTCCTAATTTGTGTTGTAAGTGATCACAAAGTACACCCAGTATATTGCTAATTTCTGCATCCTATTCTACTCTTATACTTCAAATTTGAAAAGAGCTAGCATACTTCTTTTTCAGACTATTTCTTCTATCACATAAAGCACACAGAAGTTCAGAAGAAATTTCTTACAAACTCCAAAGTGGATATTAATAATCACTTTTTTAAAAGTTTGATGCCAGCCACCAAGGAAAGTTGAGATACTCAGAGGAAAGATTAGAAGTGTAATTATAATGATATTGATATGGCTACAGCCTCTTACTTGGTACAAAATAAAAATGCTTTGTCCTTTGATACACAATTCTTAAAAAGGCTAGATAGATGCACATTAATCAAGCTTATTTTTTCCTCAACAGTATCACAGTTAACAAATATCTACTGGATATTTAAATTGTACTTACACTTCCTGCCACAAATTTCTGAGGCAGAAATAATTATAGTGGTCTTTTATTTTTCACCTAAAAAAATACCATATAAGAAAAAATGCATAAATTAGCCACATTGCAAGGCTGTAACACTGTTTGAAGAGCAGGTAAAACACATTCTAGGGCAACCCATGCATTTCATATATTAGTACCATTCTGTGGGTACAATTTCTGTTTGTCACTCTTAAAATAAGACATCATGTTTAACCTTAAGTTTGAAGAAAGTACTGATGAAGGGTACTTCTTCAAAATCTAAAGAGTCTGATCCACCACTGTTGTCATTCAATTTCTATGTTTTTCTAACAGCATGCAATGCAAAAATCCAGAAATAATGAATCAAGGTCACACTATTTAACAAGGGCTTTACAAAATTGCTATTAAAAAAAGAAATATCTCATAAAACATACAAAACATATATACAGAGATGTATTAAAGTCACATACTAGAATTCTTCTATTGTCATTATTATAATATATAGTATACTTCCAGTTTCATATTATGCTTTGTTACAGCTTTCTCAGTTTTAAAATTGATTAAACAAATCCTTTCTTTATTCTGAGCTGGAGAAAAACACATCTCAAATGCAATTCATCCTTGCCCTGCTTTCCTCTATCTTTTTTGCCAAACTGTCACACAAACCAGTTTTGTCACTCTGGTTATTTTTGCTGATGCAGTATGTGTGTGCTGGACAAAGCATCTACAGAAAATTCTGCCTTAACTCAAAAGCAAATAACAATTATAGAAGCAAGGAGCTTTGCATAAAGCATTTCAGGATGGTGTAAACAGCACCAAAATAAAGTTCTGATAGCACATGAAAATGCCAATGGGGAGTTGCATCATGGTCAAAGTAGCTTTCCATTTTTAATTTCACTTCAGAAAAGGAAGTGTCTCACTCCCTGTTTGGAGTTAGCTTTGAGTCTCTGCAGCAGTGGCCTTAACCTTATCCACAGGCCTTCAAGAAAGTCATGTTTTGTAGTCTGCTGCCTCAAAAAAAAAAAAAAAAAACCCTACAAAAATTGCTTTTACTCCCAGGAAAGAAGTAAAATTAAGGTGACAGTCTGGAATAGTAGTGAACTGACAGTTATTTCACATTGAGTCTTTGTCAAATGACTGACAATACATTTCAGAAATATGTGAACAGTGGCAAATACATACAAGTCTTTGGAGAGTCCTAGAATTTATTTGCACGTATTTTATACTACAGATATGGAATAAATGCATCCAGAAAATTATTTAAAATTCCAAACACACTTGCTGCACTCTGATTGGCATCTCAATAATGCCTAGGAAATACAGGTTTCTTTGCTTGATTTTTATGTATGGATTCTGCCTCATATTAGTAATGAGCTGTTCCATTCCAGCCAGTGCATCTCAGGGAGCTCCTTCAAAGATTACAGTGTTGTTGTTTGAGCTCCATTCTTTACAATATCATTTCAGTGCATCAATTACCTAATTCAGTGTCTTGTATGGACTATGCATATGCTTGTGTAACTGTATGTGTGTATGCTACTTATATTCTTTTCCCTTAATACTAATAAACACATAGAAACCCCAAACTATTTATACACGATACTAAAGAACTTCTAAATGTCTCCTATGTATGGTGTCAGAAAACCAACAAGAATTTCAAATGTAATTATCAATAGGTAATACTGATACAGAAACAGGGATCCAAGCCAGCACAATTTCTCCAGCACAGCACACAAATGTCAGAGACCCCTCCTATGCCGCATCCATGATGTGTGTGAGAGCCACACCACGTCTACAGTATCAGTCCTGCCAAAAGTTACTGGCTAGGAGCCAAAATCACAGCCTGTTCTCTAATGAGAAGAGAAGAGATATGATAAGAGAAGCCATAATCAACACCAAACACACTGACATAAATCTTTACAAATGCAATGCAAGTGCCTTCGACTTGCTCATTCTGTTTGCTGCTAGGGTTTGCAAGGAAGCCCTCTTGAATCCACCAATTTCACACTGGCTTCAGACACATCTGGAACTACTATATTGCATATTTGTAAAAGCAGAGCTCACCAAAGTACTGCTGTTCCGCTGACATTTCCTAAAAAAATGAAACAAATAAGTAAAACACCTTACAGAATACCTGACAATGTGCTTTAGTTACAGCTGTGAGGTTTCTCCTTTTTTCTGTTGTTCTCTCCTTACCGAG
Source organism: Pardalotus punctatus (assembly GCA_013400915.1). NCBI lineage: Eukaryota > Metazoa > Chordata > Aves > Passeriformes > Pardalotidae > Pardalotus > Pardalotus punctatus. The sequence goes on along the minus strand of VZTX01024058.1, from coordinate 94,966 downwards.
TTATCAGCTGGGACTTTTCACTGCACACAGCCAAGCAATTGTAACTGGGGACTCCGCCTTCTCCTCCCCACAGAACATGAACCTTTAGCTGACTTACCTCTATCAAGATATTTAGAAAAACAAGATTTCTGTTCAAAGATACAAAGGAAAGAACAATTTATTTGTAAAATAATTTATGTTGTGTTTAATTCTATGTTAAATTTGCATTTTTTAAGTCACTACAATGCCCCATTGGGTGTTTGAGGCTTATCTATAATTAGGGAAACATAGATAAACATCAAGTTGCTCTAAACCTTCATAATCTCAGAATTAATATGGTGTATTTGCAAATGTTCATGTGATAGATAACTTTTTCTAGCTGAAAAGAAACCCTGGGAAAAATTACAATGAAACAACATGTAAATTTAGCTTTAAAATACTTACAGAGACAGTGCTGTATTTAATAGCATGTATCAAAATAAAAGAGATTGTCATGTTCCTAATCAGACCAAATATGTAACAAGCTTAAAGGAAATCTCTCTACATCAGACTCTACAAAAGGACATGTCAGCACAAATGTAAAGGGCTTGGGGTTTTGAGATAAACCAGCCTTGAACAATAATCTTCTGATAAATCTCAAATTCCAGATGGTCTTTGTGGGTTTCAGACAACAGCTGTATTCATAGAGCATCAAGATGAGGTATCTGGCTTGTTTTTAAACAGTAAATGTAGAGAGTGGTACTGTTTTGATATTACTTAAAATAGTATCTGACATATATTTTTTTTTTAGGAGAACCACTTGATCTCCTGTGAGAACATATCACAATATCCTTACCTAGCTCTCAATACTTGCATGTAAGTATTTGTTAAGCAATGGAAAATTTTAAAAGGGATTTTGCAATTTATTTAGCCTTCCACAAATGTACAAAATACAATCTGCCACTTTACTACCTTTGTGTTAATGATATAGCTAAAAAGTGCTTTTAATCCAAATGCAAATCTCCAAACATTCTTACACTAAAACTGTTTTCAATTTTTTTTTTACACAAGTTCTTAATTAATTTGGCTTCTTGATATTGTAAGCTGTAGAAGATCAACTACATAAAAATGAGATGTCAAATCTTTCCCATACATCAGACATAATGCTATTTTCATTGTATCTTTACAAGACATCAGATATGTTAATATTTATGGAGTATACACAGAGGAATACTGCTAGAATTAATAAATAATAAAGCTAATATTTTTTTCAAAAATAAATCATCAGATATCTCATTATAAACTGGATGTCTTCAGTTGTAGATAATTTAGTACAGTAATAAATAACAGGAGAACACAGTGCTGATGGAAATATATTTCATTATTTAAAATATCTTTCTACTCATATAAGAATGCATTCTTTTGTGTTCAAAATCATGTAACTAGAACTGGTTTAGAGTAGTGGGTACTTTCAAACAAATAAAAATTAGGTTACCTCTAACATGCCAGGCAGACATTACTGAGCAGATGTATATAACAGGTACCATTTCTCAAAGGCACTTTGAAATCATCTTGGGATGTGTCTTTGGCAAGATGTCGCTCAGAGAAGTTTAGCCCATTGTTCCCATTGTCTGACAATCATAGGGTTCTTCCATCCTGAGCAAAGTGTTATCTTACAGGTTTTAACCTGGCTGCTTTTGAGTCTTACCTGCAAAAGAATCAATAATAAGCAGGGGTTTGGTGGGCAGAGGGAGGGGATTGTGCAATAGTTAATTAGCAAATTATTGGGTAAGAATTTATAGAGGTCTTGCATAAAATTTTGTGGCATCCAATGACTCAGCAATAACATTTAAGAATTTGGTGTATGTTGATGCTTGCATTCAGAACCATTAATAAATTTGTCTCCATTCTGTGTATCCAGTCTTATGGTTCAGTTTTGTTCAATCAATTGGATTTCATCCCAGGGAGCCTACATGGCATACTCAGTATTCTGAGAAGTGGCCCCTTCTCTATAGCTGGGATTTTCAGAGCGTGCTAGAGAAAGCAGGTTGAGTTCTCAGTGAAAGTCACAGGGAACTGATGCTGAACTCCATTAGACCCCTTCATTTGTAAAATCACAGCCTATTCTCCTTGACCTGGGACATGTCTTCATTCTCTTTCTAATCTATGCCTGGTATGCATTGTACAAGTGTTAATTAACTGATAGTAACATAATTAAGAAAATGTTGCTATGGATCATTGTAATTCAGTTTCAGACACTGACAATGAAATATAAATATAATGTTAAAAGAGCAACTTGCTGCCAAGCATAATGGAAATAGGAATATCAATATGAGTTAATGATTAAAACTCCAGAACCTTCAAAAGTAACTCACAGCTCTATTGCTTTATTTTCTTACAGCTCTCTTCCTCTTTCTATGGAGCTCCTAATCTATACACAGTACATGACTATGAGATTTACATATGATTTTAGCAAATCACTAAGCCCATTCTGCTATTGAATTTCGCAGTATGTGACTTAGTGAACTGGTTTTATGTCAAAAGCACATTAAAAAAAGATAAGCCCAGACAGCATTTTCAGCCTGCAACAGATAAGTTAACACTGTATTGTTTAGTTTTCTGTGTCTACACCTAAGTGACAAGGTGATGATTTGTTTAAACATTAGGAGTTTAGATATGTACTGATCAAATATTATCTAACAAAAGCTTAAATTGAAGTGGCATAGAAATTGATGCTTAATTGATTAATTTACTTTATAAGTCAGGGACTTACAATACTAGAAGCTAAGATGAAGTGGAAACCATAAACTGAATTATCCACCAGGTGGATTCCATTACATTTCCATGTCTGCAAATTTAAAATCCTGATAACAGAAACAATGTTACAGACAGCAAATCAGCATCTAGCCAGCAGGGAAGTAATAGAATGTTATTAACTTCAGTTGCCATTGGTTTCTATAGTGCTATGATGATTTACCCAGTAAGAATGTGGTTCTCTGAAATCTACAAAATAACTCTCTTTTATCTTTTCATCATCATTTACTAGGTTAAGATTTGGCCTTTTTAGACTATTGTAATAACACTGTTGAAAGTGGGAAAAAAAAAAATCACATTTACGCTGAATTTTAATGATATTATTATACAGATGAGCCAACTTTCTATATCCAAGAAACAAAATTCTAAGCCAAGCCAAGTTTACATTTAACAGTAAAGGAACAAACCCTGATAGGTTTTTAGTTCCAAGCTCCTAGAGGTGCCCAATAACCCTATTATTGCTCTACACAGTCTTCTTCTCAGTAATTCTCCCAGTGCAGCAGCTGGATGGTCAGTGGGATGAGAAAGACAGTGAGACCATCAGGGTAACAGAAGAGACATGAGCAGAGTAATAATAAATGTAAGCATTTTGCTTATTCTGCTGATGCTTTCAGCTGCAAACAATGCAATCACAGGAACTTCCAGAAGTACTTTCGGAGCTCAGTAAGGTAACAAAAGGGGTCGATAAATATGGCTCAGAGCTGCTTTCTATTTTCAGCTTCCCTTTATTTGCCATTGGACTCAACCCAGCAGAGTGATGATGCAAAATATTGATTCCCACATTCAGAAGCTGGATCTGGCTTTTGGGATCTATAGTTTCTATATCTTTCCACATTTGAGATTCAGAGTTCTTTACTGAAACAAACTCCACAGGAGAAAGCACAGTTCCTTACTTTGAGAGATATCTGCCTGTCTTACAAGAGTCAAACAAAGCATTTGGGCCCCATCCTGAGAACGACTTAGATGTCCCTTAGCACATGAAGAGCCCCGCTGAAATTAAGAGGGCAGACAAAGCACAAAGTTGCAGGAAAAAATGTTGTGGGACTGGGACTTTGAGTATTATACATCTGCTCTTTCCCAAAGATAAGATGAAGTACATCTTTTCCACCTGCACATCATGTGAAAATGGAGCGTGGGGAAGCATGCATCCTAAAAAGGCAAATGACAACACCAACAAGATGCCATTCCTGAGAAATATATTTAAAGTTATTCAGAAGTTCCCCTGTGACCTTATGGGTAACATCTACAGATCACCAGTATGGAATACAGATAGAAATTTTACAAAAAAAAAAAAAAAAAAAAAAGAGTTTCATATATACACAATGTTTATAGATATACAGAAATAAAATGACTTTTTTTTCTTGATTTTATTTTCAGAAAGAGTCTATTTTGTGCGTTTTAGGCTTAGGGTTTTTTATCTAAGTATTCTGTGTGTTTATCCAAGGTAAATATGCAAACATTAATAACGTAAGAACACGGACATTGTTTGGGATTAAATTAAAACCATTTGCCTTATGCATGCTCATTTCCTTTTTTACTACTCAATTCCCCTATGATGCCATCTGATCACTTCTTGAATGTCCCCTGTGCTTTTGCCTTAACAATCTTGCCTGGTAGGCCATTCCACACGTTTGTGATTCTCGGCATGAAAAAAATGCTTCCTGACATCTGTTCTAAATTTGTTTCTCTTTAATTTCCATTTATGCTTCCTTATCCTAACATCTGTGTCATTGTGAAAACGGTAATTCAGATTGACGTTATCTGTGCCATTTAAGATTTTACATTCCCCAGCTAAAAGCTACTCATAACCATGTAGTGGTTTTGTACATCTTATTGATAGTTCGCTTAGCAACATTGCCTGGCTCTAATTCATGTTTTAGGTTATACTTCAGCTTTGTTGTTGTTTTTTATTCCATTTTCATGCACGTTTCATCCAAGCTGAAGGTTAGCACTGTACTCTGTGGGCCATTTTCAGCCCATAGGTGTTTCCCACAGCTGTTGCATAAGAAAGGAAGTTGAATTTGGCCCAAAAAGCTTAATGGGGGTATCAAGAGGACTGTACATTATGCTAATTCCTGCCGTGGGCTACGAGGGTACCTTTGGTATCTCTACAAATCTTGGAGTTAGGAAACTTTTCATCTGTTTCTCTCAATGGCTTACAGGGGCTGGAAGACCAAAACAAACTCAGTGACTATTACATTTTGACAATTTCTCCCAGACAGACAGAGAGGTAAAAAGGGTATTGAAATTACTCTTCTAACAACAGAAGGATCTGGGACTATTTTTTGTCCACCTTTAAATCCCTAAGACTGGGACCAAATGTCTCCTTTGACTTGTCCTTAAAGAACAGATTAATTCCAAGAGATGAGCTGTCAGAGCTCAGACTCACAACAAGCAAAGCAATTAACAGCATGTTTAACAGCAGCTAGCGAAGAGCCCATTTTATATGGTCGGTATCTATGATTGAGCTAAAAATGGACCATTCTAATACTAAAAAAATATAGAGAAGTAAAGCGATACTGCAGCTGATTATGGAGTGTGGAGTAAGGGCTCCTGCTGGAGAACACAAAACAACTATTGATCCCTTTTTCATGGTAATAAAGAGGTACAATTCATACAGAGCTGTGTCTCAAGGCACAGCCAAGCTTTACCCTTTTGTTTCCAAAATACTGAAAGTATGTTATTTGAAATTATCAAAGAATTAGAAATACTTTAAGTATCTATTTACCTTACTTACTCTTGACTGTTGAATTAGTATCTCCAGCCCCAAAGGTGATATTTAACCATCAAAGTGGTACTGCCTAGAAAGGTTCAAACAATAATTGTTAGTATTTAATTACCCTACATAAACTCCCACAAATGTATGGCATTTTAAAGGCAGTATTTCCAAAGAGATTGAAAAAAATATTCTATTTAATTCCGCCATGCTAACAGAGTGTTTTGGAAAATACACCTGGTTACCAAGAAGATCTGAATATATGTGTTTGGGGTTTTCTCAAGTTCACAATTTTCTTTCTGCATATGAGCAGATAATACAGTTTAAAGTATTATTCAATATATTTCCTATACAGTAAGAAAGTAAGAACAATCTGTTTCACTATACTTGGAAAGAGTATGTGTTCTGCCTAACTAGGTTACCTAGGCTTTTTTTAAATTTAAAACTCCGTGCCCATCATTCAAAAACTGTTTATTCTACAAGGTAAAAGAGAAGCTAAAGGTGACATTAATCTTATTTCATAAAGGATTACCATGATTCATTCATCTGGATGAAGTAGTGGGCTTTGAAATACCCAAATATGATCCAGCTTATATCTCTAGAATATGTCCTATGAGAGTAAAAAAAAAAAAACCAACCAAAATCACAAGATACTGTGCAAGTAAACATGGTGGAGGCGTGTATGAATCCATGTAGGAGGGGAGACTGATTTAAAAAATGAGGTATTCAAGAAGAAATTTGTCACCTAAAAGGTGTTCCACGTCAAAGTAAAAAACCTACTCTTTGTAACCAAAGAACTGCATACTGAGCACTTAACAGGGGAAAGGTGGAAAAGGAAGGAGTTGATACCAATATATATTTTAATTAAAGGTGAGGATTGAAGAATTTTCACATATCAAGCAGTGCAGATTCCTTTCATTTAAACAGGGTTTGCCAACAGTAAACATGGCACTAATGACTTCTGCTGAAAAGTGTGAAGGTTTTTAACATAACTCACTACTTTCTCAACTAAAATGAGAATTATTTTACATCATGTATTTTAGGTTGCTTACTTTAGGTTGGAAAAAAGGTATTTTTAAAAAATGCTTGATATTCTGGAATGCAATAGCAATTCCTGTACTTCCAAGTAATGCTTCCTGTCTTACAAAGCAGGCCTGGGTTACTGACCTGCTCTAACTAAGCTTCTTCCCTGATTAAAACGCAAGTTTCTTTCATGGTTATATCATTTTAAAACCTATTCAGATGTGATAACATTTTTGCTCCTGTATCTTGGCAACATGATTTATTCCGTTAACACCGAGTGTTACAGTCTGAAAAAGCAGTACCATCTGGGTTGAATTAATAGCCTACCCAGAAAAATAAATGAGAATGGTCTGCTATAATTAACATGTAGGTAAAGTATATTTAACAGATTATTATAATTAATATATCAGTTACTGATTTCATGCTAAACAGAATTGTGAACACAAGATATTAAGATTAGTTACCCTTTCTGTATGTTCCTGGTAAAAATTCAATAGAAGAATAGATCCAAAGAATCAATAAAATTGACCTTAACATTAAGAAATTTTAAGCAAAGAGACACAATATAGGATATTATAAAATAACAGTAGAAAATTATGTTTCATGAATTCTGAATTAACACCTGTAAAATTCAAATGTGACCTGAAACAAAACAAACCCCCACCCAAATGTTAGAGTGATTAATTTAAACACTGTTAAAGGCATCCATCTATGGAGATGGACAGAGCAGACCTGTTCCTTAAAGCTGGCTTTGAATTACATAAAATGTAACTAACGTACAGCAGAAAGCCAACAAAAGAGACACAGATTTGATCAAAATGTTATAAAGCATTATCACCCACACAAGAACACTGGGCTTTGCTGGTAAGCTTTTCACAAGACACAAATGTTTGTTTGGTTTTCACAGGCTACCAAGGATCCTGGGGTTATTTAGCAACTTCCTCAACCTCTGTGTTGCAAGAACAAAGTTCAACTTTTTTGCTACTCCACAAAAAGCATTTACTTTTATCCAAGGTCTTAGATGTCTCTTCAGTTGATCTGATATGGCATTGCCAAGAGAGATCAGATAAACAACAACACATTCACAATACCTGCTTGTGCATCTCTTTCTTTCTTACTGTGCAGTAACAAATCCAGAAACTTACACAAAATTGAAGATTAATACAAGAAACTAATGCTTTGCACAGAAATTAAATGTTTTTCTCAAAGAAAAGGTTTCCAACTGCCCACTCCTCAATTCCCCCCCACCCCTTGCATAATTAGGGCTTTTGTGTCTCCAGATTATCTTTAAATTCATGTTATTATAAATCTTGTTTATTACTGAAAAGACTGAGGGTCATTTGACAATGGTGTTGGGCACATTACAAATGAAGTATGTAGGAGAATCATTCCAAAGGCTTGCAATTTAAACAGAGAAGACAAAGAGAAGATGAAAGGGGAAAATTAAATTCAAATGCAGTTAGAGAGCCAGGGGAATTCCCTGCTTTTTTCCTGACTTTCACTTTATGGACAGACACCAAAATTAAATGCAATATAACAGTAATATTTTTAAACACATTTGGCATGACAAAATCATGAAACACTTACAAACAAGACTATAAATAATGACAGAAACCTAAACCAGACATCACTATTCTACACATGCGTCTCATTGGATAATTAGGAATAGCTTTGAAGTTAATTAGGTTATTTTTCTTTTTTTAATTCAGATAATGTTGTCAGGGGAGGGGGAACCCAAAATTGGCATAAATCTCTACTAGTGGACCTCCAAAATTCCTACCGCACATCAGTTGATTGTGGAAAATGCTGAACACAAGACTGGCACGTGGATCACAGGGAACATTTGGAGCTTGCAGGATTTCACAGTTATGTAGCTAAAGTAGAATGTTACAGTATTCTACAGTAATTTTTACCATTTAAATAATTACTTTAGCTGATTACTGTAGAATAGGAAGTAAAAATCAGCCAAAGAGATAATTACAGGCATGGCAGAAAAAGTTTCAGAAGCTTCCATGTAGAAATTAAGATGAAGAGCGACATTTTGCATTCCTTTCCTCATTCACATCAACTACAATGCTGCTGTTAACATTCTCCAAGACTTTAATTTCCAGCTCCAAGATATATTCCAAAGTAATTATATTCCCAGCTCAATCAAATTTGCATTCTAATGCAAAATGTTAGCAGTATTGTCACATGGTATTATGTCAATAGATTATGACATTTAAGTTCCGCAAATTTTGCCTTAACATTACTGAAGCAGCTATTAGGATTTTTGAGAAATCAAATATGGTTTAGGATTTATGTCTTACTCTGGAACATCTGGTATTAGTCCCTGACACAATTCTAAACTAGATGGATCTCCATTCTGTTCCAAAGCCTTAAGTCCCTAATTCTGTAACCCACCCAGACTCTTATGAATCTGTAGATTATATACAGTCACACCTAAGTGAAAAGCAGCCTGGATCACTAGGAATTGCTCTTGTGCATTCTAGAAGCATATCAGTGCTGCTAACAACTAGCATTGGATCTCTCACTTTATCTGTAGCAGATAAATGTTTATTTTAAACCTTTCTATACATTTTAGAATTCTTTTATTCTGTGTACATTTTTGCAAAGTCATTTTTGCCAATTGGAACATAAAAGTTGGCATAAATGACATAAATTATTTTTTTTAAGTTATCTTGATGTATAAAAGCCATCAGGAAGGTTTAACAGGAATACCACTTTGACACTGACTTGGGCTTTACCATACTGTGACTATTGCAACACAGAGTCACAATCACATGGCTTAAAAAACACAGAATGGAAGATAAGAGAAGAAAGGTCACAGCTGACAGGAGTAAGATTCAATGTTTTGGGTGAACAGCTGTTATCAAGAAAACAGGCAAGGAGTGACTGACACGAAAGTCCACAGTAGCAAAGTGAAAATAGGAGGAAACAGAAGCACAGGTTTTTTTTACAGAATGGAAATGTCTTGCTCGGGATAATGCATATGGAGAATAGCTAAAAACAAAGAACAGCTATGTAACCATTCCCTGTGGTAAAGAAATGTAAAGAAAGTTCATAACATTCCACAATATCATTATAAGTGTCTGAGTATTCTCTTTTGGAACTCAAATAATTTACCTGCAGGAAAGATACGTGTGTCTTCCAGTATGAAATGACTTTCAGCAACCCTGCATTATGTCTTTTTCACTTTATCATAAATTAGATACAGGCACTTAACTAGTCTTTACGAAATTAGAAAGTATCACAACATTGCTGCTGCACAGGCAATGATCCACAAATGAAAAAAAGAGTTGTATTTTGTCATTGTGTGAGTTCCCATTGTAAATAATTGATTTCTGCAATTAAAGACTTTCCAGATTTTTTTTTTTCCCTGCTCAGGTCTCATTCTCCATTTGTAAGAAAAGGAATAGCTAGGTAATACTCCTAACAATTATTTTCTTTTAGAAAAAAAAGGAGAGACATATTCCTGGTTTTAAAGAAATCCTTAGCCAAAATTCAGCTATCTTAACTGACAACTTTACACAGATCAGCTGTATTGGTCCACCATCAACATTATTTAAAGAAGCATTATTCTAATTCTAGAACAGAAATGCTGACACTACAATGTGATCCATAAAACATACCAAACCAAGGTATGATATAACCCAGGCATTTATGTTATAGGAGTCACAATAGGCCCTATACTGGAACTGAAACTCTGCTGGAGCAAGGGCAGTGCACATCTAATGAAAATAACATTTATTCTTGAAAATACATCAATCTAAGTGAAAGATGAGAAGAGCAGATGAACACAATAAGGAAGCAAATGATAACAATGAAAGATAAGAGAAGCAGCATGATAAACTTGGGTCACAGCACACAGCCTGCTGAAGTACCATGAGCTTATCAAGAGCTTAGGCAGGCTTTGGTTAAGGACCACCAAGTTTTATGGCATTATTTTAACCACTGGAGGGCCCTTGCATTTTTTCCACAAATACCTCGGTAAAGAATCAACATGGTAAATGGTCTTGTTAATAGGGAGTCCCTAGCTGCTACATAACCAGCATGCCTGTGCAATTTCATGCAAATCAAATTCAATTTACTGTGCTTTTACTTCATCTGCAATTAAAAGTTGAAAAAAAAAAGGAAGAAAAAAAATCCTCTCAAGTAGAGGCTATCTATTTCTTCATAAATAGGACACCTTTTCAGAGAGTCTCCTTTGTATGCATTGGTAGAGATGAGATCTGTACAAAACACAAAAGGAATAAAGTATCAGTGCTCGGTATTGTGAGGGCATTGCCCAGATTCCCCGTCAAGTCTCAGTTCTGTACAGGCAATAATAACCATTACTGGGCTTTTTGGGTTTCAGTCACTGCTGTGACTCTCAATACAATGAATACAACACAAAAAAACATTTTAAAACTGCTGATAAAACCCCTTTCTTTTTCCACCTTTGAAAAAGTGTTGGGAGAGTTTCTGACAAAAGAAGGAAGTAATTTCAATGAAAGGGATAATGGGAAGTATATTGAATAAGAGAGAGGATGGAGGGCAGGAAATGCAACAATAAAGTTTAATTAAATTAAAGAACAAGCTCCAGCAGTGAAGTATATGCTGGAATTTTTTTAATTATTTTTTTTTTGGTCTAAGAACTGACAGAAAAAGTTTAACATAGGTTATTGAAGATAAAAATATAACCATTGGATATAATATATAATATATTGATCTTTGATTCCACTGAAGATAATGTTCCACTGAATATCTCCTCTTCTTTTAACAATTTACTTTCTGTAACATAGTTGAGGAAACCAAAAGGAGTGTGATACACAGAGGATCTAAACTAGCATCCTCATAGAGATATTTCAGGTCATGGAAACCAATCAATATTAGAAAGAATAAGGAGGTACCATTATGAATAACGTAACTTAAAACAGTTGCTTGAAATTATAGATCCTGCTGAAATCAAAAGCCACTTCAAACCATATCCTGCTTTTTCAGCTAGAGAGCTTGTTAATCTGATAACATTTCAGTCCCTCCAGACCTAAGGGCAGGTGGGGAGGAAAGAGTTAAATACCCTGCATAACTGAATGAAATCACTACTCACCTTACATATTAGAAATTAAAGTATATTAAAAAATGATCACAAAGTTCAGGATCAAAGCCCCTACAGCTTCTACCCAAAAATGTTCCTTTGCAAGCCTCCTTCTTAAAGTTTAAGACTGATGCCCACATAGCTGTAACAGTGGCACAACAGGATTTTGTCCTTAAATTCCACTAGCACGCAGTTTTAGAGGGAAGCTGAAGCTACAGATCCCTATGAAACTCATCAAGCTTCATACACTTTCCCCTTTTCAGTTGTGTGATTTTGCCCACATGGTGTGAAAGAAAAGTTCTTAAACTACTTGTGATTTTGCGATGACAGCATGACTTGCATCAGCCATGATGAAACCAACACATAAACCAAGTGCGAGCAGAATGGCACAGGACTGATAGCATAGGAGCTGGAAGGATGCTCTCTGTGCCATGGACTTGCCACCACAAAATGAAAAAAAACCAAAGTAAAACAGTCGTGAGTTCTCAGACCCCAGAACTCCTGGGACTGAAACCCCATTTAACAGTGGCCAGTAGAGGAATAGGTACGTCAGACTTGGTACCCAGGATTAAGGGGCACCAAAGCAAACAGGGACCTCTACCAGCTTTTCCTGTCTCCCCGTGGATTTACCGCAGGAGAGCTGCATTGTTGCCTGGCAATGGCTAAAAGCTCAGAAAGAGCTTGAGCCGCGATTGGATTTTGAAACTGACTGAAGAAAATATTTTTTCCCGTATATTTTAACTCTCATATTTAAATGAATTGCCACACCAAGACTATCAGTTATGAAAGGGGATGGTTTTAAGATCTGAACATGGTTTTGGCTTCCTTCTCTTGACATTGCCCAAATTTGATTATCTTCATTTCAGTGGCAGTAAACAACACAGTATTTTAGCCAGCATTCTGGGACAAGCACTTAACATACTGAACTGCTGGTCAAAAAAAAAAAGTAACATTATGATTGAGCTACTCTCAACAGAGAGCATCTCACAGACTATGTTTACAATGCACCTGACAGAGAAAATGAGTATTTTGTAGGAATAATGATTAATTCATAGATATATACGTGATTTACTGTCACTGTTTCCAGTGCAACCAAAGCAGCACTACTGACAGAAGGATTTCCATACTATAGTTAAAAAAGGTAAAAAAAAGCCCAAAGAAGCTGTTAAGAGATAATTCCATGTAGTAGATCAATCCTTTTTCACACATAGCTTTTTTACAACTTCTTCATTACTTTTCTTCATAACAGAAGTATAATATTCACAAAGCCCTGTAGCGCTATAGACTCCCTTTAGGAGCATATTGCCTATGCTTACTGTTTACAAATTGTAAAAATTTTAGGGATATTTTCCAGTGTAGTTTACATGTGGGATAATATTTTATATATATACACACATATATACATACATCTATGGGAGATATATACATCTTTTCAAGAATACTTTGGCAGACAGTTTTATATCAATGCTAAATGGCACTAAAATGGAAAATAGCTTTTATCTTTAATTGTCAAACAATAAAATTATCTCACACTAAGTATATTTCCTTGAAAGGAATAACATCTGAAGTTTTTAAAGGCTTCTAAAAACATACTTTTCAATTAGCATATAAAAGGCAAAGTGAATATCCTGTGTACTCATGTTTTAGAATGGTATGTGGAGTTTTCTGTCAGCAAACAGGTACACCCAAGAATGTTCCAGAAGTGAGGCTATGAGAAACAGACTTACTCAAAATACTCACAGCGTGCCAGAATTGTAAGCTTATGATTAAATTGTAATACCTCTCCTTTTTTCTGTATTACCATGATACACTTCTAATTAGGATCCCTGGTTCTTAAAGTAGATTAGGTATGCATAGCATTGTGCGCTCTAGAAAAGCCTTTTTTACAGATGTGTTAGATTAGATCAAACAGAGCACCTTCTGACCATCAGGAGAAACAAATATAAGGGTCACAAAAATAAGTATTACCTTAAACTGGAAGAGTATTCAAGCACAAAAGTGTTTTAATAAAATAAATTGGGTATTATAATGTGCATGAATATGGAATATTTATATTTTATGGTCTATTGTTATAAATTATAAATGTACTTTAAACATGCATATCATGATAGCCCATTATTAACTATAACTATTTTGACAGGGAGTAATTTGCATTTAATAATTTCAGTCATTTTCTTATTCAGACTTTGTATTTTCCCTTTTGAGTTCTTTTACTCCTCTGTTCCTCAGAGTTTAGGTACTTTTTCAGTGCAGCAAATCGGTGGAATATAATGGTTAAATAATGTGAAATTGCACTGATGCCAGTGAAATAAAAGCGAGTTTTACAAAACCAAGTTCCTTCCCTGAACATAATAACAGTAAATTTCTAGTGTCCTGTAGTGCAATATCCATTAGATTTATTATGTTGCAATTCCCAATCCCACTAGTTCTGCCTGAGGGTGAGTATATTACATTTCATCACAGTTTCATTTTCTCCTACAGATGAGAAATGGGAATGCTATTGCAGTTATGTAGAATGCATGTGTTAAATCTGATCTCTAATAAAATCAAACACATCACAACTCACAGCACTTTAGCACAGTGTCGGCAAAATGAAACACCATCTGTCATCATGTAGAGACTGCCTTATTGTAACACAAAATCAAACTGCTCAGTGTGAACATTGTTATTTAATAAATGGGTAAATGGAAACTGATCATTATGATCTTATTTATTTTAAATTACTGGTTAAAGCTACAAAAAAAATGCATTATAACTTATCAATTAGATGTATGGACATTACACTAACACCAAGAGCAAACATCCGTAAGCCAAGCCAAAATTTTAAATGCCTTCAGTGAAAGAGTGAGATAAATATGCGAGACACACACTTACAACAAAGACCTGCCAAAATGTAGGCTAAGGATAGAAACTGATGAAACAAAAATTCACTGTCTGCACTCAAGAGACAAAACCAGCTGAATGCTATGTTGTTAAAGAATAGCTACTTGTAGCAAGCAGGTTTAAAAAAAGCAAACATCATGCTCTGGTCTGAATGAATTGCAACAATAAAGGTTAGTCATCATCCCACCATAAGCTGCATTCCTAAGAGCTTCTAGTTTAGCCATTTTAACACATATCAGAGTGAAGAATGATGCAACATATTTGCTGTTAGTATGAATTAATTGCCTTAAAGAAAAAAAAAATCCACTAAACTGTTCCTTTCTATTGAAAAGAACACATAAAACAGAATTTCAGGTTTATAATTACGAGAACCTAGATTTGACAATTTAAATGTCAGCTTCTAGTTATTTAGGTTTCTTTTGCTATTATAACAAAAAACTAAGTCATATATCTTCAGAAAGGATCTCCACACACCGAATATGTAGTTTTCAAAGAGCTATTACTGTATCCGCAGAGACAATAACATGTGCTGACAAAATCTTAATAGTCCCATTGCCCTCATATCATATTTAAAGGACCCATGAGCCTGGTAAGATGTCAACAGAAGTATCCAATGCAGCAGCACTGACACTCTGTGATGTCTAAGGGAGCAAACAGAATGCCAGTAAAATCTCACGTTTATGAACGTGAGAATTTTCTCCATTCCACCAATATTGTATCATGACTTGAACAACCATTAGCAGTTCAGCAGAAATGCCCCATGCTATGAATGCATTTATGATTATTTTGCTCATTGTATTGGCCTCAGAGGTTATTACATACAACTGAAACATATCATAGAAGCTATCTGTTCCGTTTCTGTTTTCTTCAAGGCTTTTTTGAAAACATTTAAAAGAAATGTTTGCCTTAAAAAGATCATTGTCCCTTGTTCCAAACATGCAATTTTTCCCCATATGGGTAATTTACAAACCTAGCAGGTAAAAGGGGTGCAGATAATGCATAAAACTTCATTATTTTTACAGTAAAAATGGGGTCTATATGCAGAGTTATATTTTATTTTCCATTGATTTGGATGGCACATACAATTATTTTAAGATGACAGACCAATATATATAGTCTTAAATAAAATTCTCAACATTTGGGACATTAAACATTGAGGCACTTATTTCTTCTTTGATTTGCCTTGTTGTTCTTGGGTCCTGAAACACCAATGTTTGTCACAGAGAAAAACCTACCAGGCGAGACCCCAATAAAACTTAGGCACCGAGTGGTAAAATAAAAACAGTAAGTGTCCTTTATCCTGATAATTCTCAAGGCACTGTGCAAGAGAGTCATTTACCTACCACCGAAATGCAGGCACTTGCAGTGAGAAGCACAGCAGCTGTTTAAGAGCCGCATTAACGCCGCACAGCAGCGCGGGACAGGCGGCCAGGAGAACACCCTATTGAGATCAAAGTGGAAAGAGAAATTACAAAATCTAACCATAATTACCAGAGCTGGATTAGGGCCAGAAAACAGTCACTGCAGCATCTTGAATAACCACAATAATTCTGCAACTTGGTTTTATAGCTCAGCCAGGAGATGGCATCTCAATCAGCACTGAGTGCTCTAAGGCCGTATTGGGACATTGCTTCTAGTGCAGAGCAAAAGGGAAATTAAGGATGGAGTAGCAGCTTTATGTGTAGTTGTCATGGCTCTTGTTCCCTGAAATTAGATCTTGAACATTAATTTAACACAGAGGTTTTGTGTTGATTATATCAGATTAGGAAGTTATACAGCCGTATATGAGGCTTTTGAGAACACTGAAATATTCTGCACGCAGGGAACACTGATATACTTTCCGCATGTGCTTCATTTATTAAAGCACTTATACAAGGGAGCCCTTAGAGAAGGAACATCTTTCCAGAGAGACTCTGGAGGTTTGGTTGCTAGGAAGTTACATATGCTTCTGTTTTTAATGAGATTTAAAGTATCATGCATTATATATTATTTTCTGCATTTAGGATATTCACTATTATTTGCCTTATTTTGTACTTCATTTTGCATTTCTGGCATGTAATCTCTCTGCATACAAAACAGCTGTCGTAAAGAATTCCCTAAGAAATTGCAGAGAGGGTATCTTCCACAATTTTTCCTCAAACAAAAAAAAAAACCCCAGTTCATATAGTTTTTTCCTTTATTGACATGTCTGCTGCAGGCACTCATTCATCAAAGATTTGTTTCCACCAACTGAAAAAAGAATTATTCTTGGCCTGTACCACAGTAACTATCAGTGTGGATACTGAGTGTCTTCTATCTATTCTCTTCTGGTCTTTATGAGAATACCACTAGCTTTATTTTCAGAGGTGATGTTTAAAAATCTGCCTCTTCTATTTTCCTGAAAATTAGAGGTAGTGTTTGAAGAGAAATTTTGAAAGAACAAATCACTCAAGTCCTCTTACCTTTAAATATTAAATAAAGGCACAGACATTAGACAAAAGAAATTCTAAACTGATGTAGTTTTAACTGCCCATCTTACAAAAGCAGATCATTATGTAAATGCACAGCAGAGGCAGCTTTTTACATGGCCTTTCTTCATTTACATAATAAGAGATGCTAATCAAAGGTCAAAAAATGGTAGCAAACATTTCTGCTGAAATTAGAGACTGATAAGGCAAATTATGACATTAGTTTTAGTTTAAGGAACTGTTTTGAACTGCAAATAGTTTTCAGAACCACATATTTAATGTACATCAAAAGTGGTGGGATGTGCTTTTCACCAGGTCCTTGTGCCAGTATTTAATTTCTACTGCGCTTGCATTGCAAATAGAAACAAATACAGCTATTTCAGTATTGTAACTAAACACAACTTGAGAAGTATGAAAATGGTACTTGATGAGTTGTAGTACAAGTTGTACAGATATCCAAAGTGCAGTAGTTAACCTCCAAATCCCTGCAATATGGCTGTAACTATCACTCTCTTGTGTGCAGTGGATCCTATCCTACTCCACGTTTCCCAAAGAAATTGCAATTTCTCCTTTATCTTCATTTCCTACTGAGGCTATAAAGTATGTATTTATCCATGTTGGTAAATGATGATTCATGTTCAGTTATCAAGATCTAAAAAGCCAAGTGAAATTCCTGCAACAGGGGAAGAACTGTGATGAGTTTTGGTTGGTTAGTTTTGGGGAGGTGAGGGTTTTTCCTCCACAGAAGCCCTCAACTTCCCTTTCAACCTGGGGGCACAGCAATGTGCTTGGATATAGCTGCTGTCTAAAGCACGGCGTCCTTCCAACAGCAAGGTGTGACACATGATACAGTCAGCTAAGTACAAACTAAAATGCATCTCATGGTGTTAGAACTTTGAAACTTTAAAGGAAATTTTGCCACTCCGATATTCAGCCTTGGCATTTTAGTGTGTTGCTATTTTCTGATTACATTACAAGCACAAGGGAAACTTATTTATGGCTCCTGACATCACAAACAGTTTCCGATTTAGAACTTCCCAGTGGCAGCAGGAGACAATTCAAATTCTATAAGCATTCATAGAAACATCAACCAACCACCATATGATGCTATTTCTTTATGCAATCCAGTTTCTTTTTAATGTTAAACTATATTGTTAGAATAAAATTTAAATGACAATAGAAACTGCTGTCATTGCTTTTTATCCTGTTAATGTTTCCAGAGCTCACTTTCAGTAACTTTGGTATTTGCTCTGTTATGTATTGCTCCTGTAAGGCTCACAGATGTCCAAACTTCTCAGTCCTGGTACCTCCAACATAGGGAAAGTGTCCAGATATGAAAACTGGGATACTGAAGGTGAAAGAGATTTTTAACTCAAGTCACCCCGAAAATCTACATCACTAGCAGAAATTAAACCCAAAGCTCAGAAAATACAGTATGGAGATCATATCAAACAGATAAATAAAAAGATAATGCCATAAACACAATACCACCCTAACTGCAGGTAGAATATTTACTGCTTGACCAGCAACTCTCACACTCCACTGTCACACATAAATCAGATTTTTGCAATACAAGGATATTTGTCTTGTAATTGCAGCAAAATCTCATTAAAATGAACAGGCAGACAGAGTATTTCTATCTTACAGAAAATTGGTGAAAAGCCAATAAAAATTTCTTTGCCTACACTTTATATTCAAAAATTTTCAGCCACACTAGCTGTAATATTTATGCTGCCTGTGTTGATAGATATATTCAAGCTGTAGAACACAGCCAATATCTTTCCCACATACAACAAAATAAGCTGTGTCTTCAGATGCCTCCATACACTTTTGCCCACTGATTTACCATTAAACTGCCACCACGGAACACTGAAATAATAACTCCTGAAGCACAGCTTACATTTTTCCAACCAGTTTCTTGAGGGTTGGCTTTTAATTCCCCTCAGAATATATTTGAGGGAAAGCACACTGGTTATTTTTATAAGTTGACAGGCTCACAATAAACTATCTTCTCTCAATTACCAATAACAAACCCTGCACATTCAACTTGGTTCTTTGTTTGGAACAGAGTTAAAGAACAGCAACCACTGCCTTCTCACTTAGGTTCATTACTTATAAAAACTATTAACTTTCCTCTGGTACCATAATCCCAGCAACTTTCACAAGCACTGAGTAAGCTTTAATTAAAATAAACAAAGGTGATTATTCCAGCAAGGAATGCCTTTTTAGCTGAAGTGCTCAGCTTCAGTTTGCCCCTGCAGAAAGGACCCTGAACAGGAGGGTGTGAAGGGGAGAGAATAGGAATATTGTGGTACAAGAAAAATAGAAATATTTTGTCAAGGGAAGATTTTTCTCTCTCCTAGTGTTAAGCTGTGCTATACAATCTAGGAAAGGGAGGGGGCTGTCTTTCCAAGAGGTTTTTAAACATATTGTGCTGATGCCACTTTTCTCCTTTATACAATGTGAAAGTGGCTTCTAAGGGACAAAGTAAAGTTACAATTTTCTTAGATTATCAAAGTGCAAGATTACTGCCCCAGAAAGAAAATGAACTGGTGACAGAAGCAAAATAGAAGAGGACTTTTTCCTTCTGGTCATCCAGGTAATATTAGGAATCTTTTCCTGATTTTTGTTAAAAGTAAACCAAACAAGAATATCATATACTCAGGATAGATACAAAAGTGAATAGTCAGCATGTCTATAGCCTGCATGAGGAAGATTGTACAGTGATCAGAAGAACCGATTTCTTCAGAATCATTTGTTTGGCAATGAACCAGAGAGCTCAAAGGGTGAGAATGTCACAAACCCTGGGTATGGCTCACACCAGCCAGGCCCTCTTCCTGAGGTTTGTTTTTAAAGCTGCACAGAGTGGGAAAGATGGGTTATCTCTGTTCCATATTCCCAGGCAGGATGTCACCCAAGCTCATCATTGACAGGGACAGCTTTTCATGTCACTGTACCCAGATCACTCATTCACCTTAACACCAAACTTGTCTCAGAGATGGTAAAATGGGTCTTTCTGCCTTGGGATCATTGACTCCTTTCCCAATCCCTATATCAGCTTTGGAACTGGCACAGAAGTGAATGATCCCCAACAAATTAGTGTTCAAAATTCAATTTCCCTTAAACTGTTCATTGTAATTCTTCAACACCCAAGAACAATGACCTTAATTACACACTAATGTTATTCATTCTAATCCTGCAGTTAAGAGAGGAAGAGATGTTGTTATTTACTAGGCCTGTAAAAACGCCCACAGTGACAACTTGAAAAATGCAGAATTCATCTGCTCAGTTCAGACTTAACTCTCTGACCAGTTTCATCCCAAGTTCCTCTAGACTGACTCACCATGCTTGAGAGAGCTACAGGACATATACAGCAATCTGTGGCTTGAGAAGATATAAGGCAAAAATAGAACTGTCTCCACCATGTTCTTTTCTTCCTACAAGATCCCAATGACCCATTTAGTGCATAATGTGTTCAGCAATCAGAAAACAGAGAAACCTGTTTCAATATTTCCTTCTCATTCTCCTGGAGACAATGGGAATATTTGGATTGTGTTGAAGGGCATTAGAGAGCAATTGTGATCAGATGTTGGTCATGAATTATTTGAATTTACTTTATTTAATAAGCAGAGCTTGAATATAAGCTGTATATAGTAAGGACCTAAACAGTATGAATTCAACCCTGCTTCAGTGAGATAAAATCTAATAAAGTTTCAGGAGAACAAAGTGTGAAAGAACACAAACAGGGCTGGGTAAATTACAATCAAATATAGTACTGAACATAGGGCACAATATGGAGAAGAATGTTTTCCAAGAAGAACACGCATACTCTAGTGAAAAATGTGCTAGTGATCAAAATATCCAGAGTAAACAGCAAAACAAACTATAACAGGAAAAGGCAGCACTTATGAGATACAAAGCACAAATTCTAAGAAGAAAAAAAAAAGGGTGCACAGAAGAAGTTGAAAGATAACTATAGATAAGAAAACAGAGTTCAGGAATGAAGAAGCCTAGAGTATAAATAGTTAAGACTAAAAACAAAACACCATCCAGTTACTGCAGAGAAAAACCAAGACATCAAGTTTAGGAGATGGAACTACCACAGACCCATCATAGGAAAAAAAGGGTAATTTATTAAAATAATAATCATATATTACTAAAAACCTGAAATAAAGTCTTTAATCATTATCTGAAAAGGAGCTTCACAAAGTAACCATCAGACTTACAGATGACAAGAAGATAGTCCAGAGGTCTCAAGACAACAAGAAAAAAAATGGAAGAAGTTTGAAAAGAGAAAAGTCACCTCAAACATACACAACAAATTAAGCTCCAAGGATAGAAAAAACCTTTTGTAAGTATCTGGTATAAGAATTTTGATTAGATTGTAGATGGTTTTAACATGAGAAACATTTTTATTATATGTTGTCCCCTTTTCAACATAAATTCCAAGAAATCTGACAGTTCTTTTCTTGCCTTCCTAATGAGGAGTAACATACATGCTTTCAGGACAGATGGTTTTAAAAGTACAAGTGAAATTGTAACAAAAATCATGACATCAAAGTAGTATGTCTAAACAGATCATTAAATCGTAATCTCTAGTCAACAAGCTGAAAGTTTATATTCAGGAGTAAAAACAAAAAGGAAAAACCACCTGAAAAAAACCCTAAATTTTTATTGAGGAGACACAGTAGAAGGAGTTGAAGTTGCATGGATTTTAGAAACATCACTAAGTCTCTGCTTCCACCTCCATTCTCTTTTTGTCCTTCTTTCAGTCTTTTATTTCCCTCTGCACCACACAACTGAAAAGAGCATTTGGTCCAAAGTCATTAAGCAGGGTATTGGGGTGAGCCACATATGTGGATAGGGAACTGGCTTAAATGTCACAGGCAGAAGCTGTTTATGAGACAGAGCAGTTTGGGAGAGAGGGATTAGTGGAATGCCACAAGAATCAGTATTATGCCCATTTTTGTTCATTTTATATATCACTGACCTAGGAGATGAAATATGCATGAAGGTGAAGAAATTTGCTGATGAAACAAAACCAGGGAACAGAGCTTGTAAAGACAAAAGGAGAAAGGCAATAAAATTCTGAATGACAAATAGACCAGGATCACACGCTGATACTGTTAGTGGTTTCACTGGCATCTGCAATTCATTGTAAAGAAAGGTAAGGTTATGAGATGACAAAAAAAATAATAAAAAGTAGTTCTCTCTCTGTGGCTGTGCCACAAAACATTTAACAGGAGTTGAATATGGTCCTAGTACTGGAAACAACTTTAAAACCATCTACACAAGGATTAACTGTATTTAAATTAATAAGATGAGAGATTCTAGGATAGATATAGAAAACAAGATTAAGACTTGGAATAAAGCATTCTAATACCACAGGGGGGACTTGAAGCCACATTTGGAATGCAGCTGTAGTTCTTCTCCCTTTAGTATGGAACGAGTATTTGAAGAGTGAAGATAATAAAAGGTCAATTACAGAAATTCTGGAAGTTTAGCTTACAAAAGAGTGAGCAGATAGTATTCTTTGAAAAAAGATCCTGGAGAATGAAAGACTTCCTGAAATATACAGAATATTGAGGAGAATATCCTGTAGCAAGAGAATACATCCTCTTAGCATGAACTGAATACAGCAAGTTGAAGATTATTTGGAAAGTTATTTTCCTCAGCTAATCTATTTCCTGATTACACCAGTGCAGAGAGGAAAAGGAAGTCTCACGACCACGAGCATCACCAGAATGGCTCCATCAAGTGATGGTCAGACGTGCTGGGTGCCGTGCAATTGTACTGCTGTGGCCAAAGCAATTTCCCATCACGCTGAGTGACCACAAGATGTTGGTCAGCATCAGTGAGCCAGAGAAAAAAAAAATTAGATGTTATAATTATTAACATCCCCTGCTACTGTGTGCTTGCCCAAGGCCACATTAATAGCATAGATATTCTGTGAGCAAGTACTTATTAATGAGTTTTTGAAATTGTAAGGAGTTGCCTATAACGTGGATAGCACACCTTGCCACTGCACCTCCTTTGAAATCTGACAATATTTCACAGGGGCTGCACAATATGCCAGGCTGTGACTCATTCCCTCATCTTACATTGGCTTCTTTTCAAAATAGTGGTTGTTTTACCCAGTCCTGATCAAACTCTTCTTAGAAATTAAAGATTCTTACAAGCTTCAGAGGAAAATAGATCTACCCTCAGTCACTCATGCATATTCTCAATATAAGCAATATCTTCAAAATTACTATATGGCACAAGTGTTTAGTAACCAAATCTATAAAACATTATATAATTTTTGTTGTAATGCTGTTAAATTGTGGGGTTTTCTTAATACATACTCTTTTCCTAGCCTGAATAATCTTTTCATACCACCTTAATAACTACCAAAACCAACTTAATATTATTAGAACATTATCAACTTTCATTATATTTAATTTGAGAATCTGACAAGAGATAATTTTAAATACATTTTCACTGAAATTAAAATCACAAATTGTAAAATTAATCCTAGAAGTGTCAGTTGTAATGTAATGCAATTTCATTCTCCTTGAAGTGACTCTTTATTAACTGTTACAGATTGGAGTCCCAACTAAAAAAACCCAAAAAACAACAAACAAACAAACCAAAACAAACAACAACAAAAAAAATAGGCAGCAAATAAAGTGAATTGGGAGAGATGAGTGGATGAGTTCACTTGATTTGATAGCCATCTGCAAATATACAAGTTGCATTCCTTTCATCTGCATTAATTACCCAAACATGACTGGCACTCATTAGCTAACACCATCTCTAAAACACAGCAGCATTGCCTTAGGTTGAAGAGAGAAGGAAAGAAAAAGAAAAATGAAAGAATTATTACTTTAATGTATTGTAAAATTTGATTTTGATACAAGGAGTGGTGTTAGGAGTTCAGAGGGTGCTACTTTTTCCTTAAAGGCCTTCCCTGTCTTATTGGCCAAGCAGAATAATTGTAGAAAACATGTTTTTGGAGGGAGCCCCTTGTTAAGAAGGTTCTTCTTCATTTGATCTGTCACCTCTGCCAGCAATCACTCAAAGTACCTTGAAACCAGGAGAGGCACCAGAGACCTTAATCAGAGCAGGCAGTACTCTACTTTTATTATCTGGCAAGTAAGGAAACTATTTGAACAATTTCTTTAACTTCCTTCATTTGTTCTTCTGTCATTTCCTAGTCAGATCATAAGTAGCTTAGGATGTAAATCTGTATTTTACATACTCTAAAATCAAGATGAAACTAAGAAAACGCATTTGGATTTTTAGAGTGTGTGAGTGCAGGCACGTGATTATCAGTATGTGATTATCAGAAGCAGAAGCTCTTTAAAACCCAAATCAATTGACCAATCACAGTTACTGGAGAAATACAAAGGTATTCAGACTACTTATATATGAGACTTGCTTAGAGAGAGCAATCCTTACAGGAACAGGATAGTAAAAACTTTAATTTCTAAAACAAAAGCAAAATGGAATAAAAACAAGGCAGAGGCCCAGAAATACTTGCTATGTTAGAATTGTACAGCAGTGGTAAGCTGAACTTGCTAAATAGTATTGCTCACTTGGGAGGATAACTATATTCCCTAAATAAAGCTATTGAGTTGTACTCAGATGGAACAAGAAATATTTTGCTACTGCTGATTTTCTCATTTATATTGCAAGTCTGTTACATATATTGCATAATTAGTGTTAATTAAAAAGTTATTTACCACAGTGTTGTCTTTTCTATATCAAGTTTGAATTTCCGAATTAGAATTACAAATATTATGTCTGTGATAAATAGAATCATGTCATAATACCTTGTATCATTACTAATGGGTTTGTAAGAAAATAATTTCCATTGGTAGAGGATAGATCAGGGCTCATGTTATGAGGTCCTTTACAGAATGCATTTCCTGGGCATTTATGCTCTTTAGTGTGATCATTACTATATTACACTTGCACCTAGACCAGGAATTCAAAGAGGGCTTCCTCATTGTTTAGAGCGATTTCCCCTCACTTTGTGTTGACATCAATGAGTTCATAAAGTGCAAAGGGCTGGAGATTCAGCATTTAAGTTTCTGGGCATTTGTCCACATGTAACTTAGAAAAATGCTGCCTCCTGTGACAGCAGGGAGAAAGCATCACTACTGATTGCAAATAATTTTATACAGATGTTTGCTTACAGGCAAGCAAGCCTAAGAGAATAAAGCAGAGGATAATGATACAGACCAGGCTTGCCAAAAACTAATTCACCAGGTTTTGATCAGAAAGTAGATGACAACTGATGACTTTACACAAGCTGTTCTGAAAGCATCATGAGATGCCAAATAAAGCACAAAAGGCATGTTTCCAAAAAAATGCAGTACATGCCCTGAAAGCCTTTGCAGTTTTAACGCAGATGTTATTTTAGTATTTTCAGTCTCCCTTACAGTTTACTTACAGTTTCTGCAAAACAACAAAAAACTTTTTATTCTCTTGCAAACAGATCCTTAAGTGCAAAAGCTATTTCCTGGCACCCTGTCTGTATATGTACTCATATTTTGAATGCATGTCATCAGTGATATCTAATACAAAATATTCATTATCTGATTAATTTTTAAGTGGACAAAGTTACCTGCATGTATTTCTTGACCCTTTAAAAAAATACCCTAATATCTGCCTTTAAGTTGCTCCCTTTAACTTCTCTTGCTTCTCTCATTTTTCCTCTGTCCAAAAGCAATAACTCCTCAGTAAGGCATTTTCCATGTCCCAGGCCAGACTGGGGGGTTGGCAGCCACAGCGAAAGATCACAAAGAAGCTGCCCTCTGTTAGGTGCAGCAGCACCTGTGGAGAGAGGCGTTTTTCTTCACTTCACCTTGCTCAGACCACAAGACTTGGTCTGGACTGAAGGGCAGGGAAGTTCACTGCTCTGCTGCCTTTTTTTGCTTTCTACAGAAATCCCAGAAGCACCTCCTTCCCTGACCTCATACTGCTCTGCTGATACCAGGGACTGCTTCCCTTAAATTTCTTTAAGAGACTTCTATGAATGTCAAACCAGCAAACCCCTGGTGGCAAAGCTGTTTCCATTCCCCTCCTTAAATCATCCACAAATTCTACAGAAAATTCTCATGTCACATGTCTTTGCAACGAATTGCACACAGCCAAGAAAAGTTTCATTGCCTCTTATATGAAAACTCTTAAGTAAATCAAATGGTGGTTGGGTTCTTTTTTTCTTTTTAGGGAGTAAAAATATATTTTGTCAGATTAAGGATGACTTTGTAAGATACCATTTAATCCTCTACAGTAAAGAAGTAGCACAAATCTGTTCCATATTACAGTTACAAAACTGTCACCTCTTAACAGAAATTCTGTTTCTACCTAGAATTCACTAAAGAGTACAAGAACAATCTGCCAGCTGCAAAATTACTTGCCCCACAAATATGGTCCATAGTGCTGCATGACCAAAAAAACAGCCCCAAAAAAACAGTATTGACCCCAATGCTGGAAGTGACACCACAGGAAAGTAGACAGCATCTGAAAGATACAAAAAGGGGAAAACAAAACATAAACCCACTGAAACATGTCCGTGTACTGACTATTTTGCACCATTTCCAGAGATAATCTTGATGCCAGAGTTAACTAGTCAACTAGCTAATCGTAAGCTGGAAGCAATTTTAGCTACTTTCAGTATCCTTGATAAACTGGTGATTCAATATGCCAGCGTGAGTGATGAATTTCAGCGGTTTCAGGATGAATCTTACAGTATATTATACATGTCATAACAATCCCACACTCTCCAGAAGTTAGTAGTCATGGAATACATCACACAGTTTGACAAGCAAATCTCTCAACAAGATCTACGTTTATCTCCTATGACCTACAAAGCAACTCTTATCACAAAAAATGGAGCAAGCCCAGCACATCTCAACATAAAGACAGATTGAGACAAATCTATCTACTTTACAGAACAGCCTCAGAGGACTATCAAAGTAAGCTAAAGATGTATGTGCTCTCCCACAGTAAGATTTTTAAATCTATCTTAACTCGAACTAGTATGTTCACAGCTTGGGGGGGGGGGGGAAAAAAAAAAAGAGAAAAAAAAAAAAAAAAAAAGAAAAAAAAAAAAAACAAAAAAAAATTTTAAAAAAAAAAAAGGAAATTAAAAAATTTTTTTTAAAAAACCCAAAAAAGCCCCACAAGCCTGTGAACTGCCAGGAGATAATAAGGAAACAGATAAGATCCAAGGTCTTACATTCCATGCATTGTACTAAATATCATCCTAATAGTGGGTAAGGATCAACTGTAATTTCTGCCAGAAGTAACCAAGGAAACCACTCATCTAAAAGTGCAGACATGGCGGGGGAGGTAGGAAAGGAAATGGACTCAAATCCAAACTCTGAAAATTTGGAGCGGTATCTGCAGCAAGCCTCCAAAAGATGCAGCTGTTTGGAGAAACAGCTTATACATATTTATTGAAACATTTTTTTGGTCTAAAAATCACAGTGAAGATGGAGCAGATTCTCATACAGTACTAAGAACAGACAATATGGACTCTGAGGCAGCGGTGCTGCAGCAACAAGTCAGGATTCATATTCTGGTAAGTCCTGTTCAGGAGGTCTGAAACAACATTTAGGCAGTTCATAGAACCACAGAAGAGTTTGGCTTAGAAGGAACCTCAAAACTCATCTAGTTCTGACCCCCTGCCATGGGCAGGGACACCTTCCATCTTTTCAACAGCCTCAGTCAGAAATTACAGCTACCCCACTGAAGGCTGAGCATTTTGAGTGACTGTGTGTGGAGCAAAGGTCTGCTTCGACATGCACCTACAGAATGCACAAAACCAGCCCATTCAATCCTGATGGTAGCCCAGGAACCCCCTGGGTATGCACGATCTCACATCCTGGGTCGCAGATTTCATAAAGGATTTCTGCCTCAGAAATCCTTTATGTGTGATACTGAGAGCAGCCTCATAAGATGTTTTAAATATGAGGCTAAAACGGGTCAGAAAACCTTTAAGCAGCAGAAATTAATAGAATTACTCTTTGTTTCTTTGCAGCACTGCATTACAAGATTTCTCCGCAGATCTGAGAGACAACATTTTTTTAATAACCTCAAAAATTAATACTGTATATAGCTCTTTAGAGCTACCCCTGACCAATTTCCAAAAACTCTGTTGCTACAGAGCACATACATCAGTAAAACACGATCCCAGGTCTTTAAACTCAAGACATGCACAACTCCCTATAGTGTTTTGTCTGCACGGTTTTAGGGAACATTGACTGCTACCAGTTAATTTACAAGATGCAATTTACTACTTTTAGTTTGAAGAATTGCATATAATACCTATCTCCATCCATGCTCCAAAACCCCTACCAGCAATTAAAAATAGACTGGTTTTCATAGGAATTTGAGTGCCTAGATGGTCATGCACTCATTTCTTGCTAAAAATCAATGAGAATTTAGCATACACCTGCCTTCGAAAAGACCACAATTGCCTTGAATATCAGGAACTTCTTATTACTCAAATACAAAGGCTATTAATTAGTGGCCAGGACAGAGCCCACAGAAAGTGTTGTAAGATTTATCTTGATGTTAACTACAGAACTCTTCCAGTCAGTTCTTCCTTATGTTATCGTTATTAATTTATTATTTACTATACACAATGATTTAAAGCTTCCAGAGTACCCTGATTTAATTTCTATGTGTATCAATAATAAATACACTAGTGGCAGAACATAGCCTGCAATAATGTTCTGATCCCTGTCTCATATTGAGTAGTTAAAATTAGCCCCTTTTATTTTTGGTTACACCATAATTAAGTTTTGGTTGGTTTTTCTTTTGTTGTTCCTATGCATTTGATGGGGGCTTTTTGTTGTCTTTTTTGGGGGTTTTCTTACACTTGAAACCAGTTAGAAATAGATTACAGCCCTGCAGCTGTAGTAGAATAGAGAAGAGAAAGAAGAATGCCTCCATGCAAAATCACAGGCAGAGGGAACACTTTTCAACAACTTAAAAACCAGCTGCATGGCTAATTAGCCAAAATATGGGGGGTTTTCTCTTGAAAAAGTAAATAAGAAATACTCCATTTTACAGCCATGTGGGCCCATCTCCCAGCTTCTATGTGCCTTATACTTTGGAATGAGGTGCTACTGTCTCTGTGCATTTAACTATTTAGATGGAACAAAGTCAAATCACAACAAAGATGGGGTGGAACTCCGTATGGATCTACAACTAATTCAAGAAACAAGGCCTCAGACAGGAAAAGAAAAAGAAATACTGATGTAGCAGAAGTAAAATGAAGGAAGATGGTTGCAATTATTTTTCTGGAGAGTAAGGGGAAAGACAGAGATTGCTCATTTTTTGGCCTAATGAATAAACCATTTTCGTTTCCTCCCCCCTTATGCACCTGCTGCTTTGAAAAGCCCCTTCCACAACCAACAACTGAACAGCAAATGCTGCACAATGACTCAAATGTTGCTGGAGCCATGCCAGCAAAAATTACCACTCTTCAACCAAGATAAACATCATATTACTTCATTACCCTTTTAAAACATATGCAAATTAAATCCATTATTCTTTTTTCTTACAGAAATGAAGTTCCTTTGGCGGGAATTCAACAGCTCCCTTTGTCATCATTGACCATGAATGGATGAACTTCATGTAGATGATGCCCATTTCCCATCTTTGAATCAAACATTAATACCATTTGACAGTAATAAATAACATTTATCACAATAGGGATCTACTAATGATTTTCCCACTAAGCTGGCTCATCAGAACCTATCAGCTGACAACTGCATAAATGAGATTAGCATAACAGCTGCCTATGACAAATGTATCTAAATCATTTTAATGCCAGCTAGCTCTTTGATCTCCCTATCACGTTGTTGCCAAAACTAAATCCATTTCTTCAAGATACATGTTGTTTATTACAGATACATGTGTATATTCCACACCATTATGTACTCTAGAGAGTTCAGTAATTAAAAGAATTAAAAATACTGATTGGATACTGCCACTATAATGTAAACTCACAACACTGCACGTCAGAGTAGCATTCCACTGCCTACTTAATTCCCCACCTCCCACCCTGAATTGTAGGATTTAGTGTTTAATAGCTGTTTGTTTCTCTGAAACAAAATACATGTTTTAATGTAAATAAGTATATTAGCTTCTCTCTGTATTGCTTACAGAAGCATCATTTTCATACAATTTAAACCCATTCCCAATAATATGGGACTTGGTTCCATGCACACATCAAAGCAGCAATTCACTGTTTGTGTAAATACAAAACTGACAGGGAAAGGAAAACTTGCTGGTAGAGGAATGTGTTTATGTTTTAATTAGTACTACAAGCAAGACCTATAATTCTGTCATGCAAACCCATGAAAACAGGTTTCAGCCTAAACCCAAGACCACCAGCTCTTTTTCCACCCCTCTAAAAACGTTTTTAAAAGCACTCTTAACTTCCAAATACTTCTGCGGTTGACAGTCAGTGAATTCCTCTACCTGAATTCAGGTTGTCAGAGATCTTTAGATCCTTAAGGACACAGAAAGCTTTCTTGATGTCTCAAACACAAAGGAAAAGATGCCCTCAGGGGCTTCAAAATCCCAGTCAGATCCATAATCATGCTGCCTTCTGTTTCCCCAAGATATTTTCAAAAATTTTTACTTCATTAAATATGCTAAAGGTATTTTAAAAATATGTCTATTTGGGTATATTGGCACCTACACATTTTCAAGGAGTGTCTCTCCTCCCCAGTGTTGAACGATTTGGAAGCCACCAATCTGAAATCTGCAGTGGAATTATCACTGATTTTCTTAAGCTTAGATTAAGCTTTAGATGACTTGACATATGAAGTGGCATCAGCCATGCCTATGCTTGAGTGTCCTTGATTTAAAAAGCTGTATCACACCTTTCATGGACTGTATAGCCACAGGCACATTTATTTTGTAGCTTTGTAGAGATTTGCATTTGTTTTCCCATCAGTGTTTTCAGGTGAGTTCTACACAGATATATTCATAATTGCTTATACTTGAATCATCTTAAGGGCTATTCTGTGGATAAAAGACAAACTAGGTATGTGTGCTGCATTTAAAATTACAAACACACATATCCATTTACCCAATCAGCTAAGTGAATTCTGGAACACGAGTCTTTTGGCTTCTATTGAGAACCAATATTGAGTGGCACCAGAGCTCAGTTCTCCGTAGAGTAACACCAGTTCATGGTGGAAAAGGTTTTTAAATGAGAAGTTTGGAGGGTTTTGCAAAAGCATGGAAAATGTGCAAGTAGGAGAAC
Organism: Pardalotus punctatus; assembly: GCA_013400915.1. NCBI lineage: Eukaryota > Metazoa > Chordata > Aves > Passeriformes > Pardalotidae > Pardalotus > Pardalotus punctatus. The sequence goes on along the minus strand of VZTX01024058.1, from coordinate 63,770 downwards.
TAATGAGATTGCAGACTGAGAACTGTTAAAGTATTCAAGTTATAATGCTTTGTAGCAAATATTTTGTTTTCAATGCTGTAACATTCACAGGCACTTTATTCTTTCTTGCTTTTCAATTAAAATTCATGGGATGTTTTCTCCACATATTTTTCCAGTCTGCCTGCATTTTTCATATCTTTGAAAAATTTCTGGCCGTTATTTTTCATGTAAAATGGGCAGAATCTATGGTCTTTTGTCCAAGGCTTTTGTCTTGTGAAGCAGGCCATTTTTCATGGATGAAACTGAGGCACACACTTTCAGTTTTGACAGCATTTCTTATCATTCCCCACAGTTAGCATTGTCACCTTTCATTATTTAATTCTGAAGTACAAGGAAGGCTGATTTATACCCATGATGTATAATTACAGGCAGATGGAGTGCTTGGAAAGTAGAAACACTGAATTAGGGCTGTAGTAAGTGCCTTTGAGCTTCCTGTGAAAAGTCCTGTCTATGCCACCAGCTAAAAACAAAAGCAAAACAATTTAAACTAAATTAATTCATGCTGTTGTAAGCACTGAGTTAATGAACGTGAATACAAAACTAATAAAGTACATTGGTTGTGGTTGCAAGGTAATTTAAAATGTTTTTAAGTACAAATGATGAAATGTGTTTGTATTAATCAAAATCATCTTTGAATATGCCCATGGTCAAAAGGCTTTTTTTTTTAACCTCCACTTCACTTGAAATCATTTTGACACAAGTCCACTCTGCATTTTGAAGAGAGAAGCGTTTTCTACAGTTCTTTCATATGATAATATACAGTATATTTTCAGCTGCCTTTTTAAAGTTTAAACAAATGGAAGGCTTATTAAGAAGATATCATAATTACATGCAGCTATTTTACTAGCTCTTATCTGAAGCAAAAGCAAGCAATTAGTTGAGAACATAAATTCATTCAAGACACTTACTGAACATGAGGGAATAGACCAGCAGGAGAAAATAGGCTCATTTTACTGTTTCATCTTCCCTGCAGAAGTACAGTAAACTTATTCTAGTTGATTTAATGCCAAAATAGCTCTTTTATTTGAAAAATGAACTAGTGTTTCAGAAGGTTTTGAGATTCTTTAGCAAATATACAAAAAATTTTTAAAAAAATTTTAAAAAATTTCCCCAACAGCCTTAGATTGAAGACAGTTACTTTGACAAACAGTAAGGATAGACATGGAAAACATCACTGGTCCAAGTGGTCATCAGTGCTCAGTAGAGAAATCTAAGCCCACTGCTTTCTTGAGATGCCATATTGCTTTCAAATTATGGCTCACTGAATAGTAATCAGTAAAATAAAACAACAAAAAAAAAAAAAAAAGATTTCTGCTTGGACCTGAATGCAGACACCAAAAGGGAAATATTAGGAACAGATTAGGTTTTATTTATTTCATTCTGCTTTTTAAGCATTCTGTTCCCTAGAGTGATGATCACCACATCCCCTGGCCCCAGGCATTCAAAACATTTCACATATGTTTAACATTAAGCACACGAATAGATGTATAGAAGACCACAGAAACATTTATAAGCTTTAAAACTAAGAGACCTGGTTAAAAGTGACAGCACGGAAGGCAGGAAGGACTTCAGGCCTTGAGCTGCCACTTGAGTTGTCACAATGATGGTGGTGACAGGCACCAAAACCTTATTCCCAACCCCAGAAATTAGTCCCAACGTGTCAAAAACATCCACCAGATGAGCCTCCTGAGAGAAGGCAGCTGGCCAGATTTAAGGGGGACAAATTGCTGACCTCCACAGGGCAGGAGATGGGGAGATCCAAAGGGCAGGACAGCACAGCAGCACAGGGGATGGAAAAGTTCTTCACGGACACAAGACTTCTCCATTTCCAACTTTGTGCTTAAGACATCAACACTTCTGTCATAAGAAAAAACTTTAGTTAAGGAAGGGAAGAGGGAATAAAGTCCAAGGTTCTTAATGGTTATTCCATTATAGTTAAATTCCAGAATTACTATAAAACTTCACTGGACTTCTTCCCAGATCATATGAGACAGTTCTTCAGGTTAGTAAAATTATAATTTTGTTAATATAGAGCTCACAGTGTTCATTTTTAAATCCTGGTAATCCAAAATGCAGTCAATACATAATTGTTACTTCATATCCTGGATTTATTTTTATATTCCTGTTAGATGATTAAAAGCCAAACGAAAATAACTTAAGATATGCATATCAAAAGTATGTGCTCCTCTGCTTTTGTTCTGGGAGTAAGAAGGAAAAAAGTAGAAGAGTATTGAAAACAAGATTTTTTTCCCACTCTTACCGGAAACATACGGAGAGAAATTTCTCACCTATTTAGGATAACACCTACATGCAAATCTTCTTTCACTAAAAAGAATAAAGAATATTTGTGCTTGAATTTGCCAATATTTTATAAACAAGGAGAAAAACAACTGTTTTTGTAGGAGAAGCATTTGTCAGCCACATAGGCAGAGAACTATTTCATCTTTCTGCAGTTCTCTTCACTGGCAAATCTCAGTAATATTAATTCACTTTTGAGAAACACTATAATGATATTTTTTTCTTCTTGTCATCAATTGGGCTCTGAATGTTTCTTTTAGTGAATGCAGCGTAATTCATGCATAGTCACTACTGAACCCAGCAGATTCATAATTAGTGACAATTTTGCACCTGCTGTTACGGGTAGATGCTATTCACTTTAATCTGATACCTTGATTATTCATTGGAAACTTCAGGAGACTCCAATTATCTTACATACTTCCTGAAAAGAACATTTATCCAGTTGTGACTGCTATAATTTTTAAAAAATTTAAAAAACAAACAAAAAAACCATCACAAGACCCAAAACCAAACATTTCTGAGAACTTTCTAGTAATGAAGACCCCAACCCAGCAATACACCCATATTGGGTACATATGTACACACATGACATTGATGAACACCATCCCCAAGATGATGGTAATTTTTCATAAGTTTAAAAATAAACATCATGGTAAATTTAACCATATTTTTAAATTAACCTATTAGCTAAAGCAGGAAGTATAATGGATATTTTTATGCAAAAATTGATCCTGCTGGATTCTATGTGTGCTTGTCTACTTCTGATATCAATCCAATGACACAGAACTTTCCCAGCTGTCACATGACATTCCTTGTTCCAAATTCCAGCAGGTCTTTGCTGAAAGAAGGAACTCACTGCATATGGAAGAACTGAGCACAGCCATGCTGGCCACATGTGTATTCACAGCTGTGTTCATCTTCCTGCTCCTCCATATCCTACCACACTCAAAGGAATCAGACAAATTTGACCATTTAAACATGTTTTTGTTCTCTGAACCGCTCTCCCAATAGACTTACTTTTTTTAAATTTTTTTTTTTTAGATGCCTAAGAAGCAGCAGCACTTTGCACTTTGAACAAGAGGGAANTTTTTTTTTTTTTTTTTAGAAGCCTAAGAAGCAGCAGCACTTTGAACAAGAGGGAGAAGATGAAACCTGCCTGTATGGACATGCCAAAATTGAAAGAACTCTGCTAGTGTCCTTCAAGTGTTTCACAAACCCAGAGATTCAGAGGACAAAATTTCTGCACTGGCACTACTGAACAAAACAGAGTATATTTGGCATTTGCTGATGGGCCTGCTTATATTCTAGGAAGAGCTGAAAAGGCACCACAGACTGTTCTCACAAATGGGCTGACACATAGAGAGTTCTAGACTCAATCCTGGATCAGCCATGAAGCTCTCATACAGTATAAAACGTGACCCACAAGACATTTTCAATTGTGCCTCACCCTCCAGCATTCCAAAAACTAAACACACACACAGAGGCCGCTGCTAGCTAGTGACTGCACCCATCATCAATAATCAGGGCAAAGAAATCCCTGTGTTGTTTTGGGCATTTTTAACATCAGCAAAATTGGTGCTTTCAGCCTTATCAAAGCTTTTTATCTTCTCCTCTAGAAAGAAACAACATTGCATGGTATTACTAAAGACAATCATCCTTCCCTCTCCCACCCCACACTAAAACAAAAAAAAAAAAAAAACAACCAAAAAAAAAAAAGTTGGAAGTGCTGCTGCCCTTGCTTGGTCCTAAAGCTGAGTCTCCTGGCTCAGCTCCTATCCTTAACAAGCAGACTAATGGCTCTCTAGATGACTGACATTACAGTTATAAACTGAGTTCACCATTAGAATATTCATGGAAAATACTATTATTTTAGAGTTACAGAGATATAATGGAAATTAGACAATAAGGAATGGCATATTCAAGAATTTCTTCCAATACTAAAGAAGTCAATTTAAGTAGATACAGAACTATCAGCACACATGAGCACTGAATGAGCTTTTTTACAAATTTTCAGTTCTGGGATGCCCAAATTAGGAAGAGAATATAGTTGTTGAACAGACACTGGTGTCATTATCAGTGAGGGACATTGCCCAGGACCACTGCCTCCCACTAAACTGGTGCCAACAACTTCACCGAGACCACGGAATTCACCTCGTGTAACTCTCACCACAAGGCCATCCTTGCTGGGACAGTACAGTCACTCAAAGACAAGCTCAATTTGCCCTACACAGCTGCCTATGCCTTGCAGGCAGCCAGCTTACTCTATAACATATATTCAAGAGCTAAAGCTAGGTCAGGAATCCCAGATTAGCCATCCCCACAACTACACTAAAATCTGTGAAGATAATTTCTTGTACAAGACAGTGGTTCCCTCAAGAAGAAAATGTTCTACAGTCATCATTTTCAGCCACTCTCAGTATCCATTATTGCTGTGTTTTTCTTTTTTTTTTTTTTTCTCTCCAGATCAGTATTTGGGACCTTAATATAGCTAAAACCTGATGAAACAAGAAACTATGTGTATGACTATCAATTTAAAGTAGCAGGTTGTGCTTGCATGCTGGCTCAGCATTATGAATTGAAGTGTCACACAGGAAATAGATTTGCATTCTTGAATATTTTGTTTCAATGAGTGACTACAGTGAACACAGACTCACTCAATACAAAAGAAAACACTGGAAATCATGAAACTTGCTCTTCAAGCTTCTAATAAATCTATTTAAAAGTGTTTTTTGCTGACTCAAGTATTGATGATACATATTAAAACACAGTTTTAGCACACACCAAAAAAGCAATGAATATCACATCTTAAATTCTGCCATGATGCTAGAATTTAAGCTCACTTTATTTCTGATCTGGACAATAAAAGATTAGAAAGGATTAAGAAACTCCTCAGGACATAGAGAAATCACCATCTTTGTTGTAAAATAGTCATGGATAAGTCTTTGGAGAAATAACTCCATCCATTTTCAATGATGTAAATATGTTCAAACCTATGGGAGAAAGGTAAGCTGCTTCTCCCACTTCATCCTCTGTACAGAAAGATGCTGCTTTGTCTTTAGAGCTCTGCTGATGCTGCTTTTAGCAAGCCAGTGCTCCATTGTTATTACTGTCTTTTCATTTGCCTCTAGGGACTGAGAGGATGGTGCAGATGGTAAACAAACATGCTTTATGGTCTTGGAGCTTAGACTGAGAAATTCAGATTTGCTTTTCATTTCTGGAATGCAACTAAGCACAGAAATTACTCAAAATTATTATCAAGCTGATTCTCAACCCTGTGCAACTCCTCCATGATTGTACTACCTAGCAGAGATGCCTCCCTTCAGTCTCACAAAGTGACTGACAAGTATAAAAAAATCTTTATCTAGCAGAGTATTTCATTCTGCTTACACGGTATTGATACAAGCCACGCTTCTAATTAATTTGATTTTTAAAACCTGAAGCCTTATATCACAAACATATGATATCATTCACATAAGTTGCCTGGTGCTGAATTTGCATACACCAGCCCAGTTTACAACTTGAATTAAGAAAAAGTAGACATCTGCTTCCATCATCACATCCTGTATCTAGCAGTTCTCAGTTCTATCAGAAGCCTGGATCACCCTCAAAGGCAAAAAGTTTGAATTTACCAACAAATATATCCCTATGTGACCAACAGAGGTCCAGGCATCAGTGTGTGTGCAGACACATCATTTCACAGCATGCTTTCCTAAGGATCCTACAAGATGGAAACCAAGGCATTAAAACGTGGTTCTGTGGTGGCAGTGAAGCAGCAAACTAAACCACCTGCAACCCTCCAGTTTCACAGATACATTTACTCAGCCAGCACATAACCCACCACATCTGCAAATATACAGCCCTGAATGGAGTCCCAGCACAACTCCAAGACAGGCAGGTGTAACAGCAAGTGCCAGACCTGCTGCAAGAGCAGCTCCTCCAGCCAGGTGTCCCACACACATCAGGATCTGGCAGCCTCTGCCTAGTCAGACGTGTGCATCCCACCATCAGGCCTGCCTTAATCTCTTTCTACTTTACATATATATATGAAAATATATAAATACATTATGTGCATAACTTAGACTAAATACGGAGCAAGACTATTTGCAGGCGTATGCAGTGACAGGACAAGAGGGCAGAGATCTGCACTTTGGTTTAGGTATCATTAACATCTCATTAAAAGTCAGTGAATAAAAAGTATATCAGCTGAACTGCATTACTAACATCCAAACTAAATAAAAATGCTTTGGGGCACATGAAGGATTTTATTCAAGTATTCCTTTCCCACTCACAGACATATACTAAATAGAAAAACAAAAATAGACATTTTTCTTTTGTAACAAGAGACTAACAAAATGAAATAGGAACATTTCACAAGCATAATTACGTCTTCCAAAAGCCACCCCCTACAGCCCTATAAAAAACCCCGAGCCATATAAGTTTATTTGTCACTCAGGAAACAGTTTACTCAGTGTCTGGTTTTCTCCCCACCCACTCCTTCAAGTTACTTTCTTTAAAGACTATTTGTTCATAATACAATAATTTCTTGCTCACCATTACTTCCTAAGCAAATCTAATCAGATATTCATTTGCACCAGGCAAATTTCTGAACATTTATCTTTTCTATTTTCTGTAACAGTTATGTAAAAAAGCATAGGTAGCCATCTGAAAAGAGGTTTTGTATAACTTATGGCACTGGTGTCCCTCAAGACTTTGAGCCATTGACCACCACCAACCATGCACCCACTTTCTTAACCATGATCTTGTCTATTCACCAAATCCATCTCACTCCAGTTTCAAGAGGATGATGTTGTGGGGGAATGTGCCAAAGGCTTTAAAGAAGTCCAGTTAAATGAGATCTTCCCTTGTCCACTGGTGGGGTCACTCCAGCACAGGAGGCCGCTGGGTTGGTCATTCCCACAGAATTAGCAGCAATGATTTTAGGTCCAGCTCATCTTTAATGCTAATCTCATGTGTTAAACAGGGACAAATGTAACTGCCAGAAGGTTATTTTAATAACAAAACATCATTTTATGATTGGTCATGATGTACACCATACTGCAGCATGGGATCATAATACCAGCATGAGAAAATCTGTGATAGCAATATGAGGGCACTGCTCAGGGGTTTAGGGACTAGAGGGAATAACTAATGAAACAGGAGGGGAAAAAATATCACAGAAAAGAAGGCCACAATTAGGGATACCTTTTGGAATGAAAGAATAAAGGATCAGGAAGGGGTATGTTTAAAGTACATTTAAAAGTGTTTGAGACTTTTTTTATCCTGCTCAAGTCCCAGTTTTTAATGAGACACCACAGATTAAAAGGGGACAGAAAAAAATTTGAATGAACAATCAGGGGAGTGCTTGAAAAACTGGAAACATTTGAGGTGGTTTAGGGAAAAGAATTTGACAGAAAACTTGGCTACAAAGGTTGAAAATAGCTTTCACATTTAATATCACTGTTGAATAGCTGTAATTTCAGCTGGATCTTTCATAAAAAACCCATATAAAAAAAAGGTACTCTTGATGTAATAGCTAAAATATATACATCTCCCTAGAAATACAAAGACAATATTTGCTTAAGCTCATTTAATGTGATAAGAAAGTACTGTAATTACTTGTAGCAATTATAGAAGAGATACTGCAATTTCAAATTACAGTGAAATAATATGTACTTATTTATCAAATCAGCTTCAAATATTGTCCCACTTATTTGCTCCATGAAAAATGTAGTTTAGATATTGTATGTGCACATATTTTTCAATAGGTATTTCATTTTAGATGTGCCTTTCCTTCATTAGAATACAGCAGAGGCATGAAGTGCATAATCTACAATTCTTATAAGGCAAAGGGCATCTCAGAAAGAGATATTTCAATAGCAAATTGAGCTGGAAGAAAATGTGTCACTTCAATTCGCCAAATTGAAGAGATTTCATTTTAACCTACTTATCTCAATGTTCCATGAGAAAGATCTAAGAATGGATACAACAAAAAACCCACCAGTAAAAAAATTAGATTCTCAGATGCTAAGCATTCAAAACCAGATTTCATGGTATTATTTATCAGCAAATTTAAAAGATCTGAGCACTTTGAAATTGTTCCCTACTGTAAATCATAACATCTTAAAGAAAACTTATCCTCAGACCTCAAGATCTTGGAGATACTTGATATCAGAGTTGAAAGCTTTACCAATAAAGCCAGCAATAATATCCAGTCATGATATCCAGCATTTTCCATGGGATCACTTCTCTTTAGGCAGTGTATTAGGAACTTATTTACCATACAGGATACTTAAAAATTCTGTATTTGTGTCATACTCAAATCAGATATCATCATTCCCATTCCCAACACTCTAGAATGAAACTTCTACAGATCTACATAATCTGGCAAATGGACTCAAAGCCTCTGATAAACATGGTCAGTGACAATAAACAGCACACTGAATAAACAGCACACTGCTCCTCTCAGGCTGGCCAGCACATACAGGCCTATGTTGGAAAGCAAAATATTTTCTTGTTTGGCAGTACGTACAATCCTGTGAAATCTGCCAGCACTGCCTGAAGGGAGTTTTGAAGGTACAACACCTGGGGAAGACTTAGAAATATACAAGTCTCTCATTTAAATACCTAATTTTTTTTGCCCTTTTGTTTTTGTAAGTAAAAATTATAGAAGTTATGGAAACAAAATTTTAGAATGTGTGACATAAGGTGGAAAGAGGGTCTCAGAAAGTCCTTGGAAAAAGCATATTAAACAGGGATTAAAAAATAAGAGACTTCAAGACGAGAGAGCTTAGAACAAAAATACAGAACATCACAACTGTAATAACAACTCCACCAGTATTATCATGTTGCCTTTGTAAAGTCATTTAACCCCCCCCAGAGATGCATCTCTACTCTCTGTGGGTTCTCTTCCTGCCGCCCAAGAGAAGCCTTAAACACTCCCTGAATTTGTGTGAAGCCCACACAATGCATTCAGGATGTTGTTATAGTGTCCCAGAGTTCACAGAAATGTTATTTTGTGCATCTTTTGACTGTTGAAAGAATGTGAGGGGAAAAAAAGCAGCCCCAGAAGACTGAGATTTTCCATGCATGTTTAACACCACTAGATACACATTATAAAAAACATCCCACAAGAATCAGCTCTATTGAAATTCTAGTCACAGCTCACATTAAGCCAGCTTATACTTTTCTATTTTATTAAATAAATTACTTGAACTCAAGAACTGTTTGTAAATTTAAATACTATTCCTTTACTGAAGCTTTTTTATTGTTACTATAAGCGTTGGTTTTGACAAAGTCTAAATTGCAGTGTTTGGTAGGTTTTTACCCCTCTTTCCATTGGGAAAAACAGAAAGAGCTAAGGGAAAGGGAGAGACAGCTGCTAGAGAAGTCTGCAAATGTGTCACTCCAGAATTTGTTTTTGTCTCTATTCTCCAAGCTGTGTCTTTTATAATATAACATTAATTTTATGACTGTATGATCATGGTAATATGCTATGGCATTTCCTTCCAAGAGATCAACCACAGAGTCCACTGGAGATGCCTGCATAATCTGTGGGTTGCTAACGAAAACCAGACTTTACTCACCAGTGCTGCCAGGTTATTGAAAATAGGTACAGATTTAGCAAAAAAAGCATTCATTCTTGTCACAGAAGAGGAAATAGTGAACTTAGCAAGTGTCATGAATTATGGAGTAGATTCAGTTCCTTCTACAGCTTAAACAATAACTGTGATACCACCTCTGCACAGGTTTGGAAGGGTCTTTCCAGAGCAGTGGAGAGCCATGGCACAAACATCCATTTATGCAAAGCCTGGTACACAAACTTTCACCTGCCTAGAGCTGAACAGGTTAATACAGTGCATCACCTACTATGTGCATCATCTTCATTCATTCAAAAATCAAAAGCTGAAGGACAGATGCAAAACACTCCTGCATAATTCACAAGTCTGGAAACATAAGTACACATTGTCCATCCCTCCATGAAGCACAGATTTCAACACAACTATTCTATAACATACTGTAAGAAATACGAAGCACTGAACTACCTTTTATAAGCTATATCTTTATTTATGAAAATGTATATTCCTATTGTATTACCTGAAAGAAAACTAAAGCTCAAAAAGGTGACAGAAAAGAGAGCAAGTCTAGAAATAAAGGAATCACCTGCCAAAGGTGCTACTGTGGTTCATGAACACAGAATAAATTAGTAAATGATCTACTGTAAAAACAACCTCTGCAACTTCAGCTCACTACAAACTAAATTTAACATACCAAGAGAGTCAGAGGGAAAATCCTACTGACTTTGATAAGAATCTTACATTTTCCATAGTATTCTCGGAAGAGAATACTGTAGTCAGTAAGTCTTTATCATGTAACATAGCATTTAGCAATAATAGCAACTAACAGAAAACTGTATAAAACACTGAAGTACATAAAACTTAGAACAATTTTTTTCTCTTAACAACTTTTATAGATTTTCACACCTATTCTTCAGAGACATACAACAGATACACAAAAAGGAGTATAAAGTGAAAAATGGAACACACAAGGACATACTGGTATTTTTTGCATTTAGTTGTGGGGGAGAATATGCTTGTTTTTTAAGATTCAACAATGGAATAACAAAGAAGGTTTAAATACAGCATCTTTGTTCAAGAACAGTCACAACCACTATTGCAGTGACACAATGCAAACATGCTTTCTGGCAGCCGGAGACGAGGTTTCCCCAAACCTGCAGTTTTCCCATACCTCATTCAAATGTATGTTCTTAGTTCCACAGACAGAGTTCTTTTGAAAATTGTATTTAAAGTTCCTTGTGAAATACGGCCTTATTATGAAATCCTTCTTGTTCACAAGATACAGAACATTGTGCCCACTGAAACAGTCAGAATTATAGCCCACAATTCCATTCTGTTTGCAGTACAGCCTTTCTGGCACATTCAATTTTTGTTTTAATTATTTTATTCTGGGGAACAGAATTCTCAGATTTATTACTAAGGTGGACTCTAAAGGCAATATTATTATAGGTCTAACAGGTGAATAAACCAGTACTTTTCTTCAATCCATAAAGCAATTAACTGCTCTTGGAGAAAATAGATCTGAAAGGCTGAAGCAGAAGATTTCAGAGGCTCATTCCAAAAGTAGAAAATAATAATGTAGAAAGAAAAATAACTATTTATAAATACCTGCTCTGGTTGTAGAACATGCCACTACCTGAATTAGGTAAAATTATGATCTAGTCTTGAACAATCAAATCATTTTCCAACTCTTATACTCAACTTTTTTTTAATATTAAACATTGCAATTTTTTTGTTTCCCCCAGGATCAAAAGGGTTAAATTGGTCTAAATTATAAACAACAGCAAATATTCTTTGCTCAAATAATTGAATATATTGAGTAAAAAAAGAAGGGAAGGATAATAAACTGGTAAATATGTGGTTTTATCACATCCATGTATGATTTAGTATAAATAAGCAAAGGAACCCGGCATGAAATCAATGTTTCTTATGTTACAAGATCTCAACAGTGTATACATCACAAATTCAAAATATACTCTCAGAATCCCAGAAGAGGTAGATATAATTCTACATATGAATAAAATGGAGCTACTTCTGGATTGAAATACAGCAGCAATTCAGCAGCACACATCAGTTTTTATGACAGGACATTAAAGATTACTGTTATTCATTTCAAATTGCTGTAGATAATTACAGAACTTAATTGCAGAGCTGGAAATACTCCAGACATGAAAGGTGCTAATACCTTCCATCTTACAAAAAATTCTCTGCTCTCTAATGAGTGTAAGTATCCACAAGGTTTTCATATGGCACCTTCCAGCACTATGACAAGGCATGAATTTATGGCCCATTGGAGGAGCAGAACAAGGCACCTCATGACAATCTCATTACCAAGTATGAGGAGAATTTACTGGAAAAATTTACTAAATGCTTGTGTGGGTAACAGCAGTCCAGAGTACATGGCTGGGTTACAACACCTTTCTTCATAAGATAGGTGAGTAAATATATCTTTTAATTGACCACAAAAAGTGCCACCAACATCATGGAACTATAATGCAGCTTCTCTTGTTGCTTGTGCTTTGGGTTTTTTTAAACTGAATTAATCCCACAGATTTCCAAATCACTCAACATATTCAGAGAACATCACTAAAATACAACAATGAATGGTATCAAAAGAATAGATTATTCTAATTATGGTAAAATATTAAACAGAAAATAAGATTATGCCTCTGGTTTTCTCCTGCAGTCCTACCTGCATGATCCCAGCAAAGCTACTCAGCCCATGCTGGAAACAGCCCTTACACATCCTGTCATGAAGGAAAACCATGCATGTCTATTTAGTCTTTTGAAAAAAAAACAACAAGCCAACAAATACCCAGCCCTATTATAAGTACTAAAAGTCCTGATTTTCCCAATTCTTCCTACAAATTTATATCAAAAGTCTGAATAATGTCATCCAAATAGCAACATGCTGGTATGTTACCCTAACACAGTCCCTCTCTGGCCATGATTTTGTGATCTATAAGGGCTGTAAATCACTACAGAGATATTTTGATGGTAAATAAAATAAATAAATAAAACCCCCAACACAAGTACAAAACCTGCCAAAAGAAATAATACCCTGAAACCAAAAAATGACAGGAAAACAGTTCTGAATTTCATACAATTTTGGAATTTAAATCAGCTGTTTCATGAATAAGAAAACTTAAACTTTGTACCTATGGGTAGCCAGGTAGCCAGGAGATATGGCAAATTTAAGCAAAAAAGTTTGATTCACTCAAACATGGAAAAAAAACCAACAAAAACCCACACATGCACAAAAAAAAAACCCAAATAAAAAAACAAACCCAGAAAACTTTAAACAAAACACATTTGAGGCAGAACAAACAAGCTAGACAACAGACACAAAAAAATACAAGAAGTGATAGGTTGTGAACTCAAGCCTCTAAATTAGTAAACAGTTAATTAATATCCTACTTCATTCAGTGAGAGAATGGCAGTTTGTGTAACAAGCAGATCTTCAATATTTTGGTTCATTGACACTAAACCCAAATGACTCCTACTTCCTTTATTGCACACTATTTAAAACAGTATCCTGGCAGCACTTGATTTTTCCATTTAATTTTTCTTTAGCATTCATCAGTATTCTGCCTTACAATTCCGTAAGTGTGGATTAGTACTGAATTCTCAGAATTTTCCCATGGGGCCATGGGATGGAATTTAACATGAAACTATTCTTTGATTTCTCATCCTATTCATGATACCTTTTCAGGTAAGGTTTCAAAGACAAAAGAGTTTCTAACCACCCAGGCCTGATTCATCACCAGAGGTGACATCCTGTGAGCGTGGCACAGGTCTCGATGAAAGGAGGGTGGGATTGTGGAATTCGAGCAGTCCCCATCTCCTCCAGCATCCTCCAGCACCCAGCTGGGCTGTCAGCAAGGATGGAATTCTGGAACCAAAGGAGCAGCCCTAGCAAACCATCACAGCTGAGAGCCAGAACACACTTTCATAGACTTGCACCATTTTTCTGCTACCATCCACACCAAAACTCTTGCTTATCCCCCAGTTCTCCCCATCTCTTTTCTTGTGGTCATGATTCCAAGTTTCTCTCTTTAGCCTTCTGTAATCTCAGTATCCAGTCCCAACCGGCAGGACTGATAACACCAGTTGCAGACTGTTCCAAAAAAAGTTGTCTGTCTATCTGGCCAACAGAAATAGAATCATCTTGAACAGGTAGAATATTTTTTTTTTTAAATCTAAGAAATAAAACACATAATCAAATCTCACATACATTATTATGTGCCAATTAAACTCACTGAATAGTAATGGGGAGCTCCAAAACCCCAAAACAGAAAAAAATCAGCTCTAGTATTGAGTCTGTCACTCTTTTACGTTGAAATAAGTGGTCAATATCTTAACTCCACTGACATCAGTTGAAAAGCTCCTATTGACTTATGCAGAGCATGGATTTTACCCAATGAGTCAAATAGTGCATTAACTCTCATTTGTCTTGAAGAACTTCCCTGAAAGGATTATCAAAAACAATTAAAGCAGTCTGGCAACAGGCACGTTAAAGATCAAGTGTAGATGTAGCTGACATGCCTGCAAAGCTAGATAAAGCATTGTAGGAACCAAAAGCAGCACAATTGAGCAAGAGTATCACAGAGATAAGAGCATAATTTGAGTATCAATACTTTCAGGGGAGAAGCAATTACAAAAAATACTGAAATGCTCAAGAAACAGCTTTGTGAATGCTGACATGGGACATTGAAGGAAAAAAAAAAGGCTTTTACTGCACACAGACAAGATCAGTTATACTAAGAAACTAGAAATTAAAATATGGTATCTTCTACATCTGAATACTGCTCTGGATAATACTTCAGAAAACTAACCCATGCTATTCTCTTTATCATAGCAAACACTGAGTTCTGAGAAACTGAAATATAACCCACTCTTTTTTTTGTTTGTTTTTTTTTTGAAAGACAATGTGTCAATTATTTATAGCAAAGTATACACTCTTTTCATTGTTTCTTAAAGTGTGACTCATTGAGTGCTGGCTCAAAAAGGAGATAATAATTAATTTAACCAAATAAAAGTCTGTGATTCATTCAAAACAATGTACTTATACTATTTTCTTAGGCTTGTCCCCTGAAAAAATTAAAGTTGGTTAGTTTTGGTTTGGGGGCTTTGTTCTCCTGGTTTTTTGGGGCTCTTCAAAATAGATTATTCACCTCTATCATCTTGAAAACAGTATCATGAGCTCTTCCCTATTTAAAAAGAAAACCAATTTTTAGGTATAGTACATACACTATTGTGAGTTTCTGTGAAGAATCAAAATATCAATTGCCTCAATGGATTGTAGTTGCTTCCTTAAGTACTCCTATTTCTATTTGTCTATACGTACGCTCAAATGAAGACAATATACAGCAGTTGGATAAGGAAAAGCTGCAACTATATCATTTACCTACAGCAATTTATTCAAGGTTTCATCACCATGCTGCTTTGAAGATGAAAATGAAGGAGTTTACGTTTAATGAAGACCATCTGAAGTGTCTCCACTGCAGCTGCAGGCTCTGTAGAATCTGTCGTGCAGGAGGCAATATGCTGCATTGTAATGCAGATTTTCTTAAGAGTGCATCTGCAGCAACAAGATCATTTCCCATGGTCTTCACTGTATTTCTTCTATTATTCATAGAACACAATGTAAATGAAGCTATAAATTTTACCACATACTAAATGTAGAAAGAAGATAATAGCAATTGTGAATTATGAATGAATCACTGTTATTGTGATTCCTCAAGGATTCTGATGTGGATGATTACATGCATGCAAAGACGCTGTAGCTAAACTTCTTTATATTGATCTTGAAAAATGATTCTCAGAATATTATCATTAATATACAGAATTCATTGATTTGTTTTTCATGACAATGCCAAATACAACTAACCATCAAAGGCAATTACATATCAATGCTACCTAGGGGCAGGCAAACATACTTGTATTTGGAATTACTGAATTGGGGAGAGAAAGATAATAGCTTGCAAAAATGTGTTTCCCAGCTACCCACATGTGTTCTTTCACATTTAAATAAGCCACAGGCAAACTTTGTGGAGTATTCTGTAGTGAGCACATTCAAATGCCAAGTAATAAGCAGCGAGATAGAGGTTTTTATTTTTTTATTTTTCTTTTTGGTAGGGTGGCTGAAAATGAAATAGTTTCTTTAAATGAAAGAAGTATTCTTCTACAAATTGCACCATCAAAAAAACTCTACAAGTATGAACCTGTCTTTGCCAATTTTATCATGATAGCAAGAGGCAGATTGTTACTTTCTAACCTATTAAGAATAATTCTCTTAGTGATATGATCAAAGTCAGGAACTGTTCTTGTTTGATAATGTTTATAAATTAATAAAATTGTTCACTAGAATTTCTCTAGCTATAATTAACATTAGCAAAACACTTACTAAATCCCACAAGATATAAAGAGTAGCAAATGTATATTAAAATTAATTTGGTACAGAAATTCTCACCCACTGTGAAACCTCTGGAAGTTTGTTCATTTCTCACAACCACCTTTGGTCTCTTTGCAGATACAGGGCAATCAAGTGGCTCTGTGACTCTGTTAAGCAGACTTGTTGACTTAAATACTCATCCAGGAAAAGAATGAGCAAGACATTCCCAATATGCATCTCAGCTGTTCCCAAGTTCATTATTTGGGCATCATGGGCAGGGCCCCTGAGTCCTTGTCCATTTTTTCCACATTAGAATCTGCAGCAAAAGAGTTAACTTTGAAGTAGTGAAAGTGCAGGATAATAGTGGAATTTGCACACCCTCTTTATATTCAGTGCAGCCTCTTTAAGTTGGCACCAAGGCATATGGTGTCAGCATGAAAAAAAGACTTTGACATATCCTTCTCTCAAATGGAAAAAAAGAGGATATGAAATAATGAGGGTTCTTAATCCGAGTTCATTTCAAAAAACAGAAAGAAAATCCTCCCTAAAAACAGAATAAACAACTAATGGCACTCAATTATTTCTAACCAACTTATAAATATTTTAATGGATGAGACAGAAAAACTTGAAAATGAACCAGTCAAAGTTTCTGGATATATTTTTGGCACATTCTGTATTTCCATAGAGGACATCATCAACCTACCATAATCAGGACTTTGAGGATACAAGCAGATTTTTACCATTTCTGTGATTTCTAACCTGTATTATTCATTTACTAGAACACCATGTTACTCATGTGTTTATGTTCCTGTAGCAATTTTGTTCCACTTTATACCAACACTGATGAACTTACTTGTATTCACTCCTATTCTGATGGTTTAAAGAAAAAACAAAGATTAAAGAAAAAACAAAAAGGACTATACTAACACACATCATCGCAAGTTATTATAAAAGAAACAAATATATTGGAAAAAAAAAAAAAGCAGAATTTCAGGATGATTTGTTATAGGATTCCTGTTGTGTCATGAACAACTTCAGAAAAAAAGTAGCTTATGTTTGTTAGTGTACCATTAAGTACCATTAAGCTGAAAAATAAAAGTGATTAAATAGATTTAAGAGCCTTACATATAACAATACAGAACCACTAGTTACTGTGCTGCAGCAGGATCTCACTCAAACGTGTTATAAAACTCACTCAGCCAGATGCAATATGTGGAGTCCACAGGCTTTCACTATAATAATGGGATTCTGAAAAAAAAGACAAATCCCAAAGCAACAAAAGAAACCCCAACAACAAAACAAAACAACCCAACACACAAAGTTCAGGAGGCATCAGCCCTAAACTGCCCGGCCCCCCTTGGCATGCAGAGTTTGCAAAGCACATTAGCTGCAGATGCAAATTCATCCAAAACAATCCACAGTGTTCACTACATGCTTTAAACTGCTGTGCAAAACCTGCACAATTAAGATCTAACACAATGGCAATTTATACATTATTTTCATTTCACAGATCGAAAAACTGAGTGGTACGTGAAGCTACTGATTCAAGATATTTTTTGGAGGGACCAGCTGTGAGGTCAAACACGGAGGGATAATTGTTAGGGTACCAGAACAGAAGAATACAGAGAATTAAAAGCTGACACCATCAAATGTAATAGTGGGGTCATACAGCCAAAACCTCCCCAAAGAATTCACAATTCTGCTCCTATGGATATCCACACCCAATTGTGTCAACCATTTAAAGCACCTGGCTGCTGCTGTTGGCACACATGCACCTTCTGCAGACCTCAGCTGCCCTCACCCCCTCCCTACTCTAACAGGTCATCCAAGGGTGTGGCTGCAGGTGCCACCTCACCTGGCAGAGCTCAGACACAGCCCTGAGCACACACAGAGGGTGACACTGCCAGCACCAACACGCTCACACTGCAGCCTTGTCTTCATGAGCTTCACCCTGCACTGGAAGTCCTCTCCTAATAAACGTGGTTAGTTTTATACCCCTTCTACACAAGATTCCAACAACCTGTACCTCTTGAAAAACCAGTACACTAGAGAACCTTAAATAATGGCATCCAAGCATCTTGAATAGCATTTAATTAATCAGAGGGGAATTTCTTAGATAGTAAAATAAGAGAACTCTACATTATTTCCTCCCCATGACATTCATTACCATTATAGAGGAAATAACTACATAGAGCAGGGATTATGTATCACTGTACAAATGTGTTCTTTGATCTGGTGTAGATGTACATACATTAACTTTCACAAGAAGCATTTAAACAAAATGTTTGTTTACTTGCAAGGACTCTTCTGAAGTTAAATTGGTATGAATAGGCAATTAAAGTTTAGAAACATCAGATGTAATTAAAAACATCTCTGAGTAGTTTTGTACACGGTTAAGTTACTCTCACCATGTGAAGTTTAATACTGTTATGCAGAATACAGAGAAACTAGCTCTGCCTTTAAAAGAGACACAAGAAATCCAGTGTCTCTATCAAACGGAGGTTTTGTTAATTCATATGTCTCAAGCTGACTGTCCTAATTACACAGTTGCTTTTGGTCTCCATTCTCTTAAAACAGGATTTAGAGAAACGTTTAACTTCATTTGAAAAAAGAACCCAACACATTTATGAAATCAACTACTAATGTTATTAAAAAACCATCATAATCCTAGGACCAAACAGCGAACTTAGTTTTGATTTTGAAGTGACAGTCGACTCAACCAGATGGACGAAATCCAGACACTGTTCAGCTCTAGCAATACTCTTGTTTTCTCCCAATTTTGTTACTCATGATGTTGCTCTCTGTGCACCTGATCAATAACAAGCTTCAACACATAAACCAGGTTTCAATTTAAGACTCACAGGAGGTCAGAAGTGTCTGCAGATTTAAAAAAAACCACCCACAAGCCAACACTCAGCCTGGTACTTTGCAGGATATACAGAAGCATCTGAAATCTAATCTCTCAAAGAGCTTGATTTAACCTTCTGTTTCTTTAAGTCTGTCAATTAACATTCACTCAGACAGATAACATGCATTTGAACTTTTTTTTTTTAAAAGAAATCACATCAGCCATATGCGTAAGTCTAATAATATTTACTATCACTCTTTCAGAAGTTTTTCACGTAAGCTCCAATTTATGAAGAAAAAGTTTCATAGACCTATACCAGGGGTATTTGAATCTGAAGTGCTATAGCCGAAAACATTCCCTGACAACATCAAGATTGATACTTGCACAACAATTATGTTTAAGTCAGATAAATTAAATACCAAAAAACCAAATCTAAAGCACGCACATGTCTCATCCATTAAATAGCCACAAGGACACTACATCAAGCTCTGAACATCCAGTAATGTTAATTTTTCATTGTAATATCTATAAGAAGTCAGTTTCCAAAGAAGTTTGAAGTTCTTGTTTGATTATTCCATTCTTCAGAATGTTTGAATATCTCTCCTGAGGAAACTCGTGGCAAAGATAATGATCTGCAGAAGTCCATGTATTGGGCATTATCTTCTCCAATGGCTTTTGAGGACACATAATGACAACTCAAAGATGAAACAACACATCAGTGACTACAGTAGGAGTATGAGAGTCCTACCCAGCTCCTCATAAAACACCATTTTTATCTGTTCACCTTAGAAGGGTAAACTTAAAAAGAAGGCACATCCCTCTCTAATGGGGCCTCAAAACGAAGCCCCTACACCAGCAATAATCTGTATTTCATGACTACAACTATGTGTTTACAAATAGTGAGTCTCCAATGATGATTAAAAGCTATGTTTTGCTGAGGCAGATACCTATTTCCATCAAAAAAAAAGTCTTAAACGCATGTTTATTTTTACCAGAATCAAAAAAATTACCAAAAAGTACCTAACCCACAACCCCAAACATTCAGTACTGTATCACAAACCTGCTGCTACCAGAACTTCATTTTATAGTTCTGTTAAAATTAAGGAACCCCACACACTGCTGTAAAGATCCTGCCCTATTACTGCCATTTTCACAGTACATTCCTTTATTCTAATTTTTTTCTCCATTTGTCCATAGAAATCCATTTTGTAGAACATATTGGCAGTCTTTTAAAATGTGATTTATGGTACTAGTTAAGCACTTATCACATGCTATTTGGTCTTCCTGCCACATTATTCTTCTGGACTACAAAACACTAAATACCCCAGCAAAGCAAACATTTTGTAATTTATGATTTTATATTATGTTTCAGACAAAAGGCAGTATTTTTTTCTGGCCTGTTTATTAATCACAAAACTAAATAAATCTAATGATTTAGATGTCAAAATTCCTTGTTATTCATCATCAGGATGAAGCCTGAGGCCTTGATATTGAAAAAAAATACAGCCACCTCCTTAGCTAAAAATATGAAAGTAGCCTCAGTTTTCTCTGAAGACATCATAGAACTGTAAACTAATTATGCTCCTTTTTTCCCCTCATTCATAATGAAAAGTGATAGTCATTACTACATAAACTAGTACAGCTAGAAAAATCAGACATGTTTTTGGAAACGACTGTTCCCTAGACTCTAGCACGAGCTGTGTACTCCAAAGAGCAATTTTGTTTTTTCTTTCTATAACCAAATTAATAATATTCTTTCTCTTTTCAAGCTTTGACTCATTTTTAGACCATTACAGCTGAAGCAAGACAAACATTACTTTTCTACAGCACAACCAACCAGATGAATTCCATGGATTCCAGCGATGCTAACCAGGCAAAGGGACGAGCAGACCACACCCCCAGCACAGCCATTCTAAAATGCAAGCAGGTAAGAGTTATTTGAAAATTACTATTTCACATACAAAGCTCTGAAGTCAATATTAGAAGGCTTTCAAAGTGTGTAATATAGGTTTTTCAGTACTTCCAAGCCTACTGACATCTAGAAAAAATGAAGACACCAATCCACCATAGCAAGATTCACTGTGTATACAGAAAATATCTTCTATTCCATCACACACTACACAGAACCCTCTGAAAGCACAGAACAGGATATGGCCCATGAAACACTGGCCCTAAAGAGACAAATGGGTAAAAAGAAAGTGGAAGCTGCCCAACAAGGGACAGCACACTAGAATTAGAGATGGCATGAGGCATCTATTGAAATTGTGACAGTTAATTCCCATAACCAAGTACTGTTCTCTGCCATCACTTCCAACAAACATCAACTGCATAGGAGACAATTTTGAACTGTACTGGTAAGAAAATCAGTTTGGCTTTTAGGAAAAGCAAACAAAAAAATAAAAGCCCCAAAACAACACAAATTTCTCTCTACTAATTTTTCATGTGTGTCACACACATGAAGTTCTATAGGCAAACACACTTCAATTGTTTGAGGTTGCTGAGTTACAAACACATGAAACATCTTCAAGCAATTTTCTATTTGAAATTAAGGAAATTAATAAGTGAGGGTCATCAATCATTAACTGTCAATGGATTATACTAGTCGGTGTAAATTCACATTAAAAAAAAATCTTTAAAAAATACATAAATCAGAGTTTTAAAAGGCTTTTTTTCTAAGAAAATACTACTTTTCACAAAAATAGTAAATCAGCATATGCAGCAACAAACAGTCATAATGGTCACCAGCCTGCACTGACTTAGTTTTAATAACCTTAAATTGACAGAGTGTGTAGCAGGGGGAAGAACTTACTGAAATCTGCTGTCAATTGAGCACATGACTGCTTTTGTACCAGCAATCAGCAGCCCCCCAGTAGTCCCTAACCCTTTCTTCTGGTCATGAAACGGCATGACCACAACAACCTTTAAAAATCTTATATTGCAATACTTTTTAAATCAAATGTGAGTTTTCAGATAGTGACTGGAAGGTTTAGATGAAAAGTGACAAGACAATTAAAAATAAATATTTAAGTAAAGAAGCAAAATGAAATTACATGAATAAAACTTTGAGAAAGTATTTTAGCAGGTTGTAATAGAAGCCAGTTCCTAAGATCCTAATTTCCCTTTCTCTGTGATAAGTCTTCAAAAGTTCTCTATTTTGAAGCCAAATAAATATCCAGTCCAGCACTGACCCAGAGAATGAATACAAAAATTGTGAGGGCAAAAAAGTGTACAGAACACTTTCTTTTCAATTTTAAAGTAGTTTTATCTTGATAATGTCATCCAGATGAACATCTCAAAAACCCCCAATATTCTCTTTAGAGCCCTGAATTGAAACACAAGGGCAGCATAACATTGTTATTTTTTCACATTGATCGACAGTAGACAAGCAAACTGGAATTGCTGAGAAACCATCAACTGTCTTAAGAGTTTGTTTCTGACAATCCAGTATTTGCAGCTTGCAGTTTTGGAGGAAAAGTCTGGCAATGAAATATTTTCTCATGAACCCCCTCTGTACACTACTTTAGTGAACCTTGTTCCTCCGACTTCAGCAAAGGCAGCTGTAACAAGGGGAAGCCTGTGCAGAGCCATTGCCCCACATGTTGTAGGTCTCTCCATGAGTTAGGAACATTTAGGTCACAACCTGCACAATCAGTATTAAAACACGAAAACTGACACGTTGCTCTTTAATGATGCACTAGAACCTTTTCCCAGCCATAACTTCTATATCAGATTCTTGTCTCATGATTGGTACTCCCTATTAGACCACATTCATTTCTGACCCCAACTCTATCACTGGCTTTCCTGGAAATCATCCTATTGTGTTCTTAGGACTAACACAGGATATGGAATATGTACGTGATGTGGAAACTCTAGAGAATACATACACAAAAAACAGTTACGTGCCTTTTTCAGTGTTATATGTACATGAAATAGCAATAAAGCTGAAGACACTCTAGTTTGGCAATAACTGCAGAATAACTGAATGACTGTTAGAAAACTATTTGTCAGGTGCTGTTCAAGCTAAAAACTTACAGTGGCAGCTTTGAAAACAAACTTTTTATAAGGTTTACAACTCCCTCTGTCCTATGGGATACTACACAAAGTAGCTGCAAGTCTACGCTACCACACCATCCAATGCATTCTCTGAGGGAAAAAAATATTTTCTACTTCTGCTGTTTTAAAACCAAGTCTCAGCAAAGTTATTTTAATATCTGGCTCCAAACACCTTTTTGTGATGTTACTTCTTGCTGACAGATTGCTCAACTGGGAAGATTAGAAAAACCCTTGATTTCCATTTTTTGGTCTTCCTCTCCTTAGAAACATTGTCAGGCTGAGAAATAGCTATGGGGAGCCCCCAGTTAAAATGCTAGCAGTGATAATGCACATTAATTTTCACCACTGTCTCATGAGTATCTCCATGCTGGGAAGGGAATCATTGTTTACATACTGATGAGAGCAGCAGAAAGACACTTCCCTGTAGTTTCACATAAGCAATGCACAAGAATGGGACTGCAGGGTTCTCAAACTCTCACCTGAAGTTTCTGTACAAAAAGGGACACATTTATAACCCCCTACTGCTTTACAAAGAAGAAGATAATCTGTTCTCCATGCCCATCGTGAACAGGACTAGTAATGGGTTTAAATTACAATGAGAAAGCTTCATCTTAAACACAAACAAAACCCCTTCTATTAGCAGAGGCTGGAAGAGATTGCCTGGGGAGACTGCAAAGTTTCTTTCATTTCAAAACTTGAACAGAAGCTTAGACAAACACCTGTTCTAAATCTTGAGCTTGCTGAGCTTTGAACTGTCCAGCACATTAAGCATGGCAAGGTGCCACATAAGCTCTCCAAGCCGAGGAGCTTGCCAACAATTCACACGTGCAATGCTATTCAACTTACATTAAGAGCTACTTAGCAGCAGGTACAACATCAAAATGCACACTTTATTTTACTCTCTCCTTAAAAAGTGAGAAATACATTAAAATAGTGTTGCGGGTTTGATTAAAACCAGGCAGTAATCCATCACTACTTCCTTTATTTTCAAAACTGTGCCTACAAATTCAGTATCTGTAACTGTGCCTATAAACTCCATAAATGGAGGTATATTTTGGTCTCAGGTGACAAAACCTGAGTTTGACCTATGATGGTATTAAAATTGTTATGATCTCACGATATATTGACCAATGAACACATTGCATAAGAGACAACATCAACTCATAATCTTTAAGGAGAAACCATAAACATATTCAGATTTCCTTTTTTGCATATGCTTCTGAACACCTGTTTTCTACTTTACATCCTGTAGCTGAGCACAGTAATTGTTTAGACAAGCACACAGAGCACAAGAGGAAGTTGGAAGAGTAAATTGTTGGGTGTAATCTTGAATTCTTGATAAAATAATACTGGAGTTTCTTCTATATAAGATACAAGACAAATTCATTTCAATGCCATGTTTCCCAGCTATTCATAGCACATTTGACAATGTCCAATTCACCGGTGTTCTTTTTAATGTTTTAACATCAAAACCAGACATCAGCATTCCTCTTGGTTTCACTAATCCCACTAGAAGGGAATATTAGCTAGTTATTTTTCAGTAGCTTTGCTTACACATTGAAGATCATCATTCACTGCCTTTAGGGTTGGTTTAATTTAAAAAGACACCCAGAGCCATCTCAGCATTATGTATTTGGTCCTCAGCAAGCAGTAATGGGATTGAGTTCATTAATAAAGCTGATGACCTTTCAGGAAACTTATCTTTCACATTTCTACTGACCACAAAAGTAGCAGCCAAAAAGGAGAACAAAGAGTATTTCCATTTTAAACACGTGGGTCTCTTTCTGACCTCCACTGAGGTTCTTGTGTTGCCCTGGGATCATATCTGAAATCTCGACACACCTTTAGACTTACTTGACACATCCTTTTTAACAAAGTCTAATTCCACTTCAGCTCGTTATTTAATTACTCAGACATACACATGCACAACTAGCTGCACATGACTCAAAGAGCCTAGCCCAGAACTTAAGCTTCTGAACTCATCTCCCCGTTACATTCTAGCAGTAAGAACACAAGGAAGAGTAGTGAAGTCAGTAATGTCCATCAGCTGCTTGAGGCCACCCATCGTAAACGTGAAACCAGAGAGAGCTGCAGTTCTGCAGGACAGTTAACAGTGAGCATGGCCAGGTGGGAAAAGGGTCACAGCTCACCATCATAACTGTATGCACTATCTAAAATCAGAAGCTGGGCACACTTTAAAATACAGATACTTTTCTTTATCCTTTTTATTTTGGAATTTAGGAAGTTGGAATGATTAGTCAAAGAAAGTCTGCAAAAGCACCTTCATTGTTAGAACCAATCCTTCATGACTGAATTTCCAGACACCATCCTGGTCCCTTCTATTGAAATTATATATTGTCATCAATTTAAAATGGAGAAAACTCTGTTCAATCAACACGGCAGGTTCAAATAAATTATTACAATTCACCACCACATTGCATCCTTTTGGAAAAATTGACATCATTCTTAGTAAGTAAAGCACAAGTGTTATAAGATTATTTCCATCTTAGTTGTTACACAATATTTGAAATGGCCTTTTTCCTAAAATGGGCTTTTTCCCCAGCAATGCTCTAGATGCTGCTCTCATTCTGCATTTAAACAGGCCTTCAGGTGAATTAAAAAGGACAGATATGGCAGCCCTAAAGTAATATATGAAAGTCTTATTGTATTAGTCATTTTTCCTGTCATTTTGTATTAGTGTCATATTAGTCTAATGCAATACTAACATGATACTGAAATGTTGGCATATCACAGATTACTCAGTGTGTCAAGCTTGAGTCTGATCATATTACTTTACTGTGTGTATTCCAGTGATGAAACTCTTCCTTTCCATGCCCTAAAACTGTGCAGGACTAAAAGAAAACACGAGGCACAGGCTGTGCAAGAGCCTAGGACTTGCATAATGGGTATTAACACCTCTTGTGCCGCAGGAAAGAACCTGTCGGTAACAGATCAGATAATATTGATTCAGTCAAGGATCCTGTTAACACAACTAAGATATTCCTTTTCACTTTAAGATTATTTTAATTCTCTTCATATAAACTGAAGAACTGCCCTCAGTAGAGAGGAGAGAATCTCTTGTAGAACCAAGAACTCTTAAAATTAGGTAACAAAAAATCTGCATGTTTTCTTCAAGTGTATTTTATTCTAGTGGCTATCCAACAGGAAGTCAATCACATAACTGAGAGCTGGGAGCTCTAGTTGGATTTTTCTGGTCAGGTCTAGAAAAAACAGCAGAAATGCAAATGGTAATTTCTGGCCTAGACAGTAATCATACTCAGGAAATAGCACATTAACAAAAACAGAATAAAAATCCCATCCAATCTATCTCTATTACGTTCTCTTTGGTGATAATTTGTTTGTTGAACCACTAATTGAATGTTTCTAATCTGGGTGAATACCACAGCCATTACAGAGTGTTATATTTCCCCTTCAGATGAAGAGGTGCAATCTGTTTCTGTTTCAGGGGTCCCCATGCTTCGATAATTTAAGTAACTAAAGCATTTTAAATAAATATTTAAGTAAGTAAAATATTTAAATAAAGGGTTTAATGCAAACAAACATAAAACCCAAGAAAACAGACTAAAGCCACATCATAAATGCCTTTGAAAATTTAGCTTCATAGATCTTTACAGAGGAACAAGAAAGTTTCAGAATTTGAAGTGCTCCTATGTGAAAACAAATGTTACTAAAAATGAGGAAACAGTTTGGCCAAAATAAAATCCACTTCTTTAGAAATGCACATCTACTACTTTGATTTATTCCAAAACTGCAGTTAACTAAGGAAGCTTTCAGAAAAAAATTAATTCTTTTCATAGTCTTTGCCTAGTGATTACCCTGCACTGCTTTTGCAATAATTACTATGCATTACATTTCAGTGAGGTTACACACAGCTTCCCTGTCTCATTAAGTTTCTTCATAATTTTCTTTTATATGGCCTCAGTAAGTACCCTATGATCACAATTAGACTGTAGAACTGTCTAGTAGGTGACCACAGTGAGAACTATTATGTGAGGTTTGCGTACACACACATAAACATGTACCCTGAGAAAAGGCACAAGAGCAAACAGTATTTCTGGTTTGTTCCTGAATAAGTGGGAAATGATGGATAGAAAAACATTAAATAATAACAATAACAAACAGCAGAGTAACAGCCCATACATGCAGAATTCTGGTACAATGTTTAACTACATGATGCAGTTGGATTTTTTGTATTTTAGAGGTTAAGTGTGCATCACACTCACCTCAGTTCAGCTATAATAGAAAGGTATAAAAATTTCTCTTCACACTGTACTAAAGCAGTATAAGCATGGGCCAGCTTACTGCTTTAATACCATCCTTTGTATTTCTTCACATGCACAAAGGTTCAGTTATTTGTACACATGAAAGGATGAATCCCTCACACATCACTTCCCAGCTATCCTAAATACAGGCTTTTGTACAAAAACACATCGTTCCCAAATATTGAGTACAGCACAGCATAACTGTGCTGTTTAGTGTTTCCAGGTTTTTTTTAATCATTTTAGACTTCCTAAGTTTACTGCAAAAACTGGCAATGCTTCATCCTAATTTTACAGGATTAAGTCAAGACTCAAAACATCAGATTTTACATAAACAAGTGCTAGAGAAAGCTAGACTACCAGTTTAATGCATTTCAATGTACTGAAAATACTGTAAGCATGTGATTTGATGAACAGAGTTTTATTGAATTTGGATAAATATTTAAAGCTTTTTAGAGTCCTATGTAAATCCAATAAACACACATTTGATCAAACTGCCATCTGCTGGGTATTCCCGGGATTTAAGATGTTTGGTTAAACACACACACACACATACACCCTACAGTGTCTGAAAATATTGCAATAAGAGCTATGAGAAATCTTTACATTTTCATAATGGGTTTTTTGAGTTTGGTTGGCAATAACCAACTGCCCTTGTTCCAACAGAAATCCTGCCAGCAGTAGCCATGTTATGGACATCCTGTGACCTTGCCCAGCATAATCCATCCTGCTCCCACCAGCACTCACATTCAGCTTGCTGGGCACAGCTCAGGGACCCTCACCTGTGCAGCCCTTGAAGAGAAGAGAGGACACACGTAAATCCACATTGCCTGAAGCTACCATTTTCTGTGACCACAGAACTTAATAGAGGTGCTGACTCTTTTTGTTCAGAAAAAGAAAAAAATTTTTTAAAAAAAAGGGACAAGAATAAAAAATAGAAATTAATAAAGGAACGGGAGCAAATCACACTAATTACTCCCATAAAAACAAGCTCTATACAACAGAGGGAAAAATTTCCAATAACTCACTTTTCATGACATTACGGAAATATTTCTCCTTGAAACCACCTGAGGTTATATCCATCAGGAAGCCAGGCCACTCTGATAAGTTAAACTTGTCTAGTACACTAACTGGAGTACAATCAAATGCAAACAGAGCATTGGCAGAAAGTTATGATAAGAAATAATAGTTGCATGCAGAAATTAAATGTGAGATTTCAAATTGCTTAGGCCCTGAAGACAAAAGCAAAACTAAAATCTGGACGCTTCCAAAAACCACTAAGCAAGCAGGTGTATTATTCAGAAGAACCATCTATTGCATTCATCTTCCATCCAAGAAGAGGGTAAAGTTAAGAAATATAAGCACAGAACGATCAGTGGGGAATTGGGCTGATCTGAGAGGCACAGAGGTGTTCATTGAGATTTGGCTTCAATTTCTCCAAAGCATCTTTGTTGCAGGCCCTGAGGCTTACCTGCTTTGCAAACCCAGTGTGTCACCAGCTGCTTCTTTCCTTGAGCCCCTGATTACATTTTAAAAATCCTAAGTCACCCTTCTAAACACTTAACTTCTAGGACATTCGGAAACAAAAGTTCAGGTACCACAGTTTTTCCAAAAGTGAAAAATCACCTCTAGGGCATGGGACAGTAGTAGCACATTGCTAAATGAAGAGAAGGGGTGCTTAGCTTTCCTCTATAGGGAAAAATACAGGAAGAGATACAGACTTGCTTGTCACACTTCTGTACTGACGAAACGCTCTTCACAAGAAATTGAATTGATAGAAGTATACTACACTAGAAGTCATCTCCATAGTCAAAGTCAAGAATAATGTACATATTACAACAAAATCAAAATCAATGTAAGTCAAGCCAAAACAATTTATCAGAATTCAGAACATGAGATCAGGTGACACTACACTCTAATCCTATTCAGAACCAAGTCATCTATGCATAATTGCTGGTTTTCAATGAGAATTAAATAGTCTCATGGTGATTTACACAACATTTACAAATGTTTGGAGATCCTGATGGGTGAAAATTACTATACAGAGACATTATTTTAACTCTGCATTTATTTCTATATTATTTGTATTTTAAATATCCTACAAAATTCAGACAAATGGGGAGGATATATTCAGAGAGATGCTCCCTACTTTTATAATTTATTCCCAATAACAATGATTAACTAAGAATGGTTTACAAGGTGTTGTGTTGGATTATTAGTCCTTTATGCCATTTTGTACCCTGTTTGAAACTGCAGGCTCTGGCATTTTCTAAGAATTACAAGATGAAAATCTTATGACAGAGGCTTGCAAAACCTGCAGCCAGTTTAGTCAGTAAGGGTCCATTAGGCTCTTTGGGAACTGCAGCAGAAGAAAATGCACAAATTGCAACTAAAAATGCTCACTCAAAGTCAGGGCACAACAAGTCAGCCATGCATTCATTCTCCATATTTCAAAGGCCAGATACAAAGTGGTGTTTTGGCTTTGTGTAAGTGAGGTTTATGAAGTACCTGGGTCAAAATCAGTTATTCCTTAGGGAATAACTAATAGGGAATATTTCTTAGGGAGGATTGCCTGGGCTGTCAGGGAAAGTGATGCTGGACCAAGCCAAAACCACCCGACTGCTACAAAAATACAATGATGCCATTGCATTATGGTACAAAGAAGAGATTAGGGTTCACTTATTAACCCAAATTTCTCACACTAAAGCTTAAATTCACCTGGATAAGTCATATGATCATTATCCCATTTGTCTTTGAATGCCTGTGCAGAGCACTGACCAGAACTACTAAAGGTTCCCTGCAGGCCTCCAGGCAGCAGATACTGACTTCTGTCAAAATCTCAAGTAAAGACACATTACTCAAATAAAAGCTTTTCCAGACTCTGAAGAAATTTTAGTCTGGACTTTTACATCAACCCCAATGCAGAAATAACCACAAAGCACCTCTGCTTCTACTAATTTCTTTGATTCCCTTAAAACATTTAGACTCCTTGACCTGAACATATTAGAGAAGAGTCTGTGTTTATGTTACTTGTTATATATGCTTCAGTCACTTGCTTTTTATCCTTGACTATCACACAATTGCAATCTTTAGGTTTGAAGCAGAGAAACTTAGTTTATTAGGGACTTTGTGGCTTCTCTTCAATGCCCTCACCCATCAAAAGCCTTATGAAATTTCAGGATGAGATTACTACATGCATACCATGTGTGAGCTAAATTATTAACTAACAATAATAATTTAGGTTAAAGCTACTGTTACTCTGTACAAAGTAATAGGGTAGTTTACACAAAATATTTTATTAATATTCATATTAGAAGTAGAAAATTAAGGTGCTAAGTACTACTTTTTAAAAAATTATTATTTACAAAAAAGTAAATATAATTGACATTCACAGGCTGAATTATATAAGCATAGCAACCAACAAAAAAAATTAAGATATTTATTAACTCAATTCTAACTTACTAAGAGTCCAGAAATGGAAATGTATTGTAAATAGCAGCATCATGTTTGCTTGTGCACACATGACCTTAAGATGTCATTTTATCCATGATAATACAAAGAATATTTCTCCCGATATCAAATAATATATATAAAAGAGTACATAATTTTTATTCAATTTATATTTTTCATATCTCACACATAGATGTGAGTATGTACACATTCCACATAAATAGCCTTTTTAATGTATATCTGACAGTGCTGAGAGAATTAGTACAGAATACTTACATGGTTATGCCTGAAACAAACTACAGTAAAGCTGGGAGTAAGTGGGGTTGTCAAATGCTTTTGGAACCCTTATATAAAGTCTAGCCCACCATCCTGCTCCATCAAGGAAATTTTATTGAGCAGATTTTTCCACCACAGTTTCTTAATAAGCAACATTCAGGGATTACGCACAAAAATCATACATATGGAAATCTGACACTGCACAAAAAAATAAGATTACCTCTGGCCCCAATCCTGACAATGAAGGGCTGGCACAAATACTTCCACTGCTGAATTAAGTAAATGCTACTCAAGCTGTACTAATACTTTACACTTTCACATTACTTTTTATCCTTGTCAAACTATTGCATTTCTAGACCAATTTTTCTTCTTTGTGCTGTAGCCTCATACAATTAAGAGTAAGCGTTTTACATAAAAATTATTTTCTCCCTGCTCTGACATTACTATATTCACAAAAAAGCAGCATAACATTCTTTATTCATTCTTGGATGTTGGGGAATTGAAATACTTGAAATATTTGAAAGTTACTTTTGCTGATAATTCAGGGCTTTAGTATTTAATATTGCATGTACTTGGTGCATATGCTTATATGATACGGATTGAATTGAATGGTTGTTTTCCTTCCACTTGTGCCAAAGAAGTCTGATACAACAGTCAACAAGCAATTTAACCCTGTTTTACACATATGTTACTTGTACACTGCACTCACTTATCTAAAACAAAGCAATTAATTCCCTTTTGTAAAGAGCTGCTCTCTTTTCTGGGAAGAAAGCATGAGAAGTGTAAGGCAATAGGAAGCAATACAGATTGATTCATGAAGTACAGAAATATACTTAAGTGTGAAAAAATGTTCTAACGCTGGAGCCAGCCATTCTGGCATAAGATCCTGCAAAACCCATCTTAAGCAACTGTTTAAATATTTCACAGAATCCTTAGGGCAACACTGGAACAAGTTGTGTTCTTTGTGTACTGCAAGCCATAGTTATATATTTATGAATAGGTCGATAGATGCCGTTCTCTATTAAGCTGGTGAAGGATCAGAAGTATATCTGGACAGGGCAGAAAGTTACATTTATGGGATTTTTTAAAATTCAACTATAAATTATATTCCATCCTGAGAAGATAAAGTGTCTTCTTCAGCCAGTTTTTCACATCCTGACATTTTCTTCCATTGTTAAGTTTTTCCAAGTGTGGTCTCATGTATCTCTAGCTGATCAGTGATATAACCTGAAAGGCAGCACTGAATAGTTCTACCAACTATTGCCATGAAAACATTTATTTTTATATCTATAAAGAATTAAATATTGACTCAAAAGAGTAACAAGCAAGAGCAGATGTGATTTCAAGTCTATAGTACTTTTCTATCTTTATCTTTAAATATTGAGGAAAAAATGTAAGAAATGTAAAAAAACTCTAAAGCTCTGAAGACATAGAAGCGGTGTATGAATTTACAGAAAATTGCATGAATCTTCAAGTTACTGGCAAATCTATGCCTGACTCTCATCAGAAAAGGTAAGGTTATAACAAAGGAACCTTGAAAGGGAGATCTGCAGAACAGCAAGTAGAGATGCATTACTTTACTATTACTCTTTGAATAGATCAGATTATGTAACATTAAAGAATCTGAAAGCTGTGACTCTTGAATTTGAAAATTACTAAAGCTCGAAAAACTGAAAATTTAACAGCTGATGTTTATTGGAAGGTTGTCATGTGTCCATTTTAGGTGCTTTAATACAGACTAATCTGAACTCAGTGTTGCATTAGTTAAATAGTTTCCTTCAAGTCTATCAAACAGCATCACTGAAAAGATTGGTCAGGAACAACTTCAAAACACTACAAAATAGCATTCTCCTCCTCTGTCATTTTTACTCTGTCAGTTTTCTTCAGATCATCATCTTAGTGCACATTTTTCTTCAATTATTACAACAAAAGCGCCTTTCAAATCATATCAAGTGATGCTATTTTCTTCTTACAGCAAGCAGCACTAACGGCAAGTAGCAGTGATACTAAACATTGTCTACAATTGTTATGGAAATATATTTATCTGTATCCTGTTGTCACAGAAGCCAAAGATCAAGGCATACAAGCTACATGCAATAATTTATACTGATTTGAAAGAACATTTCAAGGAAACATTCAAATGTATAACTCTAAAAATCAGAGTAGTTTCAAAGGCATTAGTTACCCAAGGCATGATTCAGAGAGAGTGGTATTTCAATCAATATTAAATTCATTACTTACATCCTCTAGGTTCTATTAATATCCACAGTACATCCAATTTAACAGCTCAGGCACTCTCAAACTTCGAGCACTTTTCTATCCTGGCATTAGACCAATTTTAGCAATGCTTCAAACTACAGAAAAGGACATTTGCTAACATTCCACATTCGTTTCTTTCTCATAAGGCAAGGCTCTTTATTCAAGTCTCTTGTTTTGCAGCTGACCAATTTTCTAAAATGGCAAATTCATGTACAAGTTGGATTTCCCACAACATGGAGTTACTATTCTTGTATGAGTTATGTTCAGTTTGTTCCATTTTTACTTCTCCAAAAAGGAGCACTACCACTTCTTACGTAGCAAATGAGTCTGAGCACTTCCTTACAATGAAATTGTCTTTTTTTATAGAAGTGTGAAATACGGTTTTACCTGTGCATATGCATAACCACTGTTTCTGGAGAAAGTGCCTGGAGTTGAGTGCCATGTAGCATTTTATTTTAGA
This sequence comes from Pardalotus punctatus, assembly GCA_013400915.1. Lineage (NCBI taxonomy): Eukaryota > Metazoa > Chordata > Aves > Passeriformes > Pardalotidae > Pardalotus > Pardalotus punctatus. The sequence continues at coordinate 29,839 of VZTX01024058.1, read as the reverse complement.
ATTTAATGCAGAGCAAAATATGATACAAATGTAGTTTTGTGAAACAATAATGTATTCATTTTGTTTCATTTGCTATTCAAGAAAAAAAACAAAAAACAAACAACCCGAACATTAAGCTTCTGAAATCAACTTTAAATCTTAAAAAGTCTCACCAACAGTAACCCTTATATGATGCTCTGATTCCCTGCATTAAACCGACTCCTTAGGGCCACTAAAAGTAGAAATTATTTTGCCTTTTCTCTTATGATTATTATGTCATCATCCAGATGAGAAATTGAGGTATTACACAGACCTGCATTAGAATGGCATTAGCACTTCAGTTAAGTCTGCTTGTCACTGTGACTACTCTACATCCGATCATTGGAGAGACATTATAATTAGTTGATCATAAGATTGCATCAAAGTAATAAGAAAACTGTTAATAACAATTGTTAATAGCAATTATTCAAAATGACAATGCAACAACTTCCACAATCCACACAGGTGACCTGAAATTGTTTTGAATTGTATTGTAGTATAAATCCACAAATGGACTGGTAATGGACTCACATCAGAGTCTGTTCAATCTTTAAATCCTTCTGCCATAACAATATCGCATTATAACAGCGCTATGACAAGAGCAACATTTTAAGGAATGCAATTTTTTCCTATACCACAATAATACAAGTTAATAATATGTGCACAGTGCTAAAATAATAGGATACTGAGAGAATACAGTATGTTGGTATGTTGGAAAAGTTTGAAGTATTTTACAATTCCAGTCTGGATTTTCACAGAGGTTCAACATGCTAGCACTCAATTATACCTGTGCTAAGAAATTCCCTTCCCACAAAAAGCTACCTAAACAAGGACAGGAACAGAGACCACAAATCTAAAAATATTTCAAGATAGTCAAAATCAGTTTTGTGTAAATCTGCTCAACAGCGCTCTAGCAAAAAGTGTAAAAGCAGGTCTACAAATAAAAAAACTTTAAAGACACCCCTCCCATATCAATTTAGTAAAGGAGTAGAAAAATGTTACTAATGACAAAACTACAGAATAGAAACAGAGTTATAATCAAAGTATGAATGGCAGAATTGTGCCTGATATTCCATATATAGAAAATATCTCCATGCTTAACAGTTTTATGTCATCCAGAAATATGTCCTCAATTATTCAGATAAAAGCACTCTTAAGCCTTATATCCATACATTTTAGCTCATTCTATTTTTGGTTTTGATTAGGCCACTATTGTTAAGTTCATTAAAGTACAGCAATCTCCCCATTGAACAGACTTTCCTTAAAATGTTAATAAGGGTTCTATAAATTTACTCAGAAACATTATATGATTTTATAATGCCAATAAAGGTCAAAATGTCAATCAAAAAAAGTAATCCCTCACTTCAAAAATAAATAAGTGTTTCAAATTAACAAAGATGGCGAAAATTAATTTTGGAGTGACCCATTCCTGAATTTAAATGAATATAATTCTATTATCATTAAATTACTAAATGGGTTTCATTAGGCTTATTTCTGGATTTGATGTCATTTTTCTCTCCAATTAACTCAACTGTTAAGATTAATTTTATATTACTATAAAAAGTAAAGAACAGAGCAGAGATTCACACACTTCTTTGGTTCACAAAACCATACAGCATCCAAATCTATTTCTTCCTCAGCATAAGTACAAATTCACTATATCTTTGTTAACAGCTGACAATATATAAATTCAGAAAATATATTCACAATTCCTATAAATTATCATTGTTTTTATATCATTTAAATGAAGTCTAATATTATGCCATTCAGCTACAGTCATCTTACAGCTTAAGTGTACTTCAGTCATGTTATTTAAACTCTTTTTTTCAGACATGAAAACAATAGATGGCACCTTAGGTAGTTGATAAACCTGTAGCATTAATACCAGTGAAAAATATAGCATCAATATGCTATATACATGAATATGCTCGGAAACACATGAAAAGTGTGATTTTTCACTTCCAGAACCTCAATTTGGACCAAAAAAATAACATGTACAAAACTCAAGCTGAAAACTCTCAATCAAGAGTTATCTCTACAGTGGCCTGCTACAGCAAAGTTCTGAGCATACCTAACTTGCATTCAAATCAAGGAGGATTAGGGTTAAGTTGGAGGATCAGGTGTGGGATGAAAAAATTAAGATCACTTAATGATTGTCTTACCCACAGGGAAGACAAATATAAGTGGAGTCAAGTTATTTTACCCTACATCTCACAACCCCTCCCCTCAGTTAAACTTTTCAAAACCATGAAGATGCTGATATTCAGTGCCTTGTGATGAGACATGTATCTGTAATATACAGAGCAATAGGATAGTTTTAGTTTCTGTTCTCACAGGAACTTCTAATATCCTGTCTTGATTTGAAAGAATCATTACAGATAAACAAATATGTAACACCTTACTTTAACAAAATATCTGCCACAAGTAGAGAAAAATAAATTCCTGCTATTTCTGAGCCATGTGGTTTTCAATCTTCAGGAATTATTTTCTGATAGGATTTATAAACCATCAGGATGATACAGGTAGTATTTTGGAACATGCAATGTGAGAGAAATAAAAGAGAAATTATAATGAAATATATCAACAGCTATCCCACTCTACATCAATTGCATATGAATGCTATTCTCCTATCAGAGTGCATAAATCATTAGTTAAATGTTCTTAGAATTATAGAATATCCTGAGTTGGAAGGTACCCACAAAGATCATTGAAGTCCAACTCCTGGTTCTGCACAGCAAAGCCCCAAGAATCCCACGATGGGCCTGCGTATAGACCAATCCTTCCTGAACCCTGGCAGGTTTGCTCTATACAGCTGTTTTCAAAATACTGGGTTGCACAGTTTTAAAGATTGACTGGTTATTTCCAGCCCCCAGCCATGGGCAGGGACACCTTCCACTATCCCAGGTTGCTCCAAGTCCCATCCAACCCAGCCTTGAGCACTTCCAGGGACGGGGCCTCCACAGCTTCTCTGGGAAACCTGCACCCCACCACACTCCCAACACAGAATTTTTTCCTAATATCTAACCTAAACCTACCCTCTTTCATTTCAAGACCACACGCCCTCGCCCTACCACTACCTGCCCTTGTGAAAAGTCCCTCTCCAGCTCTCTTGGACAATGACTATAAGGTCTCCCCAGAGATTTCTCTTGTCCAGGCTGAACAGCCCCAACTCTCTCACCCCATACAAAGAAGTGTTCCAGCGCTCTGAACATCTAACAGAGAACAGCAAAATCAATATAACAAGCAGCCTTGTTTAGGATCTGTCATATCCCAGTGTCAGATGTAACTACAGGCTGCTGAGCAGTTCCCTCGTTGCTGTAGATACATAAATTGCAATATAATGGGAGGACGGATGAGAGTTCCCACCTACTTTGTTGGTTTATTCACTGACACTTGCCAAGATTTACCAACTGTTCTTTTCAAGGAAGAAGTAAATATTGTATTTGGTTCATATTTCAATACAAATACTCACGTGTGAATGCATGCACACATACCAGAAGAAGATTGGGTTACTTACATTTGTTCACATTCTGTAGTCAAACAAACAGCAATATTGTTGCACCAAAACATTCAGTTAGAATAAACTAGACACCCTCCACATTTTTCCATTGCAGTTCACATGAAGTGAGAATGTAACAATGAAGTTTTGCTATACTACATTTCATACTCATTGCTTATAATCCTTGAGCTACAGCACTGTTTAATTGCTACAGAGATACTTTATTAAAAGCAACAAATAAGCAACATTTTAAAAGGGAAAACTTCCAATGAATTGTCATGAACTAAGAGAACACCACCTTCATGTCTTTTAAGCTAAACTGGCTTGTGATCTCTTCACATGAAAAACAAATTCTGGGCCCTGATTTTCTCAGACACATGGAGCTGGTGGGAGAGCAAACGGCAAGGTTTCAGCTGTTTAAAAGCAGACTCTCAGTGAATAACAAAAACACTAAATTTATCACAACATCTGCTTCTTTAGTAATCTGGTCTTACAGAAAGGCATATATCATCTGCAACATCAAAATTACTGAAAACAAGGAAAAACAGGGGAATTGAGAATCCTGGATGACATGAACAAATCTCTTTTTTTCTGTATCTTTTTACAGATGAGAGGAATGGAGCTTGTTTACCTAACTAGGAAAGAATGGGATAAAATTGGGAACAACTTAAAAAATAAAACCAAAGTTTATGTCATACCATTAAAAAAAAAAAAAAAAAAGAAAAACATTTAGTTCTTCCACAATGCAGGTAGCAATTACTTCATTACATTTATAGTAGCTAAAAGCCAAATACAATCATGTGAATTATCAGAACAAATATTTGTGTAAGCTGGGAACAGAAACAAATAGCAGAAGCTGAAGAAATGAGAGAAAAGGCAGAAAATAAAGAAGCACATTACCATACAAAGGAAATATCTAGAGCAATTATTTAAATACAATTCACACCCTGAGATTACAAGTCCAAGTTGATCAACACAACTTGAAATGACAATCTTTTCAAGCTTTCCTCCAAAATATTCTTTATACTTTCATATATCAAGTATCGCAATTGCTCTTCTTCCTCTCCAGAAGTCTTTTTAAATCAGTAATTTCTACAGCCCACCTGAAGCCTCAACACAATACACAAGGCTCGAGTAGAGGGGGGGAACTGAATTTATATCTTGTTTCCCTTTATGAAAATCACCCACAAGTCCAAGAGATCTGCTGATTTGTATTTAATTGTGCTAGTACACCCCAAGACTTACCTAATTCAGGTATGTTTATCATCACTATTCAATACCTACTATCTACCCTATATCTGACATTTATTTTAAATGGGATTAATTGAACAAACAAGAGGTGTTGTTTCCTGTATTATTTTTTATCCTCCCCCTTCTTCCTACTTCAAAGCATCAATAGAGAGGGGACCTTTACATATATACACAATTTATAAATGCATACAGTACATATTCTATATATTATATATAAAACATTTTATACACAGAAGCTGGTCTTTAAAACTGAACTTTTACTTTTCTATTATAAAAGCTTAAGATAGTTGCAGGTGCTGGTTCCTGAAATTCAGACTTCAGTTAATTCCTGTCACCAATTTTATACTCCTAAAAACATGACCAGGAATAGAGGCAAACGTTTTACATGCTGATTTAACTGTCCAAGTGTGAACTGCACTGGTTTTTCCAGTATCAGTTAAAAATCCATGGAAACATTAGCTAATTTGTCAAAGCTAGGGAAATCCTTATTGAGTTGCAGCAGGTCAGTGCCCAGCTGCACTATTCACTGCAGCTTGATTCTGCAGCAGAAACAAGGCTTGTATAGCATTTAATACAGAGCTCCAAAGGAGAATATGTACATTGCCTCACTGGTTAGAAACAGGACAGCAGATATCCTGAACCACAGAAGTCTTTTCTCTGATTAATTTTCATAATACTGCACATTTTGGGGTTTTCTTCTTTAACACATCACATGAATTTTGGCAAAAGTAATATTACACAGCACAGTTTATGGGTTCTGATATGATGCATCACAACACAAACTGTCAACCAGTACATCGAAAAGGGTACTTTATAGAAGTACTCCAGACAACAGCAAGAACAGAAAGGGGCAGCATGGAACAGGACAGAGGCAGAAAGGGATTTCAGAACACCTGAAGGGCTAATAAAGCTCCACAGTCACAGCTTTAACCCATATATGATTATGGATCAGAGATCATTAGATCAAAGGATTTTCTGGCCATACTGAATAAACAACAATACCAGGGCAGCTGCCTAACTCTCAGTTTATTCCATAACAGGCTGAACAGAAGGCACAGCTGAACACTGAACTAGATGGATGTGGTTCTGAGTTATTCAGTGATCCAGTGGCCTGTTGGTTTGGCTGCCTGTATTATGTTTTCAGGGTGCACATACAGGAAAACTTGCTCTGCATCTGAAAATGGGTACTAGTGGAAATAATTCTGCCTCCCCAACCACCAAAAATAAATCCATTAAAAAAACCATAGAAGGAAGAGTAAGAAACTTCTGCAGTTTCTGCAATATAATGTTTATCTTCAAAGTCTGTCTGTGTTTTGGTCTTCCCGTCCCCACCTAAAAAATATTGAAAATTCTCAAAAAGGGAAAAGTTGGCTTGGCCTAATTTACTTGTTTGGGACATTTAATTGACTGTGGACAAGGGGAATTGTGCTATTATGTCCCCATTCACCATTTATTTATTTCTCCAGGTAATAGCTGGGAAACTACTGGAACATAACCATGAATTACAAAATAGATACTCAGTAATATAATGAAGGATATTCCCTTTGCATTTAAGTGAAAGTACAAACAACCTCAAAAATTCTGGAATCAAATAAGTATAAACAAGCTCTCACTGCTGCCTCATTAAAGAGAGACCATTTAATTAATACACAAATAATAATTATAATCTTGTCTTCCTCTCTTGTTTGTGTCAGATTCCACACAATGACACTGATAAACTCCTAATATACTTAAGGCAGAGGAATTTAGAACTGATATTTTGAAGGACAGCGTAGAGCAGAAAAGAGAAAGAAATCTATACACCTTAACATTCAAATCTAAATATGATCAGATATTAATATTTAATACTGATATTTCAAAAAGAATTTTAAATTCTTATGTAAAAGAACAATAGTCTTGTACAGAACACAATACTCAGCACACTTTCACAAATGTGGAGTAACTTGGAATATCTAACTAATTTTCAAGTATTGAGCTATGTCAAGACAGGAATAGTCACTTGATCTAGCCACATAATTTTAAGACACAGGGCAGGAAAAGGAAATTTGAAAAAAGGCATAAACATTCTCTGTGCAAGTCAGCTACAAGATACCTTTTCTTCTGCTCAACAGATTCAGGTATCAGAAGTCAGATCAAATGCAGTACAAAGATAATGAAGCCTTAGGCTGCAAAGAAAAAAAGAGTATGACAAATCTTTTGCAGAAGATTTAGTTCCCTCTGATGAACATTCAATAGAGCTACAGAGTGTGAGGAACTTCAGATCAATAACTGGATTTGCTACAGCAATTTAAAAATAAAGAAGCTGGGGAAAGCATCAGCAGTAATAGTCTCCCTAAGCAGATGCCTACAGAGGTCATCTCCAGGAAGGACTGTAATGAGTTTAGTCTTACTCCACCTCGCCTATCCATAGGGGTAGGCTGCTAATGATTGCTCTCTCCTTTTGCAGCAGTTAGTGTCTTATGCCTCACTAGATTAGATAAATGAGATAATTAAGCATCATGGGGAAAAGCTCGCTAGTGATTAAAGCAGACGTTGAACCAGTTTCCTACTTATTCCTCTTCTATACATTTCAGTTCTACCCAGTTTACATCTGCAGTTGTATCAATGGGCAATTTGCCTTCTCAAATTTTACATTTCTCATATAAAAGAAATATAACTATTTCCAGTGTATGCTGCTTGGTAGGTATCTGCTCAAACAACGGACAGTAGAACTGATATCTGATTAGAAGGATACATATTTCTCAACTACAAGAACACTCTAGAGCAACAAACACACAGTCATACACTTATAAGCTCTAATGGCTCAAGAGCATCACACACCCAAACATATTCCCCTCAAGGCAATCAGTTGTTATAGGGTCACAAAAGTCTTTCCTTGTACATTCTTTTTGTCAACTGAAACAGCTGATAAGTGTCTTCTATACATAAAATGCAAGACCATGGGGTTTGAAGTTTACTTCTGCTGTAAGAGAAAGGATTATTATTCCCATTCCTCCTTCCCTTTCAGGAGTTACTCCAGGCTATTTCAGGAAAGTTCTAACAAGCACATGTTGAAGGAAAGGGTAGAACACTCCATGTTGAACTTCAAGTATTGGAGTCCGATAAACATTTAGATACGGTACTCATTTTGTATGCAAATCTCTTCTTCTGACTTTCAGAAAAGTCTTTCTACAGGCTAAAATATTAGAAAGTCTAAATGTGGAGGCTTACCAGTACTGGCAGTAGCACACCTCATAAAGTAAATTTCAATATAATAAAAATAAAAGTTTGCTTCAAAAAAGTATCCATTTAAAGCTCTGGAAACACTGAAAAGATTTTTAAATCCCTAACAGAATTACTGATTTTTCCCCCCCCACATGACCTCATTTAGCACAGCAGAAGACTACTTTTCCTCATCTATTAAGACTTCAATAAAATCATTCATTTACAGTTAACAGCAACAGTATTCACATTTAAACCTGAATATTAATTGACTGATAATGAGATGATAAAACTGCTTTTCTCTGCAGGTGCACCAATCAATTTCAATGAAACTGAGGGAGTATTTTTCCTTACTGCATCTACAGTTAAAAAGTTATTTTATTTTCTAATAAAGTGCTTTACATTGATCTTCTGGAAAAGTATGGTTTTATTTTCACCTCTTTTGAATTATAATAGTTTCTGTTTGCATAGAAATTATTTTCCAGTAATACTTTTCTCCAACTGGTGATTAGCTTCCATATGATTAGCTTTGCACTATTCAAAAATCACTCAAAAAAACTCTGTAACTTCTGTTAAACTTTATAAAACACACAAAAACATCAGAATTATTTTTAAGCAAGTATTTCTCTTGGACATCTCCATTTTTACAATCTGTTTACTGTCATTCAATGTGGCTCCAAGACCACTATATTAAAGACTTTTGACTGCCACCAATAACAGAATCCAGCTTACAGCAATTCAAAGTACCCATTATCTATCAAAATTTTCTAACACATGTTTGAACAGAGCAATCAGATTTCATTCCAATATTATTGGCTTTCAAGTGCTAATAATTAAGGAGCAATGAAAAGAACACTCTATTCTGAACACATTTTCAAATACCAGACTCACTGTAGGAGCCATGAAAATTGGTTACAGATTGCTTCAAAATCAGAAGACCACAAGACGAATGAAAATATGTGATATGTTTAAAACATATACAACTATAGGGATAAATATTACTATAAACTTGGAAAAACTGAGGACAGAAGCTTGGCCTCATTTCCTTTGAGCTCCAGAAGTCTGACACCTTACTGAGCACAGGTGGTTAACCAAGCTGGCGCTCCCGCAAACAACATTGGTACTTGATTAAAAAAAGAAAACAAAGGTTTAATATTTTAGTATTTGTAGACAGAGGGTTACTGATTATTAAGAATAGTCTGAAATAAACAGAAGAGCAATTTTTTCTTCACTGAATGAGACACAGTAGTCAGTTTTATATAAGCTTATCTTGAAGTATCTGTCTAGAAAATTTTAGAATTTAACCACATAAAGAGCAAGGACTTATAGTATTTATCTAAGAAATTTTTGGTAGATAATCCAGGGTAAATTCATCAGAAAACAACAATTTTGTTCTGACAGAAGCTACAGAAGCTAAATTGATCAAAGAATCAAGGATGTAAGAGAGTAACATTTACTATGACAGCCTTTAAGTAGACTTTCACATATACTTTGGAGGCAACAAACAAATATTCCTTTTAATTTGAGATCACTTCCACTAACTGCAGAACTGCGTGACAAATACAGGAAATAGCTTTCAGTCAGAAAGTCTCCTTTACAGCATTTATTATGTTTCAAGTATTCTCAAGCTACATGCGTAAACCCATGAATAAAACATAATTAATTTTCCACTGATCTAAGTATTTCATTTGAAGAATTTAGTTTCTTAAGGGTATCATCTAGCTATACTATACCTCCTTTCATTGAAAAGTAATTCTTTTTCTTACTGCCCTGTAAGAGACTGAAATATGTTTAAATTAGAATAGATTTTAATTCTACTATTTTCCATCATAGACCCAAACTTATGTTTCCATTTTGTTAAGAATCATTATCTAAAGACAGCAAGCCTAAACTCGTCATAATTTAACTGTATATAAAGAATATTTTCTTCTCACATTTAAGAAGTACACCAAACATTTACTATAATAAAAAATCTTACATCTCCAGCATTATTCTGAACTCTCCCCAGAGTGTCACCATCACATTTCTATAAATCTAAAGAAGGTTTTTTTAGCCACTGAAGAGCTAAGGAAATGGTAATATCCAAAGCAACTGTAGTTTGGAGGCAACATGTGTTTCCTCAAAGGTCTCCCGACAGGATTATCTATTGAGCCACTGACCTTATCTTTCACTACTGCTTAGCTCCAAATTTAGAGCTAATTTGTACCCTTCTGGAGACATATTTGACACAACAGTGAAAATGGTTTAAAAGAGCTCGACATATTGGAATCACAGAAAAAAAACAATCTGCCTCGGAACAGCCCCCATAACTTGATGTTAAGGATGCCCAAATGTGACCCACAGACCCTGCTTGACAACAGCAACAACAGACACAGAAAACACTTGAGAACATAAACACGGGGGGAAAGACTTAGAAACCTTCAACTCAGAACAATGGAAAAACCCATTAAATCAAAGCTTTGACAGTTAAATCTGCTAATCAGAAAGGCTACATGTTTTAGGAGAGCTATGCAATGTCAGTGTTCTGAATTCTTCCCGACTGGCCCTTAGCAAGGGTTCCTAAGTGTGGGACAGCTTTTAGTCCTGCCATTCCTTTTACAACGCTGCCCTCCAGTGGGCTTTGCCTGCAGAGATTTTCTTAACCAGCAGCTAAATTCCTTTGCCTCAGTGACAGAGAATCACAGAACAGCCTGAGCTGGAGGGGCCCAGAAGGATCACCATGAAGGGCCCGTGTGGGGATGGAACACACAACCTTGGCACCATTAGCACCACACTCACACCAGCTGAGCTCATCTTAGGGTCATCAGCACTTCTCAAGAAAATGCAACAGGTCTCACCAAGTACTTTGGTGTGCACTAAGTGTCCTGCAGCTAGGAGAGGAGAAGGATAAGGATGTAAGATTTCATTTCATCTAACCCCACATTTCTTGGAATTTCAGTTAATTATAAAAAGTATTTTTCGGTGAAGATGGGAAGAACTTAATCCCAAAAAAGCCTACCACACAGATCTTGCCAATTTCAGAGTTCAACTGCTACTTATTCTTAAAAGTCATTGAGAAGAAACTGTTTCAGAGAATTAAAACATATAAATAAATGTGTATTTGGGATTTTGTTGTAAAACCAGTAATGTCTGAGATTTAGGGCTTCATTGATTTCTGTGAGGTGACTTCAGATTCAGCACAATTTCCCAGGAGGATATGGTGATGGCAAGGCTTCTCATGCGACTTACATAGGTTTCCTTCAGTATTCTTGCAGTGAATTCATCAGCTGAAATATAGAAAATCTCACACCAGTGTCTGTAAGCAAAGATTTCCTTAAGATCCAATATGAAACCTGCCTTTAGCTCCAGTGTCAGTAACACAAAGATCAATCCTTTCAAGCACAAAATGCCAATAAACAAGTTGCTTACTTCATAGTTACAGTGTGTATTTGGAGCACATCAATATCCAATTTCAGCTTGCTCAGTCACATGCACTGTTCTTTATAGCATCAGCAGTTGTTTCTGTGCCAGGGTCTTAATTTTTGTTCTTCTTCCTCCAGTTGTCCTCCAGGCTTCTGGAGAGATTCCACAATTCTTATGCTCTTACTGGTATTGCAGCCTGTTTTGGTCTTAAGCAGTAAATGAAAATATTTATCTTCTTTTGCAGATGCCTATAGAAGGCTCCCTGTGTAACAGGAATGCAGAACAAGGAAAGGAACTCCAAGCTAAATGACCTCCACTACTGAATTGTCAAGATCAAGTATCTCCGGTTTCTCTAACAACTCACAGATCCTGCCATTCAAACACCAGCTATTAAAGAGCCATGGTTTACTGAAAGTAGCAAAAGAAAAGTTTTGAGACTAGGAGACTGTTCCTCATTAATATTTTTTCCCAACAGAGTAACTCACAAATTGCCTTGCCCAAGAAAGCCTATTTTAGCTTTTAAACCTCCTATAACTCAGTACTAAGAAACAGGGAAAACACATGCTGTCAAATTAGCAAGTTTGTAAAAACTTGTAAACATCTTCAGAATCAAAATTTATACTGTTATATGATTACCAGCTATTTTAAATGAACAGTAGTTCTTTCATAGTTTTGTTCCTGTTGTTTTAATGGCTTTGAGACCAAATGTTTCAAGTTTCAATGCAACTTTTAATAGAACTGTTTGACCCATCCATGAGGGATAAATAGTTTGCTCAATTCACTTCTAAAACCCAATTTACTCATTTAGGTCCCAAAATTAGTGTTTCATGACAACTTTTTAAACAAAAACCTGGGCCATTGGCATGTCTTTCCTGTTGACAAATTAGGCTTCCATTTTGACACAGCTGTGAAGTAAGAGTAGCAGAGTGATTACTAAGCCCATCACTAAGTGATTTTCTTGGTTTAGCACCATACAACAACTTGTGATTTTGTCAAGCTTACTCAAAATCTTTTTGTTGCTACTAGCCCTAAGAAAAAGCCTCAAGAGTAGGGAGACACCTTGTTTGAGACATTTATCTCTCAGAAGTGAGAGAAGTCCATATGCCCAAACCCTCTTAAAATATCACATTGAATCCTAGAGTTAAGAAATGCAAAACAAACCAAAATATAACCCCAACCGCTCCCCCAAAAAATAACTCTCAACTCTGAAGTATTTTGAAGTTTTCAGTTGAAAACAAGCCTGAATACATATACCTAAAACCCAGTCCTGTCAGATAGCACACCTCTACCAGATTCTAAACCAACAAACTAACTTACATCTTAACCCTCAAGAAATCTTCTAGTAAGTGATATACAATGAGTTCAAAGGGACTTATATTGTCATCCATCCATGCAAATAAGCTACAAGCGAGTAGTGCCCTCACATAAAAATGAACCTCTAGTGTTTGTTTCCCTGTGAGTAAAACTGGCTTCTCAATTTTTTTAACAGTTAACTGCAAAGGTGTATTTCACAGAACTCTGCCATAGAGAAATGCTCAATAATGCCAAATCTTATAGCCATCCACGTATCCTGGGGGCTCACACACACACAATTTGACTGTGGGAAGATCCTCCCACCTGCACAGCCCTCAATCAGCAATGTATTGAAGCCGAGCTGCAATTCTCTGCAATATACTCAGGAATCTAGAGAGGACAACCTCCAATGAACCCTGATAATTGTAGGGGACCCATCTATCAAGTCAGGAAAGAATTTAGGAGGAAAGTTCCAGAACCATTTCCATCTTCAGGCTAGAGCTAGTTTAACCTCAGACAATCAAAGGATGTGCAGAATACAACTGTTTCAGAAGGGAAAGAAAACCAGCTGAATGGAATTATGAGGATTACAGTATGAGAAGAATTATAGTGATGCTGGAACATTGTGCAATTACTCTTTCACTGTTTTAAACACAGTATGGAACCACATTTTCTCTTTCTAGTACACAAATAGCGCATTTGGGCCAAGTCAGGATGAGTTTCACCCCAGTTTAGTCATCTTAACTGTTACTGCTAATACTGAAACATCTGAGCTAAGTGGCTTTTGGAGAGAGCTTGGCTTAGAGTTACATGTAGCTGTCAGAATGTGGTCCACACAAGGACAAGTGGAACCTCCAGAATTTTGATCTGCTGCACGGACTTAATCCAGCATGCCCATTTAGAAAATACAAGACTGGAAGATGGAAGCATTCAAACTCTAAAGGTGCATGGGTAGTTTTCAGTTTTATAAGATAACCCCAGAAATACAATTCCATGCTTCTGAGTTTCACCATTTGTATGCTTCATCCACATCTGTATCCTTCCTCCTTTTAATTCAGGTTTGCTTTAATAGGCAATATGGTCTTACTTCTAAGGACTACAGTCAGACAAAAATTTCAGCAGTTCCCCAAAGTGGAACTAGTACCTGGACAAGTACTAATTATTATGGAGGCTTTACTGGTCTGCATATTCAGAACACTATCTCAAATCCTCCACTAGATGGTAGCTGAATACTGTGTTGATTGTGCAATATTACACAGTCTGTGGTAGCCACAAGAGCCACACCTGATAACTATGATTTTTCAGGATTAATCACAGTATCTTAGGTTAAATGTAAGACATGCTCAGAGATGATACTGTCTTAAATATTTAAGGGTAAGAGATGCCTAGGTAATTACCCTATCCTGCTATTTAAGACTACTGTGGTCTCACAGCATTCTGCTTTAAGTTCAGTTTTGTGTTTGCCCACTATTGCAACAATGGTTGCCAGCCTTCAGAGTCAGGTATTCCTTTCAAACATCTCTTTACTTAATACATTTAAGTCCCTCATCTGTTGAAAAACAACACATTTTTTCTGTAAGGCTCTCCATTACAACCCTGAAAATGCTGAAAAATTTCAAAATAGGTTGCTCCAAATTAGGAAATTGTTTAACTGAAGTACTAATTCCCTGCTTTTATTACTAGCCAATGACAATAAATACAGAAGCAGTTTACATAAGAGTATTTGAAAAAGGCTTAAGGTGTTATTGATTATATTTACATCCCATTTTCTAATTTTCTGACCCCCCTCTGCTCCAGTCTGGCTATGCACTAGTTTAGCACCTGGGCAATACTCCAGGTACTGATGTGCTGCAAACTCCAACAGCAACTTGTCTTCAATTGCCCCAAGTTATTGTTCCCATAGTAACAGTACTTTTCCACCCCATAATTCCTTTTCAAAACTAGAAATGTGTAACAGCCAGACAAATGAGAAAGTATTCCAAACCATGCAGTAGGCCACTTCACTAATTCTTAATAGATTAACTAAGATGCTTTTTGTAAATGGACCATAAGACAACTTCTTTCTTTTGTCTACTTATTAGACAAATTATTATTTGCCAAGTACTTTTACAGAAGCATGCTGAAAGATGAAGAAAAAAGGCTACACTGCGACACATTATTCATTATATTGTGCTGTACTAATTGAGTGTTTTTGTACCCTTTATTCCTCTTGACAGCAAGGGAGATCATCTAATTAATCTCATAACTAGTCCATCATCTCCAATATTTCAAAGCTGCCTAGTAGACCCCATTTACAAAGCAGTCTCAGTTTGATTGTGCTTCTCCCCATTTGAATGGACGATCTTCCATCTAACTCCCCTAAAACCAGAAGAAAACCTTATCTCAAAGCTTTTGTGGCAAGTTCCATGCAAAGTCTAAAGATTAAAGTCAAATGCACTTCTAAACCCTGCAGGCCACAAGCATGGCAGATTAGCCCAGGAGAGGAGTTCTGGGATTTAAGAAGCCAAAGCCAGTTAGCCATGAAGAGTCAGACACATAAATTACTGATATTCAAGCCAGTAATGGAAGAAATATTCTAAACTCTTGAAGGAATTTTGGGAACACTTTCCAGAACAATTCTTGAGAAGCATCCAACATTTGAATAAATTATAGTTGTACAAACAATGTCTTGAATCTAGCCAAGCCATTTTACTGTCAAGACAAAAGAGAACAAAGGTTTTTAGGTCCTAATTTACTTAGGATAGACTGAGAAAAGTTCCAAGAAGCAAGAGAGACCAGCCTAAGAAGTCATATAACACATGAATCTGAGCATTCCCCAATCACCTAGCACAGCTCTTCTGGGAAAAGCTTTCACAGCTTTAGATAGATTCCATTTCAAATGACCCTACACTGATTTATGTGACCCTGTTCGTGCCTTCTCTAGAGAATAAGGATCATTTTTATCTTCATTCCACCTTCTCAGGGGAATTTGTTCTAATCAATTATATATATTTTTACAATGAAAAATTTACACAAACTTGGAGACTTCTAAACACTTCATGTTTCTTCATTTCAGAAGTACACGTTTATCCAAGTAGCATAGAAACATTCCCCCAGAGTCTTTTTATAAAGAAGTGAATTCACTCACAGACAAGGTTCTCAGTCTAGCATTTATCATACACAGCTGAAACATGGAATTGCTTTGGCACTTACAGTAACTGAAAAGATAAAAAAAATACTTGTTCAAAACCAAATTATCTAATATACAAAGCAAGCCTCTACAGCATCAAACCAGACAGCTAAATTAAGGGAGTTTTTCCTCATTACCTCAGGTAACAAATTACAAGGCTTTGCAGATGTGACCCCAAAAAATATAGATTTATTGGAAAACAAAATCCAGCGTTTAAACAATTCAGGATACTTCAATGAATCATACAGGAATACATTATGGCTTGATTTCATGCTACAACTACAAGACATAGTAAGATATTAGGCCTGCAACTGTTTTTTGGGAGGAAGACTCAACTTCTTATAGGAAATCCAGCAATCTTCAGTTTGAACCCCTGCATGGAGAACTTTTGTATCACAAGGAGCCAGATCTTCCCACAGAAGGCAGGATATGCCCAGTTTGCTTAGCACACCTGGAAAAGGTTGCCATAACAAAACAGAGCTGTCCTCTGCTCCAGTGACAGCGTTTACTCAGCACAGCACACTGACAACAAGACCCATTGACATATTCCAGAGATTTACCTTCCATCATGCACTTAGCTGGTGCTTTTATGTGTGTTATCTCCCATTGAATAGAGCTTCATAGCCAGCAGCCAGATCCACCTGGCCAAGCATTCCCAGGCAGGAAAAAGAAAGTGTAATCACTTTGCAGGTACACAGTCAAGGTACTTAAATTTTGTGCGTACTTAACATAGTACTTCCTCCCCCACTATTGTGTTCTGCACTTTCAGTGAAAATGCAAAGGAAGTGTTAAAACTTCAAATGGCACATAAAATATATACTGTCACCACTCTATTTATCAGATTTAATTTGAATGGCTAAACAAGACTTGTAATATTCTGTATCTATATTATGCTTCTTTAAGAAGTTGTTTGCCTACCTCAGCTAAGTAATATTAAAAGATTTTTTTATTAAATTCATGTCAAGTATATCTTGTTTAAGCTCCAAACAGCAATATGAAAAGAAAGTATTTCCTAATTATTTTTCATTAGTAGATATAAAGGATTGATTTAGCAGTATGCTCTTAAAGGAATGTCTGCTTGCTATTTATTAACTCTAAAGAATAAATAGGCATATATTGATGAGCGTTCTGTCAAGCTATCTTTGTGCCTCCATCCTAACGTGCTGTTCTGCTGCTGTCAAATATGCCTGTGTTTCTGTACACTAAGGAGAAGGAACCACGACAATCTGTTCTCTCTTTAAAAACACAATCTGTGTTTGGCTGGCTGAAAGAAAAAACAAAAAGTAAATATGTTACAGTACTTGAAAATTTCACAGAAGTTTAAGAACTAAGCTTTTAGAATTCTTAAGAGTTGTCACTCTAAGATTTGCGTGCATGCTTTTTTTAACATCAGTAAGAAGTCCATTGCACTAAATCGTTAAACACAAATTTCTGCCATTTGCCAGGTGAGGGAGAAAGACATAGCAAGCCTACAATATGACATGACAGATCCTGAGATTCGAAGTTTTTGTATATTTGCCAAAAGTAAAGGTTACCTAGTTGGTGACATCGCTGTACATACACACACTTGGTCTGTTCACACTTAATAAATCATTCTCTTGAAAAAAACTCCGCTTAATACGTGTTCTAAATTTCACAAGAATCCCATTCTGACGTGAGGAATAAAAGTTCTACACATTCCAGCAAGATACGTCAGGCAGCAACAACAGCCTGACCCAGTACCTCAGGAATCAGAAACTGCAGAGTAAAAACAAGGAGAAAGCCAGACAACAAGCCAGTGCAAGGTTCACTGCAATGTAAAGTTTTATTTTTATAGCAGTATCTAATCATATCTTATCACTAAACTTCAAACAAAGACTCCCCTGGGTTTTTTGTTGTTGATTGATTTTTTTTTTATTTGGGTTTTTGTTGTTTTCTTTTTTACTGGAGGATTTATGACATGGACATATTCTAGCCATAGACAACATGTAACAAAGTTTTTCAAATAAAGATACTGAAAGATGTCTGTTTTGGACGGTAGAAGTCACATAAGAAGTGCTTTCAGTCTGAGACCATGACAGGTTTGGGAATAAATCAGTGTTTCAGCGGCATGCTCCAGGTGTCAGGTAAATACATGGAAAAATAGTGCACTGCCCCTGCCGAGCCCCCAGTGGGACACATCACAACTGCAATAAACACAGTATTCCAGGATGGAAGGGGCTTCACTTATGAAGCATCATGAATTGTTAAAAAGAAATCAAGCTAGGTATTCCAGCCACAAGTTCAAAACCAACATGGCCACAGTAGCTTTTCAACAATACATGTAAGTTTTATCACCACAGTCACAACTCCATCAGAGACCGTAATACTTCAGTCATTTTGGGGACAAAGCTCCAGTTGCTCTATGAGTCACAAAGTAGTGATTTCACAGTACTGCCAGAAAGTTACAGTTTTCCTTTAACCAGAGAGGCCAAAGATAATTGAGGATTATCTTATTATTCTGCATCTCATAGAAAGTTTGGGTATAATTTGACCAATAGACTTTATAGTAGACTTGATGCAGTGATTCAATCCTTTCAGCTGTGAGAATCAGACTCTAGCTCTGCAAAAAAACCCCAAGATTTAAAGTCGGCTCCATCAGTTGCTGATTCACCTATTCCAAATTCACCTATTCCTTAATGAGATGGAGTCCACTTACAAAAAAAAAAAAAGCATAGAATGGATTACATATAAAGCTCAGGTTTTTCTTCCATATCTTTTTATGAAGCCTTCAGCTATTTGCAATTTGGATCCAAACCTGCCCTGTCTATTCAGTAACACAGACTTTTTCATAACTGAGTTCATGAGTGTCTATGCCATTTAATGAGAAGTCATTTCAGAAGAGAAAGAGCCATGGAAAACTGTAAAGCCAGCTTGTTATAATGAATTTCTTCAGCAGGTAGACACTAAAAGCCCAACAACTTGTGAGTTGCCAGTCTTTCATATTTCCACTGACAAAAAACATCCTAGAACAAAAATTATTCAACAAGTATTCCTACAATAAATGTATGGATTAAAGGTAACCAATTAAAAAAAAAAACCCCACAAGAAAAAATCCAAACAACCAAAAAAACACACAAAACCCCTCTGAGCTTTAGAGTTCATGCACTACTAGTTATGTATTCATAACTTCAGCATCCAATTCAATACTTAATTTTGTTTTACTTAAAGCACAGAATTAAATATACACCAAAAAATAGTTTGCAGAATTAGAAACAATTCATCCACATCAACTAATTATTCTTTCAGGAGTCAGACCTTGAGGCAAGAGAATGCTATCAAGTGTAAAGACAAACATGTTCCTCCAGCTGTTTGACATACTTATTGGACATAATAAACTTGATATGCTGGAGGCTATAATTAATCTTTACTAAGTGAACACTCCTCTCATGATGACTTGCCTACTGAGCTGTCTAATGACACTTAAGGCTTTGATAAGTAAATAAATTAGTTCATTATGGTCAGACAGACTTCCCTTTTCTTTTGAATGAGATTACAGCTTGCCTTATCTTACGTGTCTCACTCAGTCACCACCAGCTACAATACTCTGACCCTGAAGCTGACAAAAGGACATTCCATTCAAAGCTCACAACTTTAATTTCTGTATTATTTCCAACACCTTAATTTCTGCTCCAAAAAAAAACCCAAAAACCAACAAACCAACAAAGAAACTCCAACAAAACCAAACTGACAATCTATATTGATAAGAGCTTCATTTTTAAATTACACTGGAAAATGACAGTATTATTTGCTTTTCTGTTGCTAGATCTCATGGCTCAAAATAACATGCACAAAAGTAAAGCTGCAGTGCCCTCTTGTGAGCAACCAAATCTCATTTTTGCAGAGTTAGATTTATCAATGATATTAGGAGGTTTGTAAGAATATGTGCTGCAAACTGCCTCTCCTGAAGTAGAGGTGTGGCACTGTACATATATACTTCAAATACAGATACACATACCTCCTCCATCTAACTGTTCTGAAACTGATAAAGAGGCTCATACAAAAGAGTGAAAGACAAGTATTGTCCTTTTTACTAAGTTCAGTAGATTTTAGGTTATTTAATAATAGATTTAGATAATAAAGATTCCAGACTTCGAAATAGGAGAAACCAAAAACTAGTTTCTTCAGAGCCATATTCTAGGATCACATTCTTCTTTTATTAAGTGTTACTGAAAAAGAAACCCATGTGCATGTGCATGCACACATTCTGAAGTAGCCTTCCTATTTAGGCATTAAGTAACTCAGCTGACAAGGACTGCAGGGAAAAGTAACTATTAGAGGAAGCTGGGAAAAAAACAAAAGGAAACAGTCAGTGGTAGGGAGAGTAAAAGCAATGAAACAGCTAAACAATCAAATCCAGTATAGCCAAAACACACTCCTAGTTTATATATATAAGTGGGAAGCCATAAGAAGATCGTGATAAAAGTCTATACAGGTATTGCACACCTAGTGGGATAGAATAAGTATTTAAGATCTCATTTTTTGTGAATAACAGAAGTTCACTAAAGGTCAGCAAGTCTCAGTCACATGAAGGTCAATTTTAGTATTCCACAGCATTACAAAATATAAGATCAGTTACAAATATCTGAAAAATTACTAAAGTTTATAGCAGCAATTCAAAACTAAACAAGTGACACAGAAACAGTACACAGTTGGTTCTGTTGCCTAAGGAGCACATGTTAGAATTAATTTTCTAAAAAGTGATAGTGTGTTATCTGCCAGGAGATGTTTTGCTAAGACTCAAATTTCTCATGTCCTTTGCATAGATCTAATTTATCGTATGCAGTAATCCTCAATCATTGAGGAGACAACCACTAGTACACACTTAGGCTGCACATTACTGTTTCAGTAATGTTTCCACAGGTAACAATTATAAAGGCCTTTATGTTTCATTTCACAATATTCTTCCAGTTTGTGACTGGTAAAGAACTTTTTCAGAAGTGCAGCTGAACAAGAAATGCAAGTCAGAACATTTGCAACTCTTTAAAAGTCCATCTTACCATATTAACTAATCAGTTGTAAGCAGATGTTAAATATTTGACTTCAGACCAGAGAGTCAAGGTCCAAAGGAACTTCATTTGCTTAGGCCCAGATTCAAAGATTAATTTCAACTGAATTTAGGCAGAAAGGTCCAAATTACTACGAAACACCAATGAAACAAAACCGCTTTCCTGCGGCTTCCTAAAATCCCTGGCAGACAGCCACATCTCTATTCTGCCTTCACTCCCTGTTGGACAGAGTCAGTCCTGCAGATGGGCAGAACAGCCACAGCCTGTTTGCGTGGCTCTTACAGTACCCAGGATTGCCCAAAGCACTTCAGCCAGATGACTGCTGAATCCCACAGCAGTCACCTCAAATCAGTCCTCCAACGATACTTGGGGGGGCACACACACATAAAACTTCTTTGGTTTAGAAGTGTTACAATCAGTACCCTGCTGAAAACACGAAGGCAGGCACAGCAGTCATGGAGAGCCACTCTGGAGATGCATTGCACAGACCAACAACATCCCTGGTGAAGAGCAGATGATCCAACTTGAAATACATGGGCTGCAGTAATCAAGTGCTCAACTACACCGTTTACAGAATTTAGTTACATTAGCAGTTATTCCGTAACACCTCAAAAACTCCAAGACAAACATTTGCACAAGCTGTATGGTACTGATCACATTTACACAGTAACTATTTATTTTACACAGGTGCTTAACTGCAATCTTTCTTCTGTATGTACTCAGTTGAAAGCAAAGGGAAGAAGGCTCACTTTAAAAATGCAATGTATTACTGGCACCAAAAAAAGAAATTTTTTTTCAAATTTGTCAGGTGAGTTTTAGTCTCAGTTAAAAGCACAGAATTATAAAGAATTGAACTCATGAACTCCTTTTCAGTTTCATAATTACTTGGCTACCTCAGTGGAAATTTGAGGTTTACATATTGAAGCCAACACTGACAAGAGACTGAATCATGGGTTTATAGTTTCACTACAAATTTTGCAAAGCAACAAATTATAATCCATGTTTTTCATCAGACAAAGAGTTGATTAGCTGGTTTGGCATATCACATTATTTAGATTTACAAAACAAATTTCTCAGTATATTCAAGACAGCAGAGGAGAGAGCAGATTTCTAGAATGTGTTCAGATACTAGAAAACAAGCTTCAGGAAAGCATGTTCCTGCCAGTCCTGTCTAGATCTGAGTGGCAGTCTTGTCATCCAGCATGTCACCTGGCCCTACCCCATTTTTTTGTCACCTGCAAACTTGTCTAGGCAACTGATAAAGCTGTCAAACAGAGCTAGGCTCAGTATGGATCCCTGGGGTATTTTTTCTGTTACCAGCATTTGTATAGAGTATAAAATGCTCTCCCATGCCCGTTCATCCAGTTTTCCATTCATCTGATTACTTACCCATTCAGAGCATGAAATCCTAACTTGGACAGATGAATACTGCAGGACATGTGATGAAAAGCTTTACAAAAGCTGAGATAAGTGACATTCACTGCTCTCCTGTCATCCACAAAGCTAATTTTACCATAAAAAAATACTCCATATCCTGTAACTAGTTCTTTCCTACCAGAATAAGGACATCTTGCACTTTACAGGCAGCTAAAAGCTCAGCTTTAAAGGAAAATTAATGTGCCAGCAGCTCCAGAGCAAAGCCGTGTCGATGGGAAGGGCCACAGGAGGGCAGCAGGACCTTTCCACACTCCGCGCACTCCGGTCCGGCTCAGCCGGGCACGCAGGCACTGCTCAGCCGTGCTCTGCCTCGCCTGTCACACACAAGGACTGAATTAAAACGTGACGTTTTAGGGATTTATTCTATATGCTGCTCACAACTGATGGATGGATGCCTGCTTTACATAAAACAGTACTTCCAGCTCAATTTTCAGAGGTGCTTAAATGAACTCTAATAACCAAGGGGACGTTCTATGTTTTCCCTCAAGTTTAAGGGGTCCCAATGTTACCTAGTTTTACAGCTAGCTTTCGACTGAACACAGTCCCCAAGCCACAACCTTTAAAAGTTTAGTAGTCCCTCAAAGGGACTTGCCCATGGGCAAGTCCCTCAAAGCCTATTGTTTATGGTTTGCAACCACTCTTGACTATCATGTTGTTTTTCCCCTCAGGACGATTCATTCCCTCCCTAGTATAGTTCAAGAATAAGCAGCTAACAAATTAACAACTTACTTCTATTTTGTACATTCAGACTCCCCCGAAGAGTTTCTAAATCTCCTCCTAATTATTCTGAAGTGTTGTCCTATCCAGTATTCAAAATTAGGTAACACATTGATTCTTCCCCCTCCTTACCAAACTTTTATCAGAGGCTTTGAATCTAAACACAGTTTGGGTTTGGATAGCACATGCCTACCACTTACATGAGTAAGACCGGCAAAAACATTCAACATAGAAGAGGTTACTCCTAATCCTCTATCCACCTTTACCAGGAAAACCCTGTGGCTGTAACTACACAGATATATTTTCTGCTAGACAGTCTTGCCTCCAACACTAAAACTCAGTTATCTACATGTTCTACCATCAAAGAAAAAAAGAAAATGAGAACAACAAAAAATGATAGAGTTCAGTTCTAGCACGATGCCCGTTATCATCTCACAATCAGAACCTAGACACATTCAAGAAAGTTTTTTTCTTCTTAATTGAAAAAGCAAAAAGAACACCTCTACTTCTAATCCCTCATACAATATCCCTTGCCTTTCTCTTCCTCCTAAGAGCTACTTAGTCCTTATTTAAGAATATCTAACAAACTTTCCTAAAACCAAGGAGCAGTTCCCAACTCCAACTACCTTTAAAGCCAGCCCAGGGACAACAAACACATACAGTTCATCCTACAGTAAAAAAATCCTAGTAAAAGGTATCTAACAGCACAAAACTTCAAAGAGAACACTACACTCCTTCTAAACTCTACAATTAAAAAAAAATCACATAAATGCATATATATTGCTTTTTTCTAGCTAAAAACAAACACAAAAGTAAGGACAAAAAAGAGGAATATACCTTTTTTTTCAAAGCTCTAACTTCTGCATTCATTTTCAGCACTTTAACTAGTAGCACTACATACACTCACCTTTTTATATTACATAAGCTACTTACAGGTTTCTTCTAAATTTTAGAAACTGTACAAAAACACATTTCTACAGCTACAACCAATTTCTTTCTCTCCTGAAAACTTGCCCCCACTCCATCTAGAGAAAACTGTAAGCAGGCCTCAGTGCTGCCTTATGGAGACCAGAGACAGTCAGGTGACCTGAGCTCCACCTGGTCATCAAAACCTGCAGCTGGGTTTAAATGGCTATTTTCTTCCTAACACAGGAGCCTAGAGGATGTCCTGTATCACCCTTTTTCTTTGAAAGTGATCTTTACAGACTACACTTTAAACCCCAACTCATAAATCTCAGCATCCAGATTAACAAACCGACCTCAGCCTATCGAAATACAAACTTGTGTTCTTTCAAAAGGCAATGCTGTAAACCTTTGCCAAAACCTAAAACGGCACTGCCAGCAATACCCTAAAAATAAGCTTTAAAAGTTTCCTAATGAAAAACATGATGTGGTAGAAAATTAATTTTTCAGTAAGCTCAGTTTTATAAGGTTCTCCTTTCATGCCTCCTATTTCATGATAGATCTCAGTACTATTGTTATAGTTTCATCAATTAACAGTGTACTTGTGGCTGTCCTTGTGGTAAGCAGACACAGATGTAGGTGTTTGAGGAAACAGTGATGAAAATAATTGCAGAAATCAGCATTTTGATGCCTTAACTGCAGGTTTATTCAATTTACACCAGTAGTACCCAGCTGCCAGGAAAACTTTTAGGACATAGTAAAAGTAGAACATTCTAGCTGCCAACAGATTTACATTTTACAAAGCAGATTATTTGCACATTTAATTAGCAATCAGATCTTTAATTGTAGTTGTTTATCACTATATGGAAGGTTTATATGCAGAATTCTAGCTTCTCTTTCTGATCCATATCACTGGACACAATTGTCCTCAAGCACTGTCAAAGAATTAAATTTTGTCCTCATCTAAAAAGATTTATAACGATATCCTAGTTTACATCTGTCTCTGCTAGGCCATGAGAGAAACCATCTGCTTCCGAGTACTTCCTTTGCATCTGCAGTGTTTCAGATGTGCAGGTGCACAGCATAGCTGCTCCCTGCAGGAGTTCCAGTGTTCATTCCAGCTCACACAAACCCACAAACTGCCACACAACAGCACAACGAAACAAGCACAGCTCCCCAGTTTGAACTGTACAGGAACATGTGACTTTGAATATATTCAGAGGTAAAATTATATGAGCAGAGACCCTGACCTTGCAGAGCTGTTAACAGCTCCAGAAGTTACCTGGAGAAACTGTTCTGCTCCCTGTTCATGCTGCAGGTTGCAGAGGCAACGCACTGAGCAGCTGAACACCTCAGCAAGGGCTTGTTTTGCGCAGCACTGCAGGTCTTCACCTGCATCCCAGATCCCTACGAGGCTTTTAGAGCACATCAGCAAAGACACAGGGAGACCTGCTCCAACAGCAGCAATCTGTGCACACAGCTGCTCTCTGCTTTCCCAAGCCACACCGAGTGGCTTCAGAGAAGGATCAAAGCAGTCACTGTGGCAACAGCAGAATCTCAGCAGCACATTCAGCTGCATGAGACCTTTATTGCTCTCTCCAGCAACCTGAAGGTAGGAAGTTGTAGTCAAGTGGGGGGGCGACCTCTTCTCCTCCGTAACAAGTGATAGGACAACAGGAAATGGCCTCAAGTTGTGCCAGAGAAGGTTTAGATTGGAGATTAGGAAGTCTGTTCACTGAGAGGGTTGTAAAGCCTTGGAACAGGCTGCCCAGGAAAGTGGTGGAATTTAAGACATGTAGATGTGGCATTGTGGAACGTGGGCTAGGGGTGGGCTTGGCAGTGCTGGGGGAATGGTTACACTTGATGACCTGAGAGGTCTTATCTGACCTAAATGATTCTATGGGTATTTGAGCCCTGACCTCAACACCTCTGTAGCAACTTCCATAGATAACCAAAGTACAGGGAAGCACAGCAACTGATTTCCTCTGTTACAGTTTTTTCTTGAGGAATTTTATTCCACGCTCACAAAAGGATAAAGAATAAGTGTCCTTGTTTTGACAGGACTTCTCTCTCTATAGGCTACAATGAGTTACAAGACACACACATAGTAAATCCTAAGGCAGAATAAATCACTATAGTCCCATGGGAGCCAAGAACATTAAAAACATGCATGTGTTCTAAATCTGTGGTACATGAGACATTTGAAAAAAAGTATTTATTAAAAAAGAAAATGGAATGGAGGGACAAAGTATTCTTTCACTCTTACCAAACCCAACATTTCAAAAGAGTCACCAATACACTATGATCAAGACAATATAATTACCCTGTGAAGAAGTGCTTCTGAGAAAATAAAGATACTATAAAATGTATAAAACCTTCTAAAATTATGATTGCTTGAACAAATAGTAGGATTTCAGGATGGTGATGTAAAATGTCAGAAGATTTGATGGAAATAAAAATTAACACTGTGTAAAAGCTATCTCCAAAACTGATGAGACACTGACATGTTTAAGAAAATTAAGCCTAAACCAAAAATCAGTTTAATTCTGTACATTTATGCACCTATTTGTTTTATAAATTCTAAAAGGTTCCATCCATGAGTTTCAATGTCCTTTTGAGCAGCAGAATAACCAGCCACATGATCCTATTTTCGGTCATTCATGTGATGTATGATTCTAAGCTTGTGCTCTCAACTTATGACACTGCCATTCACATGGCATTCTCATCTACAGCTGAGAGCACTTCACAGTGTTACAATGGTGTTGATAGCTTTATTAAGCAAGTACTACCATTGGCTGGCTAATTCTAATAAAAGGGTGAAGGCCACCTTTTTCTGCTAAAGTACTTGCTTGTTTCTCTATGGGGGCTAGAGGAGCAGAAACATCAAGCTGTTATGTTTATTTTTTGAAATTTCTCTCAATTGCTAGTGAGATAAAGGGAAGTTAGAAAGAAAAAACCTATAGGGCTGGCTAAAAGAAGATATTTAATACAGAAAGCTTAGCATAAATATTGACAGCAGTCTTTTGAATACTCTGAGAGGAAGATTAAAGTTTTTGCCATGAAGGAAGTGAGAAATAGGAAGAAAGGTAAAGGCATTGTAAAGCTAAAACATTGAAGGAGCTTGCTTAAAGGCTTGTTTTCTAAACTAATGCTGAGTAAGAACCCACCTTATGCTTGCACCAGGATCTCAGTAGAGCTACCTAGCAAGTCTGAAATCTATTAATGTATTACAATATACAATTAAGCATATAAGATACACAACAAATCTGATACTTGGTATAATGAGAAAATTTGTCTTAAATGCTATCCTAACCACAGAAGCAACAGGTTGGAGACAACCAGAAGTGTATCCCTACTTCCCTGGTAGCAAGGAAAGGAAGATTTAGGATGAGATTCCCGATCGCCTCTGTGCACGTGGTCCTCACAGGCACAATACCTAAATGTACGTAACTCTGACCGGGAATTTTCTTGTGTTCCTGGAATCCTTAGTCTAGTCTTCAGGTTAACTTAAAAGAGTTACATAACCGCCCCCCTAAATCCTTTTTCTTTTTTTCTTCTCTGTTTATTTGCCCCTGTAGATAAAGCTATAGGCAAGACCCAACAAGGTTTCTCACTTCAGCTGTGCTAGAAACTCCCTCCTCGAGCTTTTTCCTGCTATACAGAAACGTGTCCTGGAACAGCTTTGTAGCTCGACACTTCAAAAAGAAAAATTATTTCAGATAATATTGAAGTGTTTTTGGCAACGGTTACTTTTAAATTTTGATCTTGAAATCAATACTTAGGGCTAACGTGGTTCACTTTAATATGTTTGAAAAAGTATGATGGAAAAGAAAAGGCTTATAATTAACTTTGTTGGAATGTGTGCGCCCTGTTAGCATGTCGAAGAAATGTATTCCAGAGTGGTTTGATACGGTGTACCTCGAGGCTACGCTCGCCCTGCCTGGCATCCACGGTTGCCTTTGACAGGTGGGAATTCCCCTTGCTCTCCCTGCAAGCACTTGGCTTTCAATGCCTGGAGATGCCAGCAAAGGGTCAGACGAACTGAGCTGCCGGCCCACAGGCTCTGCCTGGAGAGAGGGCGTGAGAGCCTCGGCTATGGAGCACCATCCCCAGCGCCGGTGTCAAACGCACGGCCGTGATTTCCCAGAGCGGAGGCGGCGCTCCCGCTGCAGGGCGCGCTCCTCCCGAGGCACGGCCGGGGCGCCCACGGCGGCTGCGTGAGCGCCTCGCGGAAACGCGCCGGAGCGCCAAGTTTCCCTTTCCCAGGGAAAACCCCCCCTCCCCCCGCCTCCCCGCCGCCGCCCGGGGCCTGCCCCGCATCCCGGCCCGGCCTCCGCCGGAGCCTCCGGAGTAACCGCGCCCGGGATTGGCTTCTCCCGGCGCAGGGGCCATATTGGATGTGCCCAGCCCGCCGCACGCAGCATTTCATCTGCTCCGCTCCGCGCCGCCCGCCCCCGCCCCGCCAGGGCCAACAAGTTCGCAGTTACACTGGGGAAGCGAGAGAGGCGGCCCGGCCGCGGCTCTGCGGGATGGTGCCGCTGCTGCTGCCCGGAGAGCCGGGCCCCGGCGCGTCCCCGCCGTGACTGGCGGGGGCTCTGCCTTCCCTCTCGGCCGGAGAAGGGCTGAGGCCGCCGAGCTGTCCCGGTTCCCGCTCCCCCCAGCCGGATTTCCCCCGGGCTGAGCCCCGCTCGGCCCGGCCAGCGCCCGCCCCGGCACTCGCCGCGCTCCCAGGGGCTGCGCCCTTTGGAGATGATGTTGATCTAAAATAAGATCTATCGGCGCGATTCAGTCCCGCTCAGCCATCACTTTTTCCCCTCCTTTGAAAGGATTTGGGGTCCCTGAAGAAACAACCAGCCGCTGCTTTGAAGGAAATAAGCGATACCATTCAGAGCTACTGTAGCGTAATGCATTCACTGGGGCAGCAGGAAAACCCTTTTAAGAAAAATAGTTACAGATCCTAGAACTCCACCACATGTGACAACAAAGGCTGTTGTCTTAGAAGAAGGGCTTTAGCTAATTTTACCTACACAAAGTTTTACTGGCTGCAGGCTTTGGGAACGCCTTTGTGGAGCCTGGCAGTGATCCTCAGGGCTGGCTAATTTGAAAGGCATTTGGAGGATCCCGGAGAACTGGAAGGGAATCCCCGCTTATTTCTCGCATCACCTGAAAGTTCCCATCGCACAGCTGACACGGCTGCTCCTCTACTGACCGCCTGTGACTCAACGCAATGAAGATTTTGTTGTTCTCAGATACACATTAAAAAAAAAAAAAAAAAAAAGTACTTGAAGGAGGAAGTAGATAAAACTTAAGTCCGAGAAAATCCTTTTTTTTTTTTTTTTTTCTTTTGTCACAGAAACTTCCTTGCCTGGCGGGTTTTTTAGTGTTTGCATACAGCGCTTGCACATGGCAGTTTATCAGTCAGCAGCTGCCCATCTGCCAGGGGCTCACCTTGACCCTGCGACGGGCGCGCTCCGGGCCCCACTGACCGCCAGGAGAAGGGAAACGCTCCAGCCGCCCCCACCTGTGTCCAAAGCACCGGAGCTCGGTACCCCCGGGGGGACGCGCCCCGGGCCGGGGACAACGAGCGGCTCCCGGCGGCGCGGCCGCAGCCCCGGGCCGCCTCCTCCTCCTCCGCGCTCTGACCCCGCAGCGGGGCCGTGCGGGCCGCCAGGACACGGACACAAGAACAGCCCCAGCCAGGCCGTCGGGTCGTAAATCCCAAAGCCCCGCGTGCCCGGCGGCTGCTCGGGGGGGCTGCGCTGAATTCCCCGCGCACGGACAGCGCGGGTGATGCGGGCCATGTGCGGGGCCGAACGACGTGTGCGGGGCCCGGCATCCCCCCACCCTCAGCCCTTCGCCGCGAGAAATGAACAGAAAGAGCTGAGATCGCTGTGCGCCCGCACCGAGCAGGCCCCGAGCCCC